>WBNH01003218.1:490624-726539 GCA_013401255.1 Urocolius indicus | reverse complement strand
GGTGAACCAATATGCAGTACTCATCAGCAGGAATGTTTTATAGAAAGGGGAATGATCTCACATGTGAGAAGTTGTACAGTGGAAGACTTGTGATAACATGTTTCTCTTCTACCTTTTAATAAAACCCTATTAACTTGCCATGTTGGTCTGTAGCTTGACTGAGTATAAAAGGTTCAGCTGCTTGCACGCTGATAACTCATGTGTTTGAATAACTACTCATTTTATTCAAGCTGGTCTGCGTAGACCTGTTTTTAGCAGAGGGGCTGGACTAGATAAACTCTAAAGGTCCCCTCCAGTCCCTACCATTATATGATTCTATGAGTGAGTGCTTCACGTTATCCTTGTGAGGAAGAAAAAAATGAGAGGAGCAGACCATGAACATAGGATGACATTACCTGTCTGTGGCAATGGAGAACTCTGTTGTGTAGCCCAGCCAAGGACCTCAGTTTACAAAAATATTATGAATACACTTTAAGAATAAACTTTTAAACATTAAACTTTTACATTTACATGGAAATACTAGTAGATATCGAAGATGGAGCATTGTGAGTATCTGACTATTGCAAAGACCAAACCATCTTTCCTGTGATTTTGCCTATTAGCAGTGTCAAATTGCAAATGAAGAATTAATACTTACCCTGTGGACTTGCTGAGGAGCTGTGTCCAGATCAGTGAACATAGATGTTAAAAGCATGTACAAAAAAATTAAGTGTCACCAGGATCATTTTTAAGCTATATAGCTTGTAATAGAATCATAGAGTGGTAGAGGTTGGAAGGGACTTCTAGAGATCTCTAGTCCAACCCCTTTGCAGAAGTAGGTCACATAGGAATATGTCCAGGTGGGCCCTGAAGACCTCCAAGGAAGGAGACTCCACAACCCCTCTGGGCAGCCTATTCCACTGCTCTGTCACCCTCATAGTGAAATAGTTACCATTAAAAAAATTTCACGTACATCATATTCAAAATTCATCTCACATAGAGATTAGAAGATCATTTTAACAAAAACCTGTTGGAAAGAAATAAGAAAGAAAGATTTCTTTTAATTTTCTAACTTGTTTCTATTAATTTCTATTCTTGTCCTTATACTTGCCACTGCCTCAAATGCCTCACTATCTGTGGAAGATTCACCTTTGAGCTAGACCTGTCAGGTTTCTTTTAGCAATTTTTTCAGAGGGTTTCAAAATAGAAATAATTTTAAAAATACATTTTAAAGCATAGTATTTCTACTGAAATTATAACTCTTTCAACTAGTAATAATTTTGCTTGTAATTCCTCTCTTGTTTTATTTTTATAAGTGCCACATTTGATCCAGGAATTTAATTTTGTTTAATACCTTATTTAGTTCCAATTCACTATCCACTCCACTGGGTTCTAGGAGAATTGTAGGATTATTTATCTACTTCATTTCAGTTTGCTTCACAGGAGGTTTGAGCAGGGTTTTTCTAATTGCTTCTCTACTGTTTCAGAAATCTTGCTCCATATGGTAATGTACATAAAAATTTAAATTTGTTTTCTGCCTGAAAAGCTGCACATAGTTACTTATTAACTAGATTAATCTCTTCTTCTCTTTAAGACATTCTGCTGATGCTTTCAGACAAGTCTGCAATTATTTTTTCTTTTTTCATCTCAACTGTAACATATAATCTAGCATGCTGGGGTAACAGATTTCACCTGAGGGTCTCAACACAATTTGCATGCCATAATTAATTAATTAATTAATTGCTTTCATGACCTGTCTTTAAAATAGGTGAAATTGAAAGACAATCTGCCAGCACAGAGTCATTACTAACATGATGCATCATTAATTGTGGCTGCTCTATAAGCACGTGCTGTAGTCTGCTTTTCCTGAGTATCAGCAGAGCTTCCTGATTAAGTGGCATCATGTTTAAAAAATAAACGATGAAAATCATCTGTCTGGGTTGTTTACTTGCTATTCAGATTAATTATGTGTCATCTGCACCTATGGAGGCATACATTATGTCTGTAACACATATTGCAGAACAGTGATCTGACATCATTGGTGTTGCTTTTTTAGCAACATAATTGTGACTGCAGATATTTGTTCAGGCATAGTATTTTTACTTATAAATGCATTTCACTATGTCATGTACTTGAACTAGAAAAATTTTTAAGCTATCTATAAGGTGAAGAGAGATTTTGTCAGAGTTAAACCCGGAGGAAACTTCTCATTATTCATCTTCTTCTATTTATATGGGAGGATGATTGGCTTTCCTTCACACTGACCCATCACTGACCTGTGACCAGTAATGGTCACATTTAAGCAGCCTGAATTCTCTATTTTTCTGATTTACCCTAACCACATTACTGTTTGAATTAAGCTCCTTAGACAGAATTAGGTACACTTAGAGTGTTTGAAATTAGTGTCAGTGAAGTAAAGAGCATCTCTAGTAGGATGCAAAAGTTTTACATATGGTCATAAAATGTGCAATAAAAAGTGACATGGTTTGAAGTTTGTATAACATATAGGAGTGATCCAAACCAGTTTTTTGTTTTTCCAGTATCAAATTTACCTGGATTTGAAGTTCTTTTAAGAGAGGTGGAGGGATGGAGAAAGAAAGAATCAAGGGAGAGAGCTGAGGGAAGGAGAGAGTGTTGGAAGGGGAACGCAGTGCAAGAAGGGAAGGATGAGGGTAACTGGAAGAGGTCATAAAAATCTGTAAATAATAGTGATTTTGCTTGCACTTTTGTGACAACAATATGAAAATCTTTAGTGTTATTGGGTCTTACAAGCTGCTAGAAACAGACGTAATCAAAGTGTTTTCACAGGACAGCTGCATTAAACATCTTGTCATTAATCAGTCCTTAAATGCATATACCTCATGTTTCTGTTACTGACTCGTAATCACATGTATAAAGATAAATGCAAAAGGATCTAGCCCTGCCAAAGAATGAAATAGTATTTGAAAAGAATTTTTTTTTTCTCACTTATTCTGCCTTAAATATACAATTAGTCTTTGTGTTCATTGACTATTGTTCATTGTTAGGTTTCCTTCCGAAGTCAGACTGAACAACCAACTTGGCCATCAGGCTGCTTTTTAGTATTGGGTATAAATGTTATTTCCCTGATACTCAAAATTTTAGTTAAAACTGGCCAACAGCAGAACAGGGAATTCCTTCACAGTCTTAGGTGTGACCTACCCAGATGTGCTAATGGCAGTTGTTCTAAAAGATATTACCCTATTGCAATGTTCCTTCTCAACCATTTGAGACAGGGACATTATCTTACTTCTTTCCAAAGACCAACAGGAACCTCTATTGAGGACTACTTTCTCCACTTTATAATTACCTTCACTGTACCATAACTAGGGGATGCTTTTTATCAGAATTGGTTCTTGTCTCAGTTGGGGTTCTATGGACATCTAACAATGTCTTCTGCAAGGACTTCCAGGTTTTGAAATCTGGCAACTGAATGTTTGGGTTTTTTTTTAAATCGAGCACTGCCATACATTTTCTCTTGGATGCAATGTCTTTTTATGTTAGAAAATAAGACACTGGGTCTTTTAAGGAAGTTCTGTTACTTACTGCAAGGTCTCCCAGGTAAGGCCCCTAGACTTACAGTACCTGGTTTACAAGTCGACTACAACTGTATGTTTTTATTTTTCTGCATGCTAAAATTGTCTGACAGGTCATCCTTGTGGACTGTGGTTAATGTACTGCATAATGACATTCAAAAGTTTGTCTTTCTGTATCTCAAACAACTCTGAAACACATTGGAACACAGAAAATAAATGTTTCCTGCTTTTGAAGCACTTATTTTCATCAACCTCCATAATTTTACAAGATACTCTATGGAAACACTGTTTCCCCCTCTGTCTCAAGTCCTTGCCTTTCTTTTTTAATTCTTTTCTTATGTCCTCAGTGTACAGTAGTACATATTAATTCCTGTAAGTAACAACAAGGGATTTCAGGAATATTATAAAGTTGAAAAATATAGTTATGTTTTATTGGAATTTTTTGGCCATATATACATATACACTAGCAGCAGCATTGAACTCTCTGCAGGGTATTTTAAATATGTTGTTTATTTATAAAATATTAGTATTAGCTATTCAAGTCTTCCCATTTCATTTCGGAAACACATGTTTACCATAAAGATCTCAAAGATGAGAAACAGCGCACAGCTCTTACATAAGCAAACTTAAAAGCAAAATTATTCTTCCCAGTCTAGAAAAGTGGGTCTGAATCATCTCTTCTTCCTATATATCTACCTTTGACAAAGATAATCTTTCATTGTTTCCAAGTGTCTAATTAACAAATGCCAACAAAGTTTTCTGCTTTAAAGAAATGTTTCTTGTTTTTATAAACTCTGCAGCCTGTAAGTGTTCATTAATATTGTGGTTTTCTATACATTGTCCAGTTGTTTTTTAACATGTAAAATCTCAGGAAGTGGGCCTCAGCGTTGACAATATATTTATATAGGATTCTTGAGGAAACTGAGTGTACTAGTGGGAAGGCAGAATGACTTGTAACTTCATTCCATTCCTGGTCTGAGAAACTCCACCAAAGGAGTGTCAAAAGGTATAAAACCCTCAAAATCTTTACAAGAATTATTATCCAAAATATCTGAAATCTCAGATATTTACTTTGAGTCTCTGATAAGCAGCAAATGATTTTAAGATTTCTTGAAGGAAGTCTCAGAAAGCATCCTCAGAGGTGTTGGCATCCAGTGTGGGTATTTACCTTGGCATGAAGAATGTTTCTAACCAGGAGTGATTGAAATGGACAATTATAGTACATTTTAAAAAACATTTTTGTCCCTTTGCATTTAACACCTCCCAGAGTACTATACAAGATGGCCTTTTCCCATATGCTTAGCTGTGTATGGCAATTTATGGCAGCCATTCATAATTTCAAGTGTTGAAACAGTTCTTAACTGTACAGTAGTCAACTCATACTTCCCTTGGACAGGTAGAAGCTAGTCAGGAACATCTGCTCTTACTAGTACTCCAATTATTTGGTGAATATCTCAGAACTGAGATAGGTCTCTGAGGTTGTCATGTGAGGTTTTCAATCCTGCACAGTAGATCAAAAAGTAAAATTTATTAAGACTTTAGTTCTAATTACTATTGTCATTTTGTTTTTAAATGAAGGCTTATCCCATGGTTGCACATTGTTTTTGGGCGGTCACTAAGTAATACACATATGAATAAATGAGTGCTTCTACTTACAAACAAATTTAAAATACAAAGTATAACATTATAATATTCATTCAAGTAGCCTGAACATTCCCTAAATATTAAGGGATCCAGCAAGAACCCACATATTAAAACTGTTAATATTCTTTTAAATAAAATGTATTTGTGAAGCAGCAAGACTTTGAAATTCATCAGACAGAATGCCAGAGGCTAGAGAAGTACCTTTTATTTTTGTCATAAATTTCCATTCTGGTATTACGAAGTTGTAGGCTGTCAGAAATCCTGGCATTTCCTTTCTGTTTGCTTTCCTCAGGAAAAACTTGGCAGTTTCCCAAATTAACAACTGCATAAGAACACTCTGAAGAGCTAAATGCAAATATTAAAATCTACCCAACCAGCTGCAGTCCACATGGCACTGAGAATAAAGCAACATCAGTGGCAAGAGAAGAAAGGGCAGAGTAAGCTTCCAAAAATGTTCCCGCCATTATGCCAAGGATTTTCTGAGCTGCCTTATGTGCTTCCTCTGTAGGGCTTCTACCTGCTTCTTATTTCAGTGACAGAACATAGCTTGCTTGTTAAATACTGAAAGCTGTTTGGTTATTGACGGGAGCCTTGCAAGCAGCAAGGAAAGTGTTAAAATTGAACATTGTGAATGCTTGGACATTGCAGATTTATCTAAATCTTTTTTTGTCTATGGTACACAAGTTGCTGCGCAGCAGCTGTTTTGCACATCCTGTCTTCCAAGGTTTATGAATGCTTTTTGGAAAGTCCCCACAAACAATCTCCAGAATATCTCCTTCCCTCATGTCTCTGTCTTGCTGAAACTCAATTCTGCATGTGCAGAAGTAAAGCTTCTGCACAGTTATCATCTCTGCTGCTGGCTGCCATGAGGTGGTGTCTCCTGTCATTCAGTCAGCTCAAGCTGAGTTCTTGCTAATCCTTCAGCCAGAATAACAGCTACCAAACCCATAGATACAGATCACATTTACAGAATTAATGTAGCTCACTCCCATACATTTTGCAAGATACTTACCTGTAAAATTCCCAGTCATGTAAATTTGAAGAGGGAACACAGAAGGTATTATTTTAAGGTGGCACATGTATTACTTGCTAGCTCAACCTGCAGTAACTTTCTGAAAGGTAATGCAGAAGGCTGCTGTACATTCATGCATGCTTTTCAGAGAAAACAATTTTATCTGCACTTCAGAGAACTTACCTTTTGTGTTGCTTTTAGTTTCATTCATAGAAGGGCTGCTATTGATCTTCTGATATGCATTTTTAGAGTCACGGGAAGCTGCACAAAAGTTGCCAAATTGAGCAAAAGTCATTGTTGTCAAGTAGTTGTTAGAAAATGATATCTTGAAAAAAGGATCTTTGCAGCGTATTTCAAAGTTATATCACATCGTTCTTCAGAACTCCTGATTTTACTACTATATTATTCTTTACTGCCAGAATCAAGAAGTTTTCCCTCTTACTGATAGCTAGAAAGTTCCCTTACCACGCAGCTTTCTTACTTGTTTCTCCAACAGAAAATATAAGGTTTCTCTGAGTGGGCTTACACAGTTAAAAACAGTAGAAGTATTTATATAGTGTTTTATGTGGTTGCCTGCATTCATAATTTTCTGAGAATGGTTTGCATTGGCTTTGCATATTGTATTGCAGGAGATTTCTAGAATCTTAATTTACTTTTTGTTTTCTGGACAGTGACTCTTTTCCTATGAATTTTTGTTAATTCTGAGCAGGTCTAGCATTGTGTTACAGAGAGAAGCTGTTGAGGTTATGGAAAGTTGCTAATGTACATGTTGAATTTATTTCTTATTACATTCAAACTTAGTTTTCCCTTTAAAATGCTTACCTTATGTAAGTTATATGTGACGTGGTAAGCTGGGGCATAGTGATCAGAAGAGAAGACATCAGAAGATGTATTCAGTTCTGAGTTGCACACTGGGTATTGTATCCTCAGAATTGATGGTGGAAATGATTTGGATCAGGAGGAGGAAAAGAGAGTAGTGAGATTTAGGAAAACCACTTCTGAGGTAGTGTAGCTGCCTGTTATAGTGAAGTGACAGGGTTTGCCCTGTAGTTAAATTGCTTTTGAAGAATACAATAATGGAGGAACATTTCAAAGCACACTGTATGGTCTACTGCTCTCTAATGCACAGCCAAGTTAAATAAATTAAACATGATATTAAGGAGCTTAATATTGGTGATAATATACTAGAAGTAGTGCCATTCACTTCATGGAAGTGACATAAGTCATCTGAGTATTTCTTCCATTATATGGCCACAGAAGTTGTGGCAGAATGGATCATACTGTCAGATCATAGAATGGTGGGAGTTTAAAGGGACGTCTAGAGATCATGGGTTTGATTACTATTTGTGTTATGGTATCTCGGTTGTGTTTACAGAGAGGGCTTTCCCTGTTATACTGATCTTTGTCCCTTTATTTCAAGACTTCTGATTGGCTATATTTGTAGTGTGAGAGCTCAGTAATTTAGCCAGCCTGAAGGTGACCTGAGATAGTCAGGTGCAAGTCACAATGGTTTCAAAGTATGTTTTGCAATGGAAGAGTGTGTTGTGCAAAGCATTTCAGGGCTGTGTTCAATTTTGAAAATTAATACTAAAATTAATGATCTGTCATTGTATAAGCACACTCACTCATGTTGGCAACAGTGCCGGAAAGCAAGGATATCAGGTGATTTATTGTGATGCTGCTAATATGAATCGCAGCAAGCATATACTGGATCTAGACCTTCAACTGTAAACAACAGCATAACTTTAAAAGACCCATGGTAATTTGTGGAATCTATTATATAGTTTACTAGTGGGAAGGCTGTCTGTATGGGTCACAAAATTTGTCACTCTTTTACGGTACCTGAAACCCACTCAGTCTCTACCTGCCTTCTGTTGCTAACGACAAGGTGTGCTGTACCATAGTTTCTGCACTGTTCCATGCATCATGATCTGCCTGCTCCCTGAGAAATGATAACGTCAGACAGCACTGAGTCTGTGCCACAAGGAGATTGTCTCAAAAAACAGAGATCTGTGAAAAGGAATTTGAATGGAATACCAGGGAAAAGGTCAACGAAAACAGAGTTAACATTTCTATCTGAAGTGTGGTTCTTTGGTCCTGGGGTGAGGAAAGATGTTGGCATTCAAAAACACTGCAAAGCAGTATGGATTTTTGTCATAGCATGCCCAAAGTAAGCCTCATGTAGGCTACAAGAAATCAATATTCCTGCTGTGTAGGGAAGGTTTTTAGCATTATTCCCTACCAGGTTATTGATATAATGGTAGGTGTCTCTTCAGTGAAACCTGACCTAAGGAAGCAATTGTATCAGAGGATCATTTTTTTTTACTGTTTATAGCAAAGGAGATGTTACATAACACACTCTGCAAGCTATCCCTTAAAGAATTGTAATTAGTGCTTGTGAAAGGAGTAAAGGTACTGGGTTAATGAAACTGTCAGTAGTTCAGAAAATAGACTTGCAGAGCACTAGCAGTAAAGGCCTTTCACTACATCCATGTCTTCATTTCAGTACACACCCATTAAAAGGGTTGATTTTGATGTCCTAAAACTGAGCTATGAAGATTAAAATCCATTTATTTTTCTTACCAAACTTCTTACCAAAATGAGAGAAGCAGAAAAACTCCTTTACTTCTCAGTATTCTTTATTTATAGTCTCTGTTTTCTTCAAGTCTCACATCAAGGTTTATGATTCGTACCAAACATGGCAAAATATGCTTGGATTTTGACACTGATGGGAGTGGAGATCTCTGGATTATTGAATTGCACGCTTGGTCAGTTGGAAGGAACCCCAGGAGATCTCCAGTCCAACCTCCTGCTTAAAGCAGGGCCAGCTAGGTTGCTCAGGACTTTATCCAGTTGGGTCTTGAAAACCTCCAAGGATAGTGTGTCAGGAGGTTGGGGCATCCTTTTTTTCTGTGGTATCTAGCAACAGGAAAAGGGGTAATAGGACGAAGCTGGAGCACAGAAAGTTCCATTTAAATATAAGACAAAAACTATTTTACTGTGAGAGTAAGGGAGCCTTAGCACAGGCTGCCCAGGGAGGTTGTGGAGTCTCCTTCTCTGGAGGTCTTCAAGACCCGCCTGGATGGGTTCCTATGTGACCTGATATAGGTGGACCTGCTTCTGCAGGGGGGTTGGACTAGATGATCTCTAAAGGTCCCTTCCAACCCTGCCATTCTATGATTCTATGGTATCCAGTGTGTTGTTATGTTACCACATATTTAAGCTCCTATTTTGAAAGAATCTGCACAATTTTGCGGGATATTTCACCTATAACTGTTTATTTTCACCTTCAAAATTTGAGTATGTCTGTCTGTCATGAATCTTGTCACTATAATTACTATAATTATGTAAAATGTAGTTTCCTGAACTTAGAGATTATTAAAAACTTACAAAAAAATAAAAGAACTCTGTGTTAAAATGTTACTTTACTCCAAAATATGAGCATTAAATTAAATACATCAGCCTACCGAAGAAAAGTGTTTTAAAATATTTGTATAAAAATAGTGCTATGCAACAAAATTATACTTTTCAGCTTATACTTAAATATTTCTAAAAATGTATAAAACGATGTATGAAGCTTTACTTTTCTAATGCAAACCATACTCTTAGTGTCAATGTAGCAGTGAGAATAATCGAATATAGGTCTTAGTAGTCATTTTGTGCTTACTGACTTTGGCAAATTTTCTTCTTCTGTAAGAAGGCCATTATAAGCACATTTTACATTCACCACTTGAAAGAAAAGATTTTTTTGATAGGATTAAAAGATCAGTAGCAACAATCTAAGATTACTTAAATTTAAGTTGGGGGGAAAAAAAAACTATTTTCTGCACTATTTTTGCTTTTAGTTGATTGCTGAAATGTGCTCTTCTGTCTAATAGTGAATCTCATATGTTAGTAGTTCACTTGCTGTACAAAATATCAGTGTTATCTGATATTATGTACAGCAAGTATCTGCTCAAACAACTAGTTTCTCATCTCTGAAAGGGTAAAATGCTTAATTATTGCTAACTGAGGGTCATTTTTTATCAGGGTGATCAAGGTTTGAATAATGCTTTCAGCAGAAGACTAACGCATCTGTCCAGTGTCCCCTGCGTGGTTGGATGGCCTTTGTATTTCCTGTAAAAGCATTAGTTCTTGCTTTTTGGAAACACATCTACATTTTAACAGAATCACAGAATCTTAAGAGTTGGAAGGGACCTTGAAAGATACCTAGTCCAAACCTCTGCCAGAGCAGGACCACCTAGAGTAGTTCACACAGGAAAACAAATATTCATTGAAAAAAGCCTACTGTATAACAATGGAGTGTCCTGCTTTGGGGGATTTTATTGATGTAGGATAGTGGGTTTATGCCATAAAGAAACAGAATTTGTGGAATAGACAATTTTCTGATGTATTTTCTGCAATTTGAATTCTACCAGGTTTTCTTCCTTTGTGAATTTAACTGATGTGGCTGCTTCTTAGAATCATAGAATGGTAGGGGTTGGAAGGGACCTTCGGCAGGGTTAAGACCTTGGGATCTTAAGACCTCCAAGGAAGGAGACTCCACAACCTCCCTGGGCAACCTGTTCCAGTGCTAAGTATTATCTTACAAGTATCAGGGTGGAAGTTGGCTCTGCAACTGCAAAAACAAATGTAAAACCACAATATATTGAGATATACTTTCTTCCAAAATGATGAATCAAGTAACTAATGTTGCAGCTGTTGTTGCATCTTTATTTAAAGGTGGATACACATTATGGAATATCTCTTTTGAAGTAACTTCCTAGTCTTGGTATCCTTAATTAATAAAAAAACTTGGGACCCTGGATACCATATTGGCTTTTTCTTTGCCCAAGCTCAAGACTCCCTTCTGCTGGAAATCTACCCTTCCTCATGCTCCACCTCCCCCTAGAAAACAAAAAAAGGTTGACAAGTTTAAAAACCAGGATATACTCTGACGTTTACAGCATCCACTCTTTCTACATCGTAATCTAGAGTTTATGATCAGCAACTAGTCTGGTTTATAGAAATTGCTGTACAGAAATGACCTTATCACTGTAAATGACTTTTTACTTGTGAACGTATATCATATGTATTGTTCAGCTTGGGCAATCTTCTTCCTTCAGCAATTAAGCCTAATTATGTTTGTGTTGCCTAGATTAATTGAGTATTGCTAAGAATGAACAGTCAGGCTAATGAGGGCATACAAGACTCATCTTTGGTTTCCAGGGAATGCAAAAATGGATGTCCAGTGGGTTATCAGATTACATCTGTGGCTTTGTGTAAATGTCCTTCAATCCAGTGAGAATTTTGCAGCTAGCACAAGCTTCAGGTTTCAGAATGTAATACCTGTTCCAACTCAGGAAGTGCAACCTACTTTTTCTTGCAAGACTACTTTGATGCTTTGCAGAATTAACTCAAAAATTATTAAGCCAAATGGTTTAAGAACAATTCTAGTAGTGAAGACAAAGAAAGTTCCCCTGTCCATTTCCAAGTTAAAAATACCTGCATAGTACTGCACCCATGTCCCTTTCATGCCACCAACTTACTAACCTGCTTGTTTATGTATTTATTTCTCTCTTCCCCTCTTCATAAAGATAGATACAACCATTCTAGTCAGTGTTGGGTTTTAGTTTTCATTACTCATTCCTGTTTATTTTTTTTCCTTATGTTTTTACTAATTTAGCTTGACAACCACAGATACTGCAGAGAAAATAGCATCTTAGAAATCTGCCATAGGAAAATGTTAGAACTATTGTTTTTTTGACATCTGTCCTGTTGATTTTGCATGTTTCATGTATTCATGTCAATGTGAGGTAATGAATCCATTCAGAATTTCTCTCTTACATTTAAATATATCATTGAGTGTAATGAGCACCTATTTCTAAATGATCTGAAGAAAAGGAAAGGTTAAGAAGAAATTAGGAAGTTAAGAGGGAAGGGGGATACAGGGACTGAAATAGATTTGAGGACAGAATTTCTTGTTTGGTAGCTAATACACTTATCTGTCTTGGCAGATTTCTGCTCAGACGTAACTGAAACAAGACAGATGAATAAATAGGGTTGCCATGTTCAGTTAACATTGTGTATCTCAGAAACAAGATGGACCAGAAAGTGCACTCTGAAAGTGTTGAGGTCCTTAGAGTCAAGATAAACTTATGTGGTTCTGTCTTTCCTTTCAAATTTACATGAAGACATATAGCTTTTACTGTTAAAAATCACATTTATGTTTTATTTTCAAGAAGTCAATAAAGTGAATGAGGTAGTGCATGAGCATATTACCTAAGACTCTAAGATTTTTTAAGTAATTGAATTATTTCATGATCATCAGTGAGTCTTTGGTTCTAAGCAAGTGAGATTCAGAAAGGTAATTCAAATGGCTGACTGGAGATAGGACTTTCACCCAGGTGTGTGCTACAGTGCTTACCGAATTTTGTGAGAGAAATTTTTTGATTCCAGAACAAGATGAGTGATTAAAAATGACACCATTAAAGTTGAGGTACAGATAGTTTAAAGATTAGTGAAAATGCTAAAGCATGCTTACTGTCAAGCCTGCTATGATACCTGTGGAAGGTTTTCATTGATTGAAATTTACACCTGAGACTTCTCATTCAAACTTTTCTTGAAGACTCTAGTGGGTAAGAATATTACTTTTTAAAGTTACACGTTTACTGTTCTCCCTCTGCTATTTCCTTTAACACTACAATACTACTACTTCTCAAATTGCTAATGATATGCCAGTAGTACATCTTCGCCAACACACCATTAGTGGGACATTCCTTTTCCCAATCAGAAATACTTACTTTATCCCCATCACTGAAAGGCATCAGTAGCTGGTGTTCAGCACTCTAATCTTCTTCAACCAAACTCTCACCAGATGAGGAAGTTTCATCTCAGTAACAGTGCTGCAACAGTATGGATCCTGAACTCCTCGACTCCTCCAGCTCTTCAGTGTCTTTTTATTGACTCTTTCAAGTTCTTGTGCTGTTAGCTTTAGAGAAAATGATGAAAGATAAAGAAGCCTTTTGTACAAAGTTGTTATCTGCGGGGTTTTAAGCATAATGCAGTTATAATTTGATGATCTAATTTTTTTTCTACTATGTTCATATTGATGCTTCCCCTTCCATTGTCTTCCACTGAATTTCCTTCTATTTGTATAACCAATTGCAACACACACTCCCAACACAACTTTTTGCCAGACTTTGGTACCTATGACAAATGTAACACAAGCAGTCACTAGACCTCTATAAAAAAAAAGATCAGTGGTCTTGTAAAGCTTTCCAGATTACTACATAGAAAATAGTAGACCTTTTTAATGTGTAAAAAAAAGCGTGTCAACTGCCCAGTGCAAGTTTCAGTGGAAGAGTTTATATTTATACATTACAATAATTTGTGTCTTTTCTGTTTTATTCAGGTAATCGCCATTGTTATGGATATGTTTACAGATGTGGATATCTTCAGAGAAATTGTGGAGGCATCTGCTAGAGGGATTGCTGTGTATCTCCTGCTTGATGAGTCCAACTTTGGTCACTTTCTGAAAATGACAGAGAAACAAGGCTGTCAAGTTCAGAGGCTTAGGGTAAGGCTTTTTATGTTCCCGTTTGTGACCATTCATTGTGGTTTAGTGAGTAGTACTCATTCCTCCACAACCTACTGGAAAGGGGCTATTATTCAAAACATGGTTATCAAATACTGCTTTTTCAAACTCACTAAGAGGTGTAAATAAGTATGCTCTCAGCAGAACCTTCCCTACAAATGTTTTTGCCTTTAGAAAGATGATTATGAATCAAAACAAAAGTATTTGATAGAATGATATCGTTTCTTATATCTTATAAAATAATTTTCTGTTATTACGTATTTAGGAATATACTACACATTTGAAAAACTTTCCTTTTGCTTTTTCTTAAAGTAGTTTGCAAATAGATTCATAAAACTTGTGTGAATTGGTACATTTCATTTTATTATCTTTTTCTTTAAAGTTACTGTCTATTAAAATATTTAAAAGGCCTGAGGTTCTATTTTATTAATGTTTTTCCGAAGTCTGTATTATTGTGTCTATCTGCATCCTGTCTTAGAGAGTATTACTGCTATACGTGAAATATGTAGTTCTATTCTCTAAGATAACAAGAAGACTAATGTTTACATTTTTCACAAGATATACTGTGCTGCCCTAGTATTTAACAAAGTTTAGAATACAAACCATGAGCTGCATTGAACTGATGTAAATGTTGGAAGAGTTTCTTTTCAAAGCTCTGAGCACTGCCTTGGCTGTGTAGTTCCATTTGCAATTCCCTGTTTCTGTGACTATTTTGGTGATGTGTACATCTGGCAAAACTGTTACAAAAGCTCTTATTAGCAGCATGTATTTTAAGAACCCAGTCAAAAAGTCAGGTGTAGTGTATTCATGAGGATAAAGAGAACTTTTTCTTAGAATTTTGGAGTAAACCTGTTTTGTAACAGTTTTTTCTCTGAAGTGTTGGCTTAGGTTCTTAAAAGTATTCCCATACCAATTTCTATGCTTATTTCTTGTGTATGTGTGTGTGGGATTGCCCTCTGGTGGCCCAGCACACATTGCTATGGGAACTTCTGGAGTGAAAACATTAAAAATATATCATGACTCTGGAAACACAGGTCATGATTACTTTCATGAAGTCAATATCTGGCAGCATTTCTGTACTCTGTAACTTGAGATACCACCAATTGCTGATTACTTGGGTTAACTGTGCCATAGCTGTTGCCAAAAATGGTGTATGTCTTTTTATGGCATGAGTTCTCTTATCACAAAATAAAAGAAATTAGTAATGTGCATTTCAGTGATATCTCAAAATAATTCTGTGCAATGTGTATCTACAGCTGTTTCAAAAGCATAACTTCTTTTGGGTGGGCTTCAGGTTGCCTTTTTAATTTTGTTTTATAGACCTAATAGCATTTATACTGTGCTTGGAATAATTAGTGTACATACATTAGAGTGGATTTTGTCTGGATTAGTGTGGATTGAAGAGGTTTGGACTTGGTCTCTTCTGTGACATTATGCATTCTACGTTTCTGTTTTGTAATGATGGGAGAATTAAAGTACATCGTTACTCTGCAAGGTTCACTTAGAACACTTTGAGGTGTATCGTAAAGCGAAAAATAGACCTATGTGATGGGTTTCCAGTTTAGCTTCTAATAAAGCTGTTCAAATTAATGGTCTTCTCATCCAAGTGCTACTCCCAGTGACTATTGCTGTAGGAATAGACGCTTACTACTCCCATAGTAATTCTCCTCTGCGTTTCTTGAGGATGAGGAGAAACTCATGGTTTCTCCTATGAAAGACTATGAAAGAACAACCAGTACATTGGAGAAGTTTTCTCCCTTTGTCTTTGTCATATTGCATCAAGGTTAACAAAAAAGAAAACAACCCCACAAAAGCTAATATTTCATGCTAATGGCTTTTATTTCTCTCCTTCTGTTCAGTGAAAGCAAGAAAAGGACAGAGACGTATGGATCTGTTTCTTTTCCTCAGGATGTAACACCGGTAGCACTGGTCTCGTTTTTCTTTGGCATGATTTGGTTCAGGCTTGCAGGAGTATGGCAAACTCTTTTCATGCCATATACTCATGATGAGGAATTTCTGTAAAGCTTTTCTGACTCAATGCCTTGTCAGGCTCTTTTCCTTTGAATCAGTAAAATTCAAAAGTCTCTGTGGAAGAAGATTTCATTTGTACTTCTGCATCAAATGTCTATGCATAAAATTTTTCTCATCTGTTTATCAGGGCATGTTTCTTTGTTGAAAGATGTAACTGAAAAAAGGGAGTGACCATATATTCTGTGATTATTATGTGGATTCTGTATAGGAAAATATGAAATTAGGGGTTTACTAGGAGCTTTTTCAGTCTGTCCTACAGCGTTTCTTCTTGTGGCTTTTACTTAATGTTCACCTTAGCATCAGCAGTGGAACTCCAGTCAAATAAACAATTCCTTTTTTATATTTTCACATTTCTCTTTCCCCACTTTGATTTATCTGTTTCCTGACCTTCCTACATTTTTTATCAGTAATTAATGTGTTTTTCTTTTTTTCTTATCTTTATCTAGGCTTATTTTGGTTAACTTTTTCTCTAGTATGTCTTATTTGGTCAATAATACCTTTGCATAGAAGGATGAAGAATCTTTACAGATTCTGTCTTTTTTCAGGCGATTTTTCAAAAACTAATAGCTAAATTTCTTGAGAGATGCTTTTCTTTTTCTACTGCTATTGAGACATGCTGCAGCAAACTATGACATAGATTTGCACTGCAAAATGTGGTGCAAATCTGAGACCCAGAACTACCAAAATGCTCAATGCACTAACTTAATTTTGAATTAGAAACAATCAAATAGTGTAGGCAATGTTGTTTAATGCCTATAGAAGTCAATCCAGTTCCTCAGATGATGCCAGATCTTCATGTTTTAGTTGATATGAGGTGAAGCATATGACAGAGGCTCCATGCTCTGCAGAAACCTATATTTGCTTCTCTGCCAATAGGGAAGTATTACCTTGCTACAGAGGATATTGAAAGCAATCTGGCAGAAACTGTTTGTCACCTGATACATCTCTCAATGTTTTTAATGAATTGTAGGAATGAGAAAATAGAACCACTAATGAATTCATTTTACTTTCCTTTTGTGAACTCTACTTGCAGATATGCACACTGAAATGCATAGGAGAGCTGCTCATGAGACCTGATGCTGCCTGTTATTTCACACCAGTGTTGTCAAAATCGTCAAAAGTTTTCCAGTATTTCCAGCTTTATTAAATAGATATGCACAGCACAATGTCGTGTCTGTGAGCATACTTATATGCTAAGAGACTCCAGACTTTGGTGAAATCATTGAGATTTTGTCTTCAGTGGTCATTGAATCAGATTTGAGGTCAGAATAGAAGAGAACTTGAAAACGGCATAGCATTTTTACACCAGCTATTACCTCTTAGTAAGAAGAGACGCCCAGGATACTAAACAATATTGATAATGATGAACAATATGAGAAACATGACTTTTTTTCCTTTAGAGTTGTTAGGCTAACTATTAGATGGATATCCATTTTCTTTGTGCATTTTCTTGAAAGCACATGCAGGGTGAATAATTGAACACTGATAAAAACAGACTCAACAAATAAAAAGTGCTGAAATGAAATGTTTGAGACCAGTATATTCATTGGAGGGTTTCACATTTACTGATGAAAGTTAATGTGTAATGTTGAATTATACTTGAGAATTTTGAATCATACTTATCTGTCTCTCAATGGTACAATCGTACATAAAAGAGGTTAGAGCTTGTTTCCTTTTCATGATTTGGATGTTATTTAACTGGATAGCCCTGATGGTCATCCTTAAGCTGCAACCACTGGATGTTTTAAATGTCCCTGATTTCCTACATCCTACTCTTTGAGGGGGAACAATATCCTATCACTTTAAAAACCTCCTAAAACATCAAGTCCTTGATTAAGTCATTCTTCCATATGCATCCACTAACAGTCACTGACAAATATGGGGTACAGACCCAGACAGATTTTCTGTTTAACTCACTGTGGCTCATCTTAGATACTTCTGTGTGTCCTGTTGGGATAGTTGGGATCCTTCATGATGTGCAGTTTAAAGTTTGCTCATGACTTTCCTCTTAAGATTTTTAAAGAAATTCTTGCTTTGCCCATAATGATGCATAACACTTCTACAGTGATCAGTGACATGCTACTGTCAGTGCAGTTAGCAGGGGAGTCGTCTAGCCTGAAGATGAAACCAAGTAGGAAGGTGAAGCCCAGCATTTCATACCAAATGGGGATCGCCATGTTGTTATATATCCTCAAATAATGTTGGCATTTTGGGCAATTATTCAAAGTATGTATCCCTGGCACCTAATTAGAGGGTTTGAAGTAGGTGAAGAATGCCAGATGAACTGTGGAGGAAACAGAACTGTTGGGTGAGCATGATCTCTGGCATATGGCTTTATAACACTGCCGTGTTCCTGTCTTTGAGTGGATGAGCTATCAAGATGGGGAAGGAGTTGGCAGGATAAAGGAAGCAGGTTAGAAATGCTGCAGGAAGAATTGTACTGAAGAAAGGGAAAGGAAAAGGAGAAAAGAGGAAGCAGTGACTATGGATATTATTAAAAAAAAAAAAAGCAAACCTAAATCCCTGTTAATTTAATGTAAATTTTATTACTTTTTTTAGATATGCCTACTTTAAGTTATATTTCAACTTACGAGCACCTAAGGCAAAGGAGTTTTTTTATATAGTATGGTAAATTGCAAGCCATTAGCCTTGCTTACACCTCCAGCATTCCAGATTCCCAAGTGATATCCTGTCCAGTACCAATCAGGCCTTATCTCAGTGGGATTTGATGTGTTCAACTGGCATATCTTTAGGCCAACATTACTTGTGGATATTTGAAAAATGTATACACTGCCTCTCAAGTTACCTTTTTTCAAATTATAATGACAGAAATATAATTTCATATAGTAAAACGTAAATCTGACAGAATTTGGAAATATTTGATATTTGGAAAGATGAGGTTCATTGGTTTGTAGTAGACGCTATCATTAAAACTGACACTAAAACTTAAAACTTCTGTCTTCCTATATTTTAGGTAAATGTTTAAGTGCTCCCTTAGATAATAAAGGTTTATGTAACTGTATTGCAAATTCAGTTACTTTATAGACTGGAATCTTAAATATTTTTGTAAGTTTAAACAACCAAACAGTGGTACAGGCTTCCTGGAGAGATGGTTGATGCCTCAAGCCTGTCAGTGTTTGAGGCATTTGGACAAAGAACTTAATAACATGCTTTATTTTTACCAGTCCTCAACTGGACAGGTAGATAATTGTTGTAGGTCCCTTCTAACTGAAATTATTCTAGTCTAGTCTGTTCTGTTCTTCCATTCCATTCCATTCCATTCCATTCCATTCCATTCCATTCCATTCCATTCCATTCCATTCCATTCCATTCCATTCCATTCCATTCTTCTTTTATCTCCCACGATTTTGCTGAATTTACCCTATACACAATCTTAACCAATTTGCTTCATGAACTGCCCTAGTCCATCTGTACCTGGCCTTCACAGAGCACATCTGCTGTGATTTTCAGCCCGTCCTTGTAGCAGTTCTGTGAAGCAAGACATTCCTCTAGATTCACAAGTCTTACATTCCACTATTTCCATATAGACAGTCTGTGCAATATCTTGTGAAGCATTTTGTATCTCACAGCCACATGAGGTAGATGCTGTAGTTTGGTTTGCATGGAATATATATTTTTTTTAAAATGAACATCTTATGTAACTATATCCGATAAATGCTTTCTTTTTCTACATCCATGTAAGATTTTTTTTCAATTATTATTGGTACAGACCAGAAAGTGTTGTAACACTTTTAATTTTTTTATTTCTAGGAGCTTAAAGAAACAAGTGACAGAAGAGAATGGAAAAAAAATTACAGTGGCTTAGCTGAATCAATTTCATCCATAGTCTGGGAGAAAAACTGACTATATTTTTTAGATCAAATGAGGAAAATTTCCCAAATGCAATTTACTGAGTTTACATGAGTAAAACATAAAGCTTCTTAATAGAATTAAAACTTAACTAGTGTATAGAGTTTGTGCTACCAGTGCATATGGTGATAGCATCTCTGAATTTAGAAAAACAATTGATCCTATGATGCAAAGCTGATTGAGAAATGTTACTGGTGGTAAAACTGCAAGGGATTCTAATGCCAGGTGGTATCATTCGATGGGTTGTCTCAGAGTGGACTGTCTTTGTAGATGGAGCGGGCTTGTTCAATTGCAAGAAAAGTGATCTTGGCTCTTTAGATATTGTCTCTGATTAGCTGTGATGCTTGGAAACCTTCCAGATATTGTACATCAATGATGAAAGTACTATTTTTTTTACAGTACAAAGCCTCTTTCTCTTGTTAAAGACTTGTGCCAGAACCTCATTTCTGAGTGTGGTGACTATGGAAAAGCAGTATTTCATTTTCTGTGGCCAAAGGGAAGCTTATCAATCTTGAAAAGCAAGCAATAACTTGCTGGCTTGGGTCACTAAGGAATAAGTTTGAACAGGGTTTACTTCCCTGCAGTGTTCCTTAATATGCAATAATATAACTCCTCTACTGTACTTCTAACATTTAAACCCCTGGATGCCAAATGTGGAATATGGTATACCGACTAAAGCATTTGAATTGTCTTTTTCAGAACATGAGGGTGCGAACAGTAAAAGGACAAGATTACTATTCTAAAACAGGAGCAAAATTCCATGGAAAAATGGAACAAAAATTTATTCTTGTTGACTGTAAGAAAGTCATATATGGTTCTTACAGGTAAGATCAGTTGCTGAGGTGTCCACGAAGGTGTCCTGTTATCACAGTGCTTCTCCTATCATGAATTTTTTTCTTTTCTGTTTCTTAAAATTTTTCCAGGCAACTCCATGGACAAATTTTATCATATTTTCTGTATTTTAACAAGTTGCCGTAGATATTGATCACTAACCAGTCAAACAGAGGGCCAAATTTTTAGATCCTCTGTTAGTTTTCCAGTTTTTCTGTTAGTTTTGTTAGTTTCTTTGAAAAAAAAAATATAGCTATTTTTAGCTTTTGCTGTAGCTGGAAAATTATTTCATGAAAATATTTCATAAGCTCTCTTGAATAATTCTTCCCTGTAATAATCTTCGAAAGCTAATATTATAAACCTGTTCCATGATGCTCTGTAGTACATCATGGTCAAATTTAGAATTACCAAAGTTATGTTGCCATAGTCTCTCTTTAAAATTTATTCTACTTTCCATTTTATTTCCAGCATGTGCATGCACAAAGCATAGACTGGACAAACTTAAAACTTCACAGAGCTGTAAAAAACATAAGTTCTAGCAGAGACAGTTTTCTCTTACACATTATTAAATATTTTCCTTCTTTTCATGCTACACTGTTCTCCTTTGGCCTACTGATTAGTTTCTGTCAGCATAGTGCCTGGGTGCCAGATCCACAGCCACCGACTTTCATAGATTTCCACCTCTATAAGCTTTCAAAAATCTGACTTTTTATTTCCTCTGGGATTTGGCTAGCCCCAGATTCATACCAATGTATATAAATGGTAGTGAAATAAGTGATAAGCTGATGAATGAATCGATGTAGGAGAGTCCAGGGAGAATCTCTGTGCTTTGACATCTATACACAGTGTTAAGAGTGTGAGAATGTGATAGTTTTTCTCATTTCGTTTTGAAATATAATACTGCTTTAAAGCCTAGCACCACAGAGACTGAAGTCATCATTTTCTGTAGAAATTAAACTTGTTTTATAAAGAACCTAATGTTTATTAACAGGAAATATAAGTCTTTCTGAATTCTTAATCTCTGATCTTTCAAAGTCCCTTCCAGCCCTTGAGTTTCTGTGATTCTGTGAACTCAATTTAAAGTTTAGTTTTTTTGCAAATTTTACAAAATATATTATTCTTAATTGTGAAAAAAACTTACATGATTTGATTTAATCTCAGTACAGTGTTATGTCAAGGAAAATAGAAAATTAACAAAGCAATTTAAATTACATCAACATTTTACCTGTTTCCTAACATCCAGAAGATAAATGCAAATAAAACAAGTTCACTGATTAATTTTTTCATGAAAATGCGATTGCAAAACAGATTTTCTCTTTGCTGTAATCCACTAATTTCATGCTTTTGACACCATGGCATTTGGCTTGTTGAAACATCCTTAATATACATGTTAATGTATCTCATCTCATTTAGTAGCTCTAAAGTAACTATAGCTAGTTAGCTTTAAGTCTGTATTCAGCCTTTCCAAGTAGTTAGAAATGAGGAAAATTTCCTTCAACAGATATTATCGTTGCAATTAAAAAATATGTTCCTATCCAATCTGGTGTGCATAGCAGAAAATACGAACTTTTTAACAGTTCCAAGGGACATCTTTTTGAAAATGTGTTTAAAGTGAAATACATTCAGAACTGTTGAAGTAGTTCTGCATATTATTTCAAACGTGGGGTTTTTTTTCACAACATAACTACACGTTAAGATTCTCTGACTCAGGAGGAAACACAGTGGGTCTAGTCAATCACGGCTTAGTCTTTGTAGAAGTAATTTTACTCCTTTGGGTATTTGTACTCCTCTGTTCTACATTTGTGAATACTTTCTTTGCACTATCTACTTTTTTATAAGGGCAATTAAGTAGTTACAAACTCATCCCTGCTCCCACTGAAAGCGGTGGAAAGTCTCCAGCTGAGTGCACATTTGAAATCCAGTGCCCACAGTTTATTTGGAAAGTATTTGTGTGACAAGGTCCACTGTAGTGTTTGTTGAGAAAAAAAAACTGTTTCTAATGGTCGATTTATTCTTCTTTCAGCTTTATGTGGTCATTTGAAAAAACCAACCTCAGTATGGTTCAAGTTATCACAGGACAGCTGGTGGAATCCTTTGATGAAGAGTTCAGGACGCTGTATGCCCGTTCTTCTGTTCCTAGTTCATTTGCCCCAGAACTAGTGCGGGTAAACAGTCGCAGGACACTCTGGGAGAACGATACATACCAACACTCAGTGTCTTCCTTGGCTTCAGTTTCTAGCCAAAGAAACCTTTTCGGTAGGCAGGACAAGATTCACAAGATAGATCCTGTTTGTTGGAAAGCTCATGGAAGATATCCAGTAAATGAAATAGATAAATTTGGCTTGAGAAGTCAAGCGTATAATAAACAACCATTTCATCCAGGTTTTAATGTGCAAAACCCAATCCAGCAGTATCAGCCTAGTGAAAAGAATGAGCACTGGAAGAGGCATAGTTATGCGGGGGAGAAGCCAGAAAGGACGCCTTACCTGTTGCTCAACAGAGCCATTAATAGAGCCAACAATCCATCAAATACTTGGAAAATGCCATCCGACAGCCTTAGTATCGTTTCTTCGTTACGAGGAGGATATGCGAATAACTACAACACACCCCAGCAAAGTTTTGCCGATCAGTTTGCACGACCCAAGGTAAATCTTGCAGAAAGAAACTCAATTGTACGGAGGTCTTTTAATGGGACAGACAATCATATCCGCCACCTGCAGCAAAGGATGCCGACCCTCGAACACACAACAAAGTCATTCCTACGTAACTGGCGAATAAAGTCATACCTGAATGATCAGTCAGACTATCCAGCAGAGTCTAATGGGTCAGCCTTGGGTGACAGATACGATAGCTATGACACGCCTGAAAATATTAAAGCTCATGCGCTCTATTCTCATTCTCGCTTAAGGTCATCCTTGGTGTTTCAGCCAACTTTACCTGAACAGCAGGAAGTAAGCAGCTGTGCAAGTTCTTCCAATTCAACTATAATTGGGTCAGAGGGAAGTGCAACACCTAAAGGGACATCTAATCATGCTCCAAGTGTGGAAAATGGAACAGATAAGGTTTTAGAAGAGCTTAGCACAAACGTCCCACTTAAATCAGATGCACAGAAAGACCACAGAATTAGTATTGCAGACAATGCAAAACCTAGTGTAAATTCAAATACAGTGGGTGACTCATCACTCTATTTGTATGCAACACTATGTGCAGACAAACATGCAGAAACTTTGAAGAACCTTCAAAATGAAAATATGCTAAAAAGGAGAAGTTTCCCCATGTTTAATTCGAAGTCCATATTAGACCCTGCTGCCAACAAACATGCATCCAGTTATGTTTACAGCACACTTACTAGGCATAGACTTAAGCAGCCAGTTAGTCCAAAACTTCCAGAAGACATGCTGAAGAGCTCTAAAAGCTTGCACAATGTGACCAACCACTTGCCACAGGAGGAAAAGAACCTCAAAGGAGAACTAAAGAGCCCAACTGCTAGCAAGGCAATCTCTATGGCTGCTCTCCCTGAAGCTAGCAAGGAGGAGTCTAGTAAGGATTGCACATCAAAGAAAGAAAGTAAGAATTCCCCAAGTTTTCTAAAGAAAGGATCCCAGAAATTGCGGTCACTTCTTAATCTCACACCAGACAAGAAGGAAAACTTGTCAAAAAACAAAGGTCCTGCCTTTTACAGAATGTGTAGTAGTTCTGACACATTGGTTTCTGAAGAAGAGAATCAAAAACCAAAGGTGTCTGAGAATAAGACAGATTCTTCCCCAAGGAGAAAGAGAAACACATCATCAAATTCTCAAGGCAGCTTGAACAGAAGTAAAGAAGATGTCACTGGGAGCCCGACAAAGTCTCCAAAGTCTCCGAAATCACCGAAACCTCAAAAACCTCCATCTGATGAGAGCAATAAGAAATGTCCTCTCTTATGCCCTATTGAAAGTAAGTTCATAGAAACTGCAGGAGATGCATCTACACCAAGATTTAATACAGAACAGATTCAGTACCAAGATGTAAAGGAGGTCACCACAAACACTGCTCCTGAAAGTGCCCCTGTTTCTGCTCTTCAAAGGGCAAGTTCAGTGACCCCACAGCTGGCAAGCTCCAAACGCCAAGAGGAGCTGAGGTCGCGTCTGAGCGAAAGGCGTGTGTATAGTCGCTTTGAGCCCTTCTGTAAGATGGAGAACTCCAGCCAGCCTGCAGGAAATGTGCCCAACAGCAGCTCACATCTCTCAGATATCAAAAGCAAGACCTTGGTGAATAATTATGGCAGGAGCAATCACATGGTCAGCTACAACTCAACCGCTTACCATCCATTGCAGCCCAATGAAAATAAGCTGAGAGGCTTTATGCAAAAGTTTGGGAACTTCTTACACAAAAACAAGTAGAACTTCTGTTTATTATGTTGGAACACAGCAAAAGTAGCAAAGATGTACATAATCTTAACCAGACAAGTCTGATGGGCAAATTTTGAGGAGCTTACTTGGTTTTCTTGATGGGTCTAGAACATTGGGATGAATGTACATATTTTTGCATAATTCTCTTACAATTGTTATACCTAAGTCTTTACAGAAATTCTGTACTCAGAAGATGTCTCGAGGGAGTTGTTTATAGTGTTTATATTGTAAGATTAATTTTATACCTTTTCCTTGTGAAATAAGTACATACTAGCATATTGAAAGATTAATTAAGCGTGAGGGAAAAAAAAAGATGGAGGGTGTTTTTAAACTTCAGATAGTACTGTTTCCAAAGATTTGCCCTTTAAAAATAGGATAGCACTACAGCTTACATTTTTTCAGCATTTATGTACACTTTCAAATGATAAACACAAATGTTAATGCATTGCATGTTACTTCTCTTTAAACTGATTTTTGAAAATCTCCTTTAGGCTTCATTGTGTTAATAACAATAGATAACATCTATTGAACTGTTTGGGTGGCAGATAGATCTGTCTTAGTTTATTGACTTTTCCATGTAATATGATATTTTTTCTGAAGTATTTGGCACATGGATCTTCAAGTGACCTTAATCTGAGCTTTCACAGACCTGTTTACATGGTAAAACTAGTGTGAATGTAAAATGAATGTTAAAAGAAATATAAAAAGGTGCCTTGAATATAACTTACAACAGATTTAAATTTCAGTGGGTTAATTACATTTGTATATCATGCCAGTATTCTGTAATGTATTCTAAAAGTATCTTTTTGTTACGTTTTGCTGTTTGATGTTTCAAAAAAAAAAAAAAAACAAATTGCCTGTGGACTTCCATTTCTCAGGTAAGTTACGGAGTTTCATATGCAACAGTCTGGTTTAATTAGATATATTTGCAACCTATTTTTAATAAGATTGCAGGTGCTTAAACTAGGCATATGAGGGAGATTGCAGTCTCAACCCTGCATGCCTTATGTCAGAAGGGATATTACAAGGCTGGGAGCAATTTTGCATCTAAATATTAAATTCACAAGCCAAAGAAAGGATCAGTGAAGAGTGATAATAGCAAGTGTTTAACCTTAATGAAGGTATTTAGACACCTAACTGCAGTCTAAGGAATGGATTTTTGTTTGTCTGAGCCTCTTAGTCATAAAAAAATTCCTGATGTTAAGTGACTATGCCAGGTTAGTGCCTACAAAAAATACAGACAGGGTGCTATGTTTGGGCATCCACTTTTCATCTGCAGGGAGCAGCCAGAACATCCAGCTAGCTCACACTTTCCTGATGAGGAGTTTGTCTCTTAAAAGAATGCCATAACCATTTAGCTGAAAGATGCTCTGTGACAGTTTTGTTCCAAATTTGGAGATTTGGAGAAATTCATTGCTGAAAATTTATAATTCTTATACATAATCTCCGTGTTTAAGGAGCATGTTTCAGGAGACCATTTCACTCTTACATCATAAAGGTCCCACTATGAATGGCTTTGTTCTGTACAAAGAAACATCAAAAAGGCATTTCATGCACCAGCTAGATCAAGTTCATTTGTCTCTTCTATCTATGGCCCTGGAAAGAGATTTCATATGGAGATGTACTCACTGAGAACCTGCTCTGGCTATTGTTAACTCACTGTAGTTACTGTCAGTGATTTCAGTGAAGCAGTGTCAGCTTTCTATTCAAACTGTTTCTCAGGCAATCCTATTAGGCTGATGCATCATAGCAGTAACTGTTTCACTGTGTGAATGGTGTTTATGAGAGCGAAAGTCTTGCATCTCAGTCCTCTGCTAAAAGTTCAGGTCTCCTCTTTACCTTTGACCACAGAAGAGATAGTATTAATTTCTTTATGAACACTGCTAACTTTGTTCACTCTTTTCCAAAATACCATAGTTGGTATTTTTCACAAATGAATATCTATAGTGAAATATTCTGTCCTGACAAAGGTAGCATTTTCAAACCTGAGGCTAGGAGTGTCTTCTTAGTACTCCTAACATCTTTTCAGTATAGGCACAACATGCTTGCACAGCTACGCTGCCTACAGAAATGCAGTACTCTACCTTTTATAACTCTTTAATATTTTTTAAAAGGACAGACAGTTATTCAGGATAGTACCTGAATCAACAGTGCAGCAAAGGAACTTAATCAAGACAAAAGTGGTACTTAAAATTGTGGGAGCAGGTTTCAGAAGATCTTTAGTTTTCCCTCGTACTCTTATGAGCTGTGACATAGGCTTGTAGGCAGCACTGTGGTTGGGAAGGAAATGAGAGGACATTAAGGGTCTTGGGGGCAAGTTTGGAAGTGACAGGGCTTTCCATTTTGTAGTAAACTTTGGGAAGCCTATTTTGATACAGTTTGGAAATATTTTATTGTATTTTCAAAGTAGATTGATAATTAGAGAGTCCAGAGAAGGCAGATATTTTAATTTACCAAGTCATCTCTATATATAGATATGTACTACTATTTTGTACCTACACAGAAGATTAAGAGCCCTCAGTGAAGTGCCTGCTCACAGAGTTAATAATGAAAAAATAGTAGTCACAGTAGAACTAGGATGGTTTTTATTTCATTTTCATATATCTCCTCAGAGATCCTGCATAGGAATCATAGAATCATAGAATGGCAGGGTTGGAAGGGACCTTTAGAGATCATCTAGTCCAACCCCCCTGCAGAAGCAGGTTTACCTAGATCAAGTTGCACAGGAACATGTCCAGGCGAGTCTTGAAGACCTCCAAGGAAGGAGACTCCACATGCTCCCTGGACAGCCTGTGCCAGGGCTCCGTCACCCTCAAAGTGAAATAACTTTTTCTTATGTTTAAATGGAACTTTTTGTGCTCCAGCTTCATCCCATTACTCCTTGTCCTGTTGCTAGATACCATAGAAGAAAGGGATGCCCCAACCTCCTGACACCCACCATTTAATGTGGCTACACAAAGGCCTGGTCAGAGGTTCGTAGGATCAGACTCTTAATGTACTGACATCGCTTTTTAGAGATGTTACAGGACCTGATGCTGCTTGGGTAGCTGGAAGCTGTGACAGCACAGGAAGAGCAGCCCGATGTCCTGCCTGCAGCTGCAACTTCAAAGATGGGGGACCACACTGGGGAGCTCCACAGATGGTGCAAAGACCAACTCTTACTGTTATATATTTGTTTCCTCAGAAAGGAAAAGTAGAATTTGGGGGCAAGATACCTGCATCAGCAAAGAAAAGGATATGCACATTTCTGGAGGGAAAAACAGAGTTTCTATTTTTTAACCTCCTTTTCACAAAGCTTGTCTTAATGTTTCTGCTTTTCCAAGGAGAGGTGTTTCATTCAATGTATCCTAAATGCTCTGCACACTGCAGGTGTGTTACACCCTGCACACACCCAATGCACTCCCAGTTTTGTAAGGCTCTGTAGTAATAGCTGTTGCTGTGCATGACGGTCATTTGGCCAAATGAATTGAGAGTTGTGAAACCCATTAAAAATGATGCATTGTTTCCACATTGAATGAAATTCCATTAGCACTGTGATAGACCTGGGAGGGTGGCCATGCAGAAGCTGATCAGTTAGGCAATACTGAGAGTGGCCCTCAGGAGCACTGGCAGATACAGGCTTCTTGCATGGTGCCCATTATAAATCACCTCTACATACAGTCAAAATACCCAGTGGATCAATTGCTTCATCTATTCAGCCTTGTGATAAACAATTCTTACAGCTTTGGATTGCAAAATGTTGGTTGTTCTCTTACTAATGAGCTTGCACCGCACTCATGTAACACATAATAACTCAGTGTAAAGAAAGATAAAAACTTGAAAAAAGAATAAATTTCCAGCTGTCTAATACTTGAGGGTAGTAGCATGTGTTGCAAACCTTGCAAGAAAAATACATCAGGCAATAAATTTTGTTTGCATTGGTAGGCCGAAAGTACTATAAAGAGAAATTATCATTGTTTGTCTTTCTGAAATGTGTTTGGAAACATTGGCACTTAGAGAAGTACTCATAAGAAAAATATCAATATTCGTTGCAAGACAATGTAAAAATAAAATTTGCAATGGCTCCACTAAGCTGTATGATAATCATATTTATTTTTCATGTGTAGCATTATGTGGCTGTACAGCCAGGAAATAGTTTTGCAAATGTGTGTAATGCAGAGAGATTGGTAAGATTGCTGGGGTACTACTGTGATTTGTTCCCCATATCAATATTGTACTGCACAGTACATTATTTTGAAGGGATTTTTAATTTGTTTTCATTTAATTCAGAGGAGTGAGAGCAACATAAAGCTGCAGTAGTTCTCAGGTAATTGAGACATGTTACTCCGATTTTGTCTTCGCTTGCATGAGTGCATATTCCATTAGCACCCTGGTGACAAGAGAGGAGGCTGCAATGCTCAAAAGGCTGTCTTGCCATTTCATTCTTTATTTTGTACAGGTGCTTATAGATGTCTTGATACCTTGCCAGAAGGTCTGAAATTTTTCATAATTTCCAACTCAAAACTAAGAGCTGCAGTTAGGTCTCCACTTTTCACATTTTGATGTGATGCCAAAGACATGTTGCATGTTCTCTTAATTGTTTTCTATATTGAGAAACAGGAAGGAAGAAAACATTTGCTCTTGAACAGCTTAGAACAGAGCTGCTTTTCTGTTAAGCAAAGCTAGTAGTGCAGATCTCTACTTCAGTGATGCTGACTACTTAAAGTTTCAATCCCCTTAACCTACTACTTGCTCAGAATAATCCCCTCCCCCAGGTCAGTATTTAAGAGCAATTTTCATAGATGTAACATTTTTAAAGTGGTCAAGTCCTGTTTCTGAGAAACCAAGGGGATATAGGGGACCCAATCCCCAAATCAGTTTTTATCTATCTTGAATATATCTTTTTGTAATTCTGGAAGAGAATCTGATTTACTAAAATGGCTGGACATCCCTTCAGAAGGAACTGCTGGGAAGACTATGCATCTGTCTCCCGCCAAATGTTATGGTAACTGAAAACTGTGGATTAGTGCAAAAGATAGTGGGGGGTCAAAGTAATAATTTCTGATAAGAGATCCATGAAACATGTTTTACTTTTATAGTGTTGCTTCCATATGTAAATACAACTGGGGAAAAAAAAAATTGCTTTTCTCTCCAAAGCAGAAATTTATAAGAATTGAAGTAGAAATAATTTTACAGACTGTCCACCAGTGGCAATATTTTATTTTGTTTGAGAAGTGAATGCAATTCATTTATTAACATTCAGACACAGGACTCTTACGTGACATTTGTACATTATCTACTCTTGCCTCAGTAAACAATCAATGTGCTCAAAATTCAGACTGTCTACAGCTTCCCAAGCCCTTGAATAATACTCTGTAGAATGGATCCAGTGAGGCATTAAACCTCTCCTTAGCTTCTTAAACTAGACAGTCCCTGGATGAAGCATAACGCCAGACGTACATGTTTGTTAGATTTTGGTATTAAAAAGAAAATCTGTGTGTAGTCCTGGCTGATGTATTTTGGAAAACTGTTGAATATGTGGTTTCAGTTTTTAGTTTGGATCATGTCTAATTTTGGCCCATGGCAACACCACATTTTAGTATTATGTCTGGTATATTTCTTCCAAGTGTCATGCATGCTTGTATTAAAATACCATTTTTCTGGTTCCAGAGTTTAGATCAATCTTTCCCAGTGCAGGATCTGTGGAACCTTGGTGATGCAGAAGATATCAAAACGTGACATAGAAGTGAACTCAGATGACAAAAACCACAGCCAGACAAAACAGAAAAGCACTTGCACATATTTCCACATTCAGCAAGGGAAGAAAGTAAAATCAGAAGATAAAGTTGTAAGTGTACATTCATAATATACTTTTTACCAGTTGCAAATGAAAGCTGGTACACCAATGCTGCAGGAAAAGAAAAAAATCCAGGTATTCTTTGATTAGACAAAGCTGAGAAACACTGATCTAAATGATGTAAAAGAAGCATGAGGGGTGCTATGACCACACAAGTCCCAGAATAAGTTTTACTGGGTAATTGCGGGGGTTGGGGCGGGAAGGAGTGCAGAGTGAGGAGGAAAGAAAGAGAATTCCATGAAGTTGATTTCAATACTGAGAGGTGTAAAACACTTTGCTGGTTTCATTTAAAATTACCACTTCTTTAAAGATGAAATGCCTGGATTACATAGCAGCTGTGTTATGGATATACTGTGTATGTACAGATCCAAAGAAAAATTGTCTTGAAATAATTTATTCCTTTATTTTTTACCAAATAAAATGTTTCTTTAAAAGCTCAGCTCATTCCCTTGTTCTTGTTTTCACTTGCTCATACTGTTATTAACTTTTCTCATTTCAAAATATGCATCTTTTTAAAATGCTGCCATCAGACGTGTTGAGTGAAATGCCATAAGCTAAGGTCTCAAAGCTACTCTGTCGCATCATCACTGTTTATGCTGCACCTCCTACCAGACCAAGAGTCCACCCAAACAACAGAGAAAGGACCACAGCCAACATCACTTCAGTGTAAAATTTCCAGAGTAATAACAACAACAATAAGCTGAGTCAAAAAATAAACAAGGTAAAGTCAACTATGTTAGCATCCCATGTTTACTTACAGAGCCTTGTATCACTTCATTGCTCTGACATTTCGCATTTGTTTGCCTTCCCTGTTAATTCTGCCTCACTAGCGATGTCAGGTTCAATAGGCTTTGCTGTGTCTTCTTTTTATCTGCACCTTAACTTCTTTCCTATTTACATAAAAAAATCCTTCAGAAATCTGTTTGCCTACCTCTTGCCTTCAAAATGTTATTGGTAAAAATCACTTCTGTCGCATTGCCTGAGAAAATGAGCTTCAGACAACTCCATGCATGAGTGCATGCTACTATTGAATGGCTAATGAGAAATTGATTTTGAATCCTGAATATTTGCTCAGTGCAAAACTGGTAGGAAACAACGGCCTTTCTGAACAGCTTAGGGTCTATATTTAGACTTAATGATGGAAGGAAATGAAGAGGAAGAGAGAAAGTGAAAAGTTTAAAAGACAAAAGCTACGAAGCAGTGAGGTGGTTACTCAGTTACCACACATGGAAAGTCTGATGGTTGGGACTGCAGCAGTATGTATGCAGGCACAAATGCACGTACCTGTGTAATACCAAGGCTTCAATAATATAAGTAAAATTCATCTCAGTTAATTGAGCTCAAACCTTTTCACAGTTCCAACACACAAGAAGTCATTATAACTCCCATCTCCTTCCTGTTTTCCATGCTTAGGTCCAACCTGAACTTACCCTGCCAGCAGCATTGTCTGCAGCATTTAGCATTGCTAGGTAACTATTAAAAACCCTGAACATTTTCTGGACATACCAATTGGATTGGGGAGGAAGCTATGCCTATTGCAAATGAGAACAGACCGATGACCATATGAGTTGTAGATTTGTAATAGGAAAGTATTTGCATGCCATTTGTTACTGAAAAATAAAATGTGTCAAATCTCGACAAAACATTGTTGAAAACTATGATAGAGTGAGCTATGGCAGAATTCCTTGCATTTTGAAGAATTCCTCCTAGCTGAGCTAGACTTGTCATCCTCTTTTGGCAAGCGGGAAGCCCAAGGTTGTGCTGCTCTTTCACACTGGAGCAGACATGGGTGTCTCCCCATTTTGCCTCCACCCTGTTACACTGCCTTGAACTAATCAATAATGTGAGTGACTTGAAAATCTTGCTTCTGTTAAGTGCCTTGAAACATGTCACTTTTGATATTGCAGATCTTTATGTAATAAGCAGATGTTCTCTATTTATCTCAAAAATGGCCAACTTCTACACTATATTTGAGACATCCAGTTATTTTTTATCTCCAAGTAGTAGCTAGTGGTACTTGGGGCAATATATTCTGATAAGTGTTGATATCTAGTCAACACTTAAATAACAAAAAAAGATGCTTCATTACTGTTCAGGTACAAAGGCCAGTTTCAAACCCAGCAACACGGACTTCATAATTGCTTTATTTGACTTACTCCTCAAAATAAAAATATGTCAGGGTTTTCCAAGGTGGGACCAAGAGTCAAGTTGTACAGTTTGGTACAACTTTGTTGAAGTCCATGGATGCTTGCATTTGCAGAGCTTAGAACTTGGTCTTTAAGTAGACAAGTCAATGAGATAGCCAGAACTAGGAGTCAGGATGCTCTTGAAAAGTCCTCATGTTTTCTCTAATTAAAGCATTACAGAGAACAATATAAGCCATGGGGAAGTGAGTAGTTGCCATGTACTTATTCTCACACTGATTAGCCTGACAGCCGGAGAAGTGTTATAAAGGTGTTATGAATACTTCAAGATTCATATCCTCCATGTGTTCTTTTCTGAGCAATGCAAGTGCTGTAGCAAAAACACACAAGGAGCTAGATGAAAAAAAGAAAAGATTTGGGAAGATCAGAAACCTATTTGTCAGCAGATTTTGTTCTCATGCTCCACATAAAAAGCTATGAGGACAACATCTGTCACTGGTGACTTGACACTTAAATAAGCATACACTGGNAGTTTGGTACAACTTTGTTGAAGTCCATGGATGCTTGCATTTGCAGAGCTTAGAACTTGGTCTTTAAGTAGACAAGTCAATGAGATAGCCAGAACTAGGAGTCAGGATGCTCTTGAAAAGTCCTCATGTTTTCTCTAATTAAAGCATTACAGAGAACAATATAAGCCATGGGGAAGTGAGTAGTTGCCATGTACTTATTCTCACACTGATTAGCCTGACAGCCGGAGAAGTGTTATAAAGGTGTTATGAATACTTCAAGATTCATATCCTCCATGTGTTCTTTTCTGAGCAATGCAAGTGCTGTAGCAAAAACACACAAGGAGCTAGATGAAAAAAAAAGAAAAGATTTGGGAAGATCAGAAACCTATTTGTCAGCAGATTTTGTTCTCGTGCTCCACATAAAAAGCTATGAGGACAACATCTGTCACTGGTGACTTGACACTTAAATAAGCATACACTGGGCTTGTAGTTATTTCACTGATACTCATCTCTGACTCAGATGGTGCTTGCACTGTGAATTCCTAGTGGTGGTGGGAATATTTTGAAGAAATATAAGTAATTCACATTGGAGCCTCTCCATCATTGTCCAAGGGATCATGCCATCATCCTCTGATGCTTCAAAGGATTAGGCAGAGACAGGATCACAAATCACAGATCTAAAAAGAGCGTCCTTCCTACTTGCTGTGAAGACATAAGCTGCAAGAGAAAAATGTGCCTCCCTCTTCAGATTTCAAGGATGGATGTTCTACAACCCAGCTATTTTTCAAATTCATTTTCATTTGCCATACACAGTGTGCAGACTTAAAGGAATAAAACTGCCCAAACAATAAAGTAGGGAACCTTTCGGAGATTATAAACAGAATTAAAGTTTTGCCTTGAGCACTTTTTTACTTTCCCTACCCCCCCCCCACTTACCCCACAGATGTGACCAGAGAGCAAAAAGCAGTGAAAATGTACTTTTTCTTCTACAAGGGCTTATCCACTATGTACTGGTTTTAGCTGTCTTCTGAAAACCTGTGGGCTCAAGCTGTACTCCTTACACCAGTCTTCACATCCACTTTTCAAAGACTTGTGTTAACTCCCCATTTATAGCATTTTTTTATTCACCATGCTGAGGATTTTTTAAAACATAATCTATACTAAAACACTGTTTTCATTTGAAAGTTATGTATGTATACATATATACATACATTTATTTTCCAGCTTCATCACCTCTAAAGACATCAAACATATTCAACAATGATCTACAATTCAAAAGAGATTACTCTCTCAGTAGATAAAAATTTACAGTCTATAATCTTTAAGTTAACAGGCAATATTTTATTCAGTTCAGAAGCCAATAATTTGTTTGAATTATTTTCAGATCAATTATTTATAAGTAGTTTAATCTCATGACCTTAAGAGATGAATAGTAAATAAAGTTGACAGCTGACAGTTGGAATTCAATCAACATTTACTTCATTTGCATTTTCTTGAGCAAGCACTATCAAACCTCATCAAAAAGAGCGAGCATTAAAGTGATACACATTTGCATCAGGTGTGACATACACCTGCTTGCACTGACAGTAGCAATAGAAAGAAAGAAACAACAGCAGATGTTATAAATCTTTAATGCAAAATGTTAAAAATCATGGCAGAAATTTGGAAATTTAAGTCCTGTTTTCGAAATCACTGAGACAACAGATTTTTTGTTGGGAGAGTAGAGAGGGAGAGTCAGCTAAGCACCTTGTCTGGACTTACTCCTTATATTTTGCAGATAAACATACCTTGAATAAGTCTCATTGTGCTCAACTCTTCCCAATATTTTAGGGAAAGAGAATTTTAAATTTAATTTTAAATTCTGTAAAGCCGGCAAATTACTTGTATGATTTCAGTCACATGCTGACAGACCAAGGATTCACACCTGAGTCTGCACTTCAGAAAGGGCATATTTCTAAGGAATAACAGGGAATTTTTGTCACGTGGACAACTTGGAGAGTTTCTTTTTGAAAGAACAGTGAGAATTCATCTTTAGATTGCAAATATTAGAAATTCTAAATAATAAACAATTTTTTTTAAAAAAAGAACAGGAATAATTGGGGAGGGGGTGTAAAAAATATTAAATTTTCATTCCTCAAGGTAAACCACATTGTATTAATTAATAAATTCTCGTTCTTTGACTTTTGCACAAACTCCCTCCATTACCATGATTGCCCTGGGTTCCAAAATTATGGAAACACAAAAGGCATGATCTTGCAAACTTTAGCTACCTCAAGTTTCAAGCCGTATACCATGAAGCATATTTTATCATCTTCCTTCACAAGTTTTTTTTCCCCTTACTTGAGATGCAAGAGCCAATATGTCCTTGAACTCTTTAGAATTTTTTTACTGAGAGGAACTGTGAGTCAAAGCATTTATATCATAATACTTGCGTGTACATCTATAAATCTCTTAATTAAATAGGAAAAAGAATCAGAGAAGAGAAAGATATATTAATCCCTCCATCTGTCTGAGACAGCCAAAATGTACATTGGCATATTTTAATTCCCTGCCAGAGGCAAACCAAATTTGCTGCAGTTTGAAGCGACAAACAAAATAAGGTGACAACTGAAAATATTATAAATTTCAGGCTAGCATTTCACACGGAGTACCATGCTCCCTTGCATCTTTAGTCTTTAAACAAAAATCTCAGAAAATTACTATAGTTACAACCCCCTGTTATTTGTGTGAGTGTAGTTGGGTGAACTTCTGTCCAAATGCTCTGTAGGAATTTCCTACCCTCTCTATAATTGTTTCCAATTATTTCTTTCAAGTGTGGAGCTCAAATCTATTTGAAGAATACCTGCATCTGTTTGGCTAAACCAGTTAAAAATCCACTCCCAAAATCTCTTGATGTTGATGAATGAACAGATTTCTCTATTACTGGCAGGTGAGCAACCATCTCTGAAACACCTCCAGGGATGTTGACTCCAACACCTCTCTGGGCAGCCCGTTCCAATGCCTGACAACCCTTTCAGGAAAGAAATTGCTCCTCAAATCCAGCCTGAACCTTCCCTGGTGCAACTTGAGGCCGTTTTCTCTTGTTCTATTGCGTGTTACTATGGAGAGCAGACTGAACCCTGCCTCACTAAAACTTTCTTTCAGGTAGTTGCAGAGAGTGATAAAGTCTCCCCTGAGACTTCTTTTCTGCAGGCTAAACAGCCCCAAATCTCTAGGCCATTTCTCATATGAGATGTGCTCCAAATTCTTTACTAGCTTGGTAGCCTGCCTCTGGATCCTCTCCAAAATCTCAATGTCCTTCAATGTCCTTCATGTTCAGCCACTGTCAACCAACACTGCCAGGTCCCTCTTTGCCTGGCAGCTTCAGCCACTCCTCCTCAAGCCTGTAGCGCTGCTGGGGGCTGTTGTGGCTCAAGTGCAGGACCCAGCACTTGGCCTTATTCAAACTCATGGCATTGGCCTTGGCCCAGCAATCCAACCTATCTAGATCTCTCTATAAATCTTCCCTGCCCTCAAGCAGATCAACACTTCCACCCAGCTTGGTGTCATCTGCAAATTTACTAAGGGTGCACCCTATGCCCTCACTCAGATCATTAATAAAGATGTTAAACCGGAGTGGCCACAGCACTGAGCCCTAGGGGACACCACTTGTGACCAGCTGCCAACTGGATTTAACTCTATTGATCACAACTCAGTGGACCTGATCATCTAACCAGTTTTTCACCCAGGGAAGTGTATGCCCACCCAAGCCAAGAACATCCAATTTCTTTAAGAGAATGCTATAGGAAATAGTGTGAAATGTCAAGGCAGACAACAAGTCCAGCAAGTGGGTCACCCTGCCATAGAAGGAGATCAGGTTTGTTAAACAGGACCCGCCCTTCATAAACCCATGCTGACTGGGCCTGATCACCTGGGTGTCCTGCATGTGCTGCATAGTAGAACTTAGGATGATCTACTCCATCATCTTCCTGAGCAATGAAGTCAAACTGACAGGCCTGTAATTTCCTGGATCATCCTTATGTCCCTTCTTATATATGGATGTTACATTGGCTGACTTCCAATCAGATGCGACCTCCCCAGTCAGCCAGGGCTGCTGATAAATGATGGACAGTGGCTTGGATGCATATTCGCTGGATATATTAAAAACTACAGGTGAATCGTAAAGTAAAAATAGTCCAAATGGATGAGTTCTGCTTGCTGTAAAACAGAGATAGTAATGAATTAATTACTGCAGCTAACATTAAAGCCTACAGCTGCTACATGTAAATAACAGAGAGGCAATTTCTAAGCTGGTTTACTCCCAAGAGAGGGCAGCTTCAAGTCCTGATTTTCAGGATGGGCAATATTTTGAATGAAGGAGTGGACTAGCCCTTGGGAGATTAAGATTCAGCAGTTGTTCTACAGTTTCCATAGGTTACCAGTTAAGACTCGCTTTATAATCGAGCTGTGCAACCATGCTTTGTATCACCTGTTTGTCCTCTAAGCTAAAATAAAGAAGCAGAGCTGAATGCAACAACCAAAAGGCAAGATTCCTTCTTCCCCTGAATAAATGCCTCTATCAGCAGGCACATCAGTTTTGTCCTTATCTGTTTGCTGCCAGATGGCTCAGCTTCAACAGTGGTGCTCCTACAGGAGTAGTCTTGATGAGCCAGTGATTTCCCCTTAGCCTTGTGTGAACCTCCTGCATCAGCCAGGGACACATGCAGACCAAGCATAGATTGATCAGGTCCCTCAAGTGCAATAAAAGGAGGAAAGATTAACTGAAACTTCAAAAGCATATCTGTGAGAGAGATGATGATTATCCCTCTGCCAGTAAGATCCAGGCCCCTCAGGGGTGACTAAAAGCAAACCTTGAGTGATCAGAAAGTTGTAATACTGAGAGTTGTCTGGGCTCCTATGAATTCTCAGTCAGACTGAAGCCAGGCTGGCCATTGAGGCTTAAGAATGTGGACTGATATGAATAAAAGGCATACTGTGTAGGTAGTACTTGCTGTCCTGGTGTCTGGTCCATTTTCACTCTTCCCAGTACACAGTAACTTCAATGCAAAAAGAAAAGGAAAAAAAAACATTTCACTTTACCTCTGCACCTTTCCAGGGACAAGTCGCAATCTTCCCTTGTGCCCATGCTGGAGTCATTTTTCCTTTCTGTCTAATCAGTGAGAGATCTTAAATTGCCTCTTAATGTGTCAAGTTTTTTTAAAATTTTCTGAGTTATATGCATTATAACCTTCAGGACAGAGCACAGAATAAGTTTATCCTGCTTTGTTGTTTGACTGAACTACTTTCATAACTTACAACTAGGTTAATTTTAATAGGCTAGGTCTAACTCCATGGGTCTGTGAAAAACACAGAAACAACTGTGCTGTGTAAATCACTTTTGACATTGGCCTTTTTAATTTACAGTACTTGCAACAGTACAGCTCTGATTAAATATGTTTGGCTTTTTGAAATTTTAACTAAGAAGGTTTGTACGTGATTTGTTTCTCAATCATTGCGTTAGTCTCAATGATGCTCTTCAATTAGCGTGTTGGATTTTGCTTTCAGAAATCTACCACGACAATAAAAGGGTAATTCTTTGCTTGTTTCTTTTTTAAGCAACATTGCATTTGTAGGATTAATTCCACTTCTGGTATTTGACTTTTTTTTTTTTTCCCCTCACAATTTTCTGTCAAGATGAGACAACAGGCTCACAAATGTCAGGAATCCATGTGGCTCCTTCTCCTCATTGCACTGAGAACAAAGGAAATACCATGCTGTCAGGGGGCTGCTGGCGTTTCCTGTGGAAGCTAGCAGGACCACAGAGCTCCTAGACAAACCACACAGAAAGGGTGGAGGGAAATGCACACCTTTCTGTGGAATCAGGCAGGGTTTCAGTCCTTCATCAATCACCCATTCTCTCACTGGCCATAGACAGGGGCAGATTCCTTTGTGGAATGGCTCCCAAGTGGGCCAAATTCAAGGTATTCTTGTTAAGAACTGGTGAAGAGGCTACGACCTGAGCAGAAAGGAGAGTTGAGGTGTGTCTGAGTGCAGGTCTCAGTAGGAGACACAGCATGGCAATTAGGGCTGGTAACCTCCCTGGGTACCACAGCGCCTCCATCCTGTGGAAGACACGGCTCATCTCCTCACTGACATTTGCAGAAAAGAACTAAAATTAATCACCAGGCTTCCCAGTAGCTCCTAATGTTTTAAAGAGGTTTTTGTTGAGCTCTTCTGAGGGAGCAGCCACACTAACTGAACAAGCAATTGCAGTACCTGCTGTAAACCAGCAGCTGAGCTTGGCCACACAGCAATGTGCTATATTCTCTTGCAAAGAGCTGGAACATCAGCCTGGAGCTTGTTTCAAAAGCAGAAAGTTTGCTTTCCTTTTCCTTCTTTGTAACAATTCTCTTTTGGCTGCAGGTCTGTGTATTGTAACCAAGGGTCACTGAAGCAGCAAAAGTCTCAGAGTGCATTTTAGGACAAGCGGTAAGAAATCCTTTGGAAGGGAGATATTTTTAGAAAGTGCTAAGCACCTCTGTAATTATAACTCTCTCTAAAGCACTTAGAACTGAGTACCTGTGCTCAACCAAAAATACTCAAAATAAAACTGGATTTTGCTTTTATAGATCAGTATTACTATTTGTCTGATTTAGTTGTTTATCATGCCACTAAACTACTCTCATGTACCTATACCTTTATTACTACATAATTGCATAAATGAATTTTCTTAACTTACGTCTTAGTCATTTTAAAATAGATATATAATCACTAAAAGATTTAAAAGAAAACAATACTGGACTGAATATGAACTGCACAGACTATAGCTAGTCAAGTATTTTTAGCTGATGTGGTTTTTTTTTTCTGGAAGAAGATCTCAATGCCCTGAAATGAAAGGAGGTTTTTTCATTTCATTTCTCATTTTCATTTTACCCCTCCAAGGTGAACTATGTATGTGATATTTTCTTCTACTTGAAAAGTTTCAGAAAAGTTTTTCAAAGCAACTTGACCATTGCATTCAATCGTTCTGGAAGTGGGCATTCTAGCCCATCCTGTTCAAAATGGACACTGTCTTTCAAAAAAGGCTGCATGTACAAAAGGGTAAACATAAATGACAGCCAAACATGATTGATTTGAACTATCTTGTAAATATAATTTTGAATTATATTTGAAATAATTTTTTATTAGAAAGATTTCACTTTCCATCTTTGGCTTCGATCTGGAATATACTCTCTAAATCTCAAAAAAAAAAAAGAGTCAGAGATAGAAAACAGATTTCCTTGCTAGCTCTGATATTGCTCCTCCATGGAACAGGTTAAGGATACAAGGCAGTTATTAACCATGAAGGGAGATTTAGCATAAATGTTACTACCAAATCTTTCTCATTTTGCTTTCCAAAGCTAAATGATCTTACTGCTGGATGGTAGATACAGGGCAACATGTGTGAACTAAAGACAAGGGGCAAAGGATATAAGCTGAAATGAGAGAGACTCAGACTAGACCTAAGTACAAATCTTTTTCTCCAAAAGGACAACCCATCTACAGAGCAGATTGTGCAGTGGTTGTGCTATCTACATCCCCGGGGGTTTCAAGACCCAGCTGGACAAAGCCCTCAGCAACCTGGCCCCAACTGGCCCTGCTTTGGGCAGATTGGATGGAGGACTTCCAGTTCCTTACAGCCTGAATTACCTAGTGAGCCTAGTTAACATCAGGAAGGCTAAAGAGCTAGCTGCCTTTCCACCTGTCTGCCAGCACTTAGGGCTGCCTCTTGTGATCCCATCTCTCTTCCTTTGCTCTGTAATTTTGGCCACTTTCAAACAGCTGGTTGTTGTGTGACCCTCCAGCATCCTTGTAGCTCTGCTGAAGCTTGAGGAGTTGCACTATGTTCAGCAGCTCAATGTGGTGCGTCCCATTCCCACTCCTGCCTGCAACCTCCAGCTTTGGGCATGTCCTGAGCACTTGACACAGGAGGCAGGAAGGTGTTGTACACTGGGGGAGAGAGGGAAACCTCAGTTTTCTCCTTTGTGCGTGAAGCCTGAAGCTGTACCAGCTGCTGCATATGAAGCTGTTGCCATTCTTCTCATATGGCAATCTGTCTTCCCTAAGAGAGTATCCACAAGGGATGTACAGTATTTATTTATGGCAACCTTTGTGTTTAATGTGCAAGCTGCACTGTGCATGTCACAACTTTGTTTTATCTCCTGTAGGTTATGTCTATGTAAGCCATCTTTGTGGGATTGAATGTTTCCTGATTAAGTTTCGCATTAGTCATCCTGTGATCTGTGAACTGCTGTTGCTACACAGAACATCAAAGATATTCCCCAAAATGACTGCAGACACACCACCCACTCCCCAGGAAAAACAAAAAAAAAAAAAAAAAGAAAAAAGAAAAAAAAACCCACAAAACCAAAAAACCAACAATGCCTCTTATGCAGCCAGGGCACAAAATGAAGCAAAATGAGGGAAATCAAATAATAACCAAGTACTTAAAGTTTACACTAATGTTCTGGGTTGAAAATTAATAGCATTGTGCTAGAATTGCAGGAGGTAATCCTTGCTTTTTCTCTCCAAATAGTAGATGATCCTTTAATTAAATAAATTAGTTAACACATCAGTTACATGAAATTAATTTAGATTTAGTTTTAGATGCTCTGAAAGGCTTTTTGCACCTTATTGATATTCCAACCACAACAGAGTACAAATTTGGGCAGTTAAAATTTCAAAGTATTCCTTTTTCCAAAAATGTAGCCTGCTAATGCCAATTCTGCTAATGATGAGATTTTTCATGAGTTTGTGAGATAACATAAAACCTTCAGAAAATGTCTTTAATTGTATCTCTAATGTTTTTGTAATTGCCAGCTGCAATACTGCAGCTGCATTAAACTTTGTTTTCTGAAACAGAAGGAAATGATTTCTCACTTTCCACTCCTAGTTACTAATATTCTGTGGTAAGATGTCTAAGTTTTAGGGGATGTAAAGAACACGTTGTGCACCTATCTTAATATTTTTGCACTCAGAGTTTTACAAATATATTCTCTTGGAAAACTTGCAGATAGCCATAGATGCTGTTCCTGTAGATGAACAACTTCTCCTAAACCTGGCTCAATCTGCTCCTGAGAGCTTTGGGATACTTCCTTCATTCCATGGTCTCAGAGCAGGGCAAGCCAGGGAGTGCCACTCTCATGAGATGGAGAACATCAGCAAAGAACATGTTTCTCTGTGAAACAAACCAGTATGTACTGATTGCCTGAAAGCAGTCGGGCAAAGTACAGTTCTTGAGGGAGGCCGTTGTGTTAACCCATGGTACTAGTTGGAGAGAGGCTCAGCTTGCCAAACTCCTTTCTACATCTCCCGGTACAGTCCTCTCTGTGTCCCATAGCACAGGATCAGCTTCTCCCTTTATTGTTTCTATCTGCTTTAATCACCTGATATCTTTGAAGCCACTTCAAAGATATGTTGTTAAAAATTAATAACCTGCAGATGATACTTCCTATTGTTTTAAGCAAGGAAACTGCCTCAAGTTATGGTCTTGCTTATATCTTGAGTCTTCATTCAATAGCTGGCTACATTTCCCGGTATCTTCGTGCCTCCTAACTGTGTAGTTAACCCCTCGTAACTCCTATATGAGTATAGAAGTTGGGGAAACAGAGATCAGAACTCTGCAGTTTTTAGTTCATATGCCTCTCTTTGAATTATAGCCAACCTAATTACCCTCTTTCTTTTTTCTCAATTGTGAATATCTCAACCCTAGAGAAAAATGACTCATTGTATGCTAGGAGTCATCATTTTATTGCTTCTGTTGGGGAAATTTTGCATGCTCTATAATATCATCTTCATGTTTCTGAATGCAGCTGTCATACATACTGCTAATTTTTCAGCTTTGATCTTTTTTATAAAGTGCTATACTGATTTATATTGAGTCATAATATTTCTGTTAAAACCATGTGGTTCAGATCTCAAACACAGATGTCAATAAAGTCTAATAAATAATCTGCAAGACAAATGAACAGTATCAAAGTGGAATTCAGAAATTCTTCTCTCAAATTTCTTCTCCAAATCTACCATTAAATGACCTAGGATATTTCTATATTCACTAGATTTACATTTTTCATTAATGTACTCTGAACTTTCTTAGACTGTCCTCAGAGATAGCACATCCCATATGACTATGAAGTCTGTAAGAAAAGGCTCTTGATCATGGGCATGGCTACCCATTTAAGGATACTCCCTGTTGACTCACCTGAAACTGCAGCTTACAAAATATGAAGAAATGCTTATACTCATTGGAGCAATGTGAACATACAGAATTTCTCTGGGCTGATTGTCTTGCATGCTGCACACTTGGCCTAATAACAAAGGAGTGAAAGTCGTTGAGGGATGAATGCATTCAAAACACGTATCTCCATGGAAATAGATCTAAGATTAGAGTAGAATCAAGAGCATGCCTTCAATTAAGACATGAGGTATGAAATCTGACCTAAGCTACCTCTTTGCAATACTTCTCAGGCATGTTTACTGCTGCAGGTGAAGGAAGTGTAATTCATTGGCATACATGTATCTCCCCATATCTACAGGCTTTTGTTCCTACTATAGGTCTTGAACTTAGCAGACATTGTTTTCTTGAGTGAATTCATGTTGAGTACTACCTCAGAAAAGAACATGTAAATATAATCCTTAGTTAGAACTAAATAGTTTCCAAATTGTATTATTCATACAAGTAGTAAGTAGTAAGCAGAATATGAGACAGGTTTGTCCTCTGTGGTATGATAGCTCATTCCAGCTCTGTCACTAGAAAGGGAGTGAGGATACTACAGCAAGACTTCTGAAACAACACAGATAGACACTGAATAGTTCTTCATTTTTATTTATTGCCATAAGCCCATAAAACTCAAACCAAGGTGTGTCATGAGGATAACACAATGAGAACAGCTGTAACATTTTTCATCTTACTGATAGCAGAATCAAATGTGACTTTTAAACTAAACTCCCTGAAATTGTAAATACTGTAGGGTAATGAAGGCTACTTACCATTATGTAACTTGTTTGTTAAGCCATTTGTCAGATAATTTAAACAATGAACAAGGTAACATGAAAAAAAAAAATCTTAATATATTGTTTTCCTGTAAGAAAATTTACTTTGTCCAAATATAGAAATTGTGGGGGTCAGCACAGGAGGAGTGAGGTCTGTGAACCATGCAATAATAGTCATAGTGGTCATGTGTTTTGATTTTCATATATGTTCTCCCTCTTTATCCATCTTAACTCTTTGAATGCAAACACCAACTCTGCTCTTCTTGTACCAGAGAACCACCATGACACATGTGAAGAGCTGATTTTTGAGTAGCTGCTAGCAGAAAAGCTTCTCACTGTCCAGAAACCTCTAGATTTGAGTCAATCTCTGTATTTACCTATGAATTTGTGTACAAAAAAGTCCTGTGGTATGTTGGGAGATAATAAATGGAAAATCTTTGACTCCTGGCTTATCTCAATGTTTAGGCATACCTTTTATCTCTGTGTTTGTCTAACTCTGCTCAACTCCCAAAATACTACACAATCAAAAGAGCTAACTGCAGCCTTTTACAACAGACTAAACTCCTAAACTCCTTTACTTGCTTTGCTATAAAATATTTATCTCAGATAAGCTCTTTATTTGCCCATTCTTATTTTCTTTGAGAAAGACATAAAAAAGATGACTCAAGATACTCTTTTAATAGAAAACATCTCGACTTTGATTGCCACTTCGATCAAGGTCCTTTATATACTATACTATACTATACTATACTATACTATACTATACTATACTATACTATACTATACTATACTATACTATACTTTGTGAAGAGATGTATTCAAATAACATGTCAAAAACCTTGGAAAAGTTATAGGTAAAAACAAGAGATGCCTTTATTAGCTGTTTGTCTTAGATTTTTTAGTTTTTTTGTAGGTGGAATAAAGGAGTTGCTAGTCTTTGGAGGTATACTTTGAGATGGAAGTTAATTCTCAACTTAGGGTACTTAATGAAGAATGAGTGCACCTTTTTTCATAGCATATCATAAGCAAAATTATAAACTGAAAAGACTGCAGTGAAAAATGATATCCTTGTCATCCTAAAATAAACAGCTGAAGGAATTGAATGCAAATTCAGGCTTCACATGGACTCAGAGGCCAAGGTATATTTGCGAAATGACTTTCCGTGGCATTGGAAAGATCTTTTCTCACCAGTCATTGAATCATAGAACAGTTTGGTTTGTAAGGGACTTTTAAAATATAATCTAATTCAACCTCCCTGCTATGGGCAGGGACATCTTTCATCAGAATAGGTTGCTCAAACCTGTGAGTGGGTAACATGTATCAAACACTAGTCTTTATATGGACTTGTGTACCCTTAAGTCCATGTCTTTGAACAAACAGTACTTTCAGATACATCAGAAGCAGTTTTTTCTTCCCTCTCCTGAAGAATTTTGTTTTAGGAAAAAGTACACCTTAACAAGCATCTAGAGATTGTAGTGTTTCTACTCATTGTAAAGTTCATAATCCTGGATCTCAAGTCACAATGTAGAATCCCAGATCAATGTCTGCAGGAGACAGATCTTTGCTCATAGCAACAGCATTAATAGTTCCTAAACTATTATTCTCTTGCTCTTTTGCAAAGTCAGATGCTCATTGATGCAGAAAAGACAGATATTGCAATGTGATGGTTGGCTCTAACTTAAATTACTTGCCTATTTTCTCTCACCAATGAGAAAGGCCCTTTAAGCCAATGCACATTGGTGAAATTCATCAAAAAATGTTTTAATTCCCCTGCTATACTAGAGCAAAATTGTAGGACAGGTAAAAATAATCTCTCTTTAAAAATATCCAGGTGTTCAATCCATCTAGCATGTGGCTGCTTCTTCTTATCTGTCTTATCTTACTTGACAATCAGTGTTTGGTTATGACATATGGTCCTGTTTTTGGATGTGAATGTAATGTACTTTTTCTATGGTGTAACACAGCCCTAGCAATGAAGGCCTTTTGATGTTGTTGATGACTCCTGAAGATTTTGCTCAATTAGTCTCATGTTAGGTTGCTGTTTTGAGGCCTAGATTTTGGAGATAGCTTGCAAATCCTTTTCCAAGATCGTAATCATTGTGATCACTGTTAGTCTACTGTCATATTTTCCATTAAATGTATTCCAAAATCTAATGGTGTCATTGGGCAATACATAGGAACAAGATTCTTTCTCAGTAATGAATCAACATGGGAGAATGACATATCACCTCTCATAACAACAGAATATAATATTCTTGTGAAAAAAATAGATACATTTGTTAGTTCACTCGAACACATTTTTTTTTCCAGTTTCCTACATGACATAGGTATGAGAAACTCTAGCCCAGTAATTCTTAACGAAAAAAAAAAACCAAGACCTTTTTATTTTGTCCTGAGAGCAAGTTAGATGCCTGCTTGTGCAGTACACTGGAATCTTCAAGCTAACCATGACTTGGCTATATCCGGGACTGGAGGAGTGACAGATGCACGCAAGCAATATGCAACAGCCTTACTGAAAAATATTTACTAGATGGGGTGCAGTGTGGAACAAACATGGCTATAGCAGTTTTTGAGACATAATTCATACACCCCTGCTGCCCTACATGTGCAGTATTGATATAGTAAAGGCATGGGGCTAATCTGTGATGTTTGTTTCATACATCCTATTCACTTAGGTACTTAAAAAAGTATTCCCATTTGAGCTGAATCGTCACTGTATTTATTGTGTAGCCATTAGCTTATCATCTCATTTGTGTACCTCAAAACCATTGTCTTCCATCACAGTGAAGAAGCTTTTGTCCGTATCCAGTTCTTCTCTCATATTAGAGTCAGGATCTTTGAATCCTCATTGGATTTCCTTGTGTTTTTTCTGTCTCTATGAGTGCAGCACGGTTCCTGTTTTGTGTGCTGCACAGGGAATAATAACAGAGGAGTCAGTGCTTGTAAAACTAAATTAAGTAAGGTGGTGTGGCTGCAGGTAGGTTCCCATCAGCCTTGTGTACACAAATTGGTGTCACACCAGCACTTCCAGCCTCTTCCTCCCTGCAATCTGCATACCTCCCTCCAGGATCCAGTTTTTCTACATCTTTCTCTTCTTTATTCAATTGCAGTTTGCATCATTTTCTGACTTCCCGGATCAAACCTAGTCATGCCAAGGAAACTTGAAAGAAGCCAATAAGTTTCTTATACCTTCCAACATGCTGATCTATGGCTTGGACTACTGTTCTGCTAGAAAGCCCATTTGAATATGTTTGCATATACCGTGACTCATGAGTTCATATGTCAAAATTCAGCATGCTACACCTTGTAAAATATTCTGTCAATATCTTACCACAGTACTTGCTGACATGATTTAGCTCTCAGAGGCTGGTAATTGCGACCATGTAGTTCCTGATCTTAAAACTGTAGAGGCCTGTCAGAACCTTTTCTAAATAGTGAGTTGTGATTTTTGAAGTCTGACAATCTTCCTTCTGAGTGACGAATACCTTGTGTTTTTCTTTGTATAGGTGTTCATGACAAAATAGAAGATGGTTGTCTGTTTAATTTCAGGCACGATGTTGTCTCTAGACAGGAAATATGCATCCATACAATTTTGTCACTTCTTAAATCCGCTAGTATTGTCTGGATCCTCTTAAAGATCCTACCCATAGTACACCACTTTGCTGGTAGAATAAATTAACTTTGTGTGATAATTTTAACTTAGATTTGAACTGTTTTACTGTTTGTGGCACCTCATCTTTGTTGAGTTTCCTGGAATTGTTAATCAGAGATGAAAACATAACACAGTGTATTAATTAACAATGTCTTATAATGTATTGAAGCAGGCCTCATATTCACCTTTCTGTATTCAGCAAGGGTTAGTTAAGATTTCTTTTCTCCTTTAGTAGTTTGTAATGAAATTGTCTTCTTTAGGAACTGGTCGAACTGTCCTATTCCAAAAAAAGCATAGTCATGAGCACTTCTTCCATCATAGCATAACTCCACTATGTGCCTGTCACAGTTAGAAAATCCCTCTTTAATTAAAAGAAATAAAAATAGAAGTGGAGGGGCCAAAAAGAATCAGAAAATATTTTCAAGCTGTCCTAAAAGATTTCTTTTTTTTTCCCCCAATGGATGAAATATAGTTTAATTGTCTCCCAGTCCTTGATTTTTTGTTTTTTAATTTTGATCTTTGCCTTTTATCTGCATTGTAGTTTTGACCATGATTTTGAGCTTTCCCTGCTGATTCTCTTTAACATTTGGATGCAAAGCTCACTTTCTCTCAAAAGATTTTCCTAGAAGCTGGACTAATGTACTTCAAAAAATAACCAAGCCTCTTATTATCAAGTTTTTAACCTTGATTTTTAATGAAGATACCAGATGGCCCAGCTCCGAAGCATATCTACTGTCTCTCCTGATTCTTGTCTTTACTTTTAAAAGATAAGGTAAAACAGTCACCTAGTTATCTCTCTGCAGTTTCTCTCATCAAACATTTTTAGCACTGTTACAGTGTTATGAGTATCATTCTTAAGACTATAAAGACTATATACTATTAAGACTATAGTATAAGACTATACTATTTGCTTTTTTAAAACACAACTTTCTGACCTCTGTCCTCCATGAGTGTATCTGTGTTCCAAAGTAATTTCTATCTTGTAAAATTGTGCAGCATTTTAATCTGCAAAACCAGCATTCCCAGTGGACTCGGTCCCTGCATTCTGCCTATTTGCTCTGCTTCTTGTACCTGTCTGGCATCCCCGTGGACCACATTTTATTTCTTCTTTGCAGGTTCTTGCTAACCCAAGTGGTGTCTAACAGCTAGTGGATAGCTGTTAGAAGGAGCTGACGGGAGGAATCTCTTTTCCTATCAAAACAGGTGTTTTAATTAAATGTCAATTTGCTACAGCTTCAGTTTAAGTAACAGTCATGAAGAAAAGTCTCTGAATACCTTCTTGCTTTTCCCTCCATTAGGACTTGCTGCAGCATTCCATTTCACAGAGGCTGCAGTAATATAGCTGGATAGTCCAATGATCCCGGACATCAGTTCCGTGTTTGTTTCCTTCTGTCATCAATTGACACGTAACTCCTGTCATAAAGTAATTGCAGTTTAATTAACAATCATTTACAGCTGTGCTCAGCTATAGCTTAGACTATGGGCTTGGTTTCTTAGCTAAACCTTCAACCTGCTTCGATATTCCCTCTTCTGTGTGCAAAATGGTTGTGTGGTAGCTGTCAAAGCATAGGAGACAAAGCTATTTTTTATGTAACTGTTTGAATTCCAATGAGTACAATGCACTAATGCGATTCTAATCCTTAGGGCATGTTTTTTTTCTGAAAACATGCTTAAAGTTAATTTGAAATAACAAAGAAAACATCTGGGCATACATAAAAGTAAATGTTTGGAGGATCAAGTGATTAGAGTACAACTTAGAAGAGTTTTTCTCAGCTTTGTCACTAGGTCCACCAGATGGTACAAACTCCATTTGCTGTGTTTGAGAATCTGGCCAAGACTTCGGGAGTGATTTTGGCAGATCAGACTGGCAAGATGAGGCCCTGTGTAAATATTCTTTTAAAGGCTTATGTAATGGGTTTTTTTTTATTTATTTTATACTATGCCTCATGCCAAATCAGAGACTACACAGAAGTAAAATATTGATGCATTTCCATCTTTCATGAGTGACTTTGCAGAGGATTATGTGGCATAAAAACTAGAGACTTGTTATGAAATTTGTCTGTTAATTGGGATTGTGTCATTGCAATATTTAGGCATGCCTGGAGGAGGAAATACATTGAAATAGTGAGAAGGAGCCTGAATTTCACATCATCCTGTTTTGTGGCATAGTATCACTGTGGTGGTTTAACCTTGCCTGGGTGCCAGGTGCCCACCAAGTCATTCTATAACTCCCCCTCCTAAACTGGACAGGACAGAAAGAAATATAATGAAAGGCTCATGAGTTGAGATAAGGGCAGGGAGATCGCTCAGCAATTACCGTCATGGGCAAAACAGACTCAACTTGGGAAGAAATGGTTTGATTTATCAATGAACAATCAAAACAGAGTAGAGAAATGAGAAACAGAAAAGTATATCTTAAGAAACTTCCCCTCACCTCTCCCTTCTTTCTGGGTTTCTACCTTCTCCTCCAACAGTGGTGCAGTCAATGAGGGATGAGGGTTGCGGTCAATTCATTAAAGATGGATTTTCCTGCTGCTTCTTCTCAGGGAGAGGTCATGCTTCCCACTGTTACAGTGTGGGGTCTCTCTCATGGGAGACAGTCCCTCATGAATTTCTCCAGCGTGAGTCCTTCCCATGGATTACAGCTCCTCACAAACTGCTCCAGTATGGGGCCTCCCAAGGGGGCAGCTCCTCACACACTGCCCCAACATGGGTCACCCACTGCGAGAACAGTCCTTGACGTACCAACTGCTCCAGACTGAGTCCCTCACAGCGTCACAAGTCCTGACAGCAAACCTGCTCTGTTGTGGGCTCCTCTCTCCATGGTTCCCAGGTCCTGCCAGGAACTTGCTCCAGGGTGAGTTTCCCACAGAGTCACAGCCTCCTTCAGGCATCCACCTGCTCCGGTGTGGGGTCCTCCATGGGCTTCAAGTGGGCCTCTGCTTCCTGATGGTTTCCATGGACTGCAGGGGCACAGCTGCCTCACTATGGTCTGCACCACAGGTCACAGGGGAATCTCTCTTCCATTGCCTGGGCACCTCCTCCCTCTCCATCTCCAGTGTCCTTGGTGTCTGCAGAAATGTTCTCACCTTCTCATTCCCTTCTGCTGCAGTTTTGCCTCTGCACAGTGACTTCTTCATCTTCTGACCAAAACTTGGCCACACAAATCCACTACAATCGCTTAACTAGGAGGTCTGGGGTTGAGATCTCTTACAGGAAAATTCTATGGTTTGTGACCTCAGGTTCCAGATAGGGACCTGCTCTGGATTTAAAACATATATATTAACTTATGAAACATATTATGTAGAGTGCATTGTTCCAAATGTACTGAGACAAGGCATGTATGCCTACAGAACAAGCTATACTACATTAAAAAGTGTCACACAGTCACTCCAACTTCAGTTCTGATCTAGAATCTTAATTAATGAAGGTATAGGCCAGATTCTAATGACAATTAAGGCTCAAAACTCATCAGAACAGCCCATTTTTCATTGGTTTCCAGAATTAGAGTATGGTACAGAATAAAACCAGATGTCAGTCCAGAAGTTTATGATTTTAGAATTTCTAACCAGTTCAGAAGATTTTGTCTTCTGAGAATTCAGTATAAGGCTGTATATCTCTGCAAATATTTCTATTCTCCTAACATGTGACTGGCCACATAAGTACCTGATTTTTACTATCAAGTAATAATTTTAAGTTTCTATTCCTCTGTCTTACAGATTAGAGGAAAAAAAAAGAAACTGGGGCAAAGAAGGATGGGATAAAAAAGGCCCTTGATTTAAAGATTATTTTTTAAAAAAGGTTGCTTTTACAGACTCACAAAGAAGTAGAATTGCTGCCTACACAGATTTGTTTACATATTAATTTATAGATGACTTGTCCAATCTGACCTACTCATTATCAAGTGAATGTACTTCATTTGCGTATTCCCATTAATAAATTTTCACTCAGTTCTATTGCATTATGCTGATCTCTGTATATTAGTTCAAGTGTATTGCATATTATTCGTGTCATGGTGTCAAAAATCCCTGTAGAGTTGAATTAAAATATGTTTCAGTGCATAGTTTTATAGATCATTAACAATTAATTGAAAGAAGTGAGGAAAGTCTATGTCATACGCATAGATCCTTTATTCAGATGTACAGTGGAAAAGAGGCACATCAATAAGGAAGTCACTGCAGGATCAGTGTCACAGATTATTATGTGCAGCAACATAAGGGAATAAACATGAATTAAACAATTAAAAAAATCTCAAACAGCAAATTAAATAATTAAAAACCATCATAAGTTATTGCAATAAATTAATGCCATTAAAGTCACAGGCAATGCAGACAGGCCAGATGCCAGACATAAAGATCCAGCAGTGCTTGTTTGGCTGCACTTCAGATCTGTTTGCTTCATGAGTCCAAAAGCAGAGACAGAAGCTTAGTAAGCCTGAGGAAAGAATTTGACCTTGTCTTCTGCAGTGACTTTGCTTTGCCGACTTGCTATAGCAATTTCACTTACTACCATATCTTTGGGGTAGCCAGCATCTTTTTCCCAGATGCTAATTGACATCAGCAGCTAGCGCACTGTCCATCAGTCACCTCTTCATCCTCTTTTAAATTATGAAAACAAATCTTCTTTAGGTAGAATGTTACTGTTTTTAAATTGTTCTCACACTTTGACCACATCTGTTGTAGATCTTTTGCCTTACCATACAGTGTGAAGAGCTTTTGGCTCTCCATTTCTTCTTTGAAAGAAGAAATGCCCAAACCATGGGCAAATGCCCAGACCATGCAAATGCCCAAACCATTGGCAAGTGAAGTGCACTGAATACTGACATTCACTGCAAATGAGGTTGTGAGAATTAAATGATCTTCTCAGAAACAAAAATGTATGTGTGTGTATAGACATATATATAAATGGCACTATTGCATTTGATCTTGTGGACTTTTTGCTAGGTATTATTAGATTGGAGTTGTTCACAAGTAAATAAAGCTGCAAGGTTTGTTTTGCTTTTCTGCCTACACTCAGCTGATGATAGTCCCTTGCTTTACAGGTTTCATTTTCAAATTCCTTGTTTTCAAACTCATGACATTGCTTTCTTTATAAACACTGAAGAGGTCTCATCTAGACTGTAGTTCAGTCTCTATCCTGAGGCCAGAAGTCCTTTACCTGTCCTTTATGAAGACTAGGAGGAAGAAAACCGAACATTAATCTTCCAGGAAGATGAACTAGATATCTAGCAGTGCTTGCTGAAGCATGTATCTAGTGAGAAGCATTGCCTGACTGCAGAGAAGCAGAAAAAAAAAAAAGACTCTGGAAATTTTAGACTGATTTACACTCATAAAGGATTGTCCTTGTAGTTTGAAGACCAAACTTTTACTATTATTATTCTTTAAAAAGTGTTTTTAGGAATGTATAAAATTGCAGGTAATGTTAATCACAAAAGGCTAGACTAAGGCAATGATGTTTGTCATGTTAGTTGTTTTCCTCCATCCCACAAGCCAAGACAGAGCAGACAAGTGCTTTAGCTCCATCTAGGAGGCAAAAATACTACTACGGCATCTACCTAAAACCAGATTCCACGGGTTTTTCTCATTTATAAGCTGCATGTTAAAGGCTCTAATGAATTAGTCTTGCTGTATCTCCCTGTCAGATAGTGAATTCCACCAACATTTTTGTAGATGATATTCTGCAATAAAGAGTATATGATTTTTCCCAGCATAGTAGCAGCTAAGTTTACACTGTAAATAACTCAGTTAAGATGAATGGAGCTAATAGAAAATAAAACATTATTTAGACCAAATGAATTCATATTTGACAAGAGGGAAATTAATTCTAATTACATTATGGAAGGGGTAAGACCCATTTTAATGGAAACTGTGAATAAAGCATAAGAAGTAAATTGGCCTGAATGACTCACTCAAGGTCACATGGAAAGTCAGGTATAGAGATAGCCAGCTCTTGAAACACCTTCTCCCACTTTACCCAACAGGCAATCCACTCCTTAGTTAATAGAGTCTGCCATGCCAAAGGCTGGGGTGAAGAGAAATCCAGAGCAAATTCTATCCTACAAAGAGATTATATTTGCTATTTTTATTAAGGTTTGGGGTTTTTTTAGCTCTATAGTGTTAGGATTGCAACATACACACACACATGGAGCCCGATTCACTTCTGTTCTGACATTTATACCAGACTAGTGCTGAATTGCTGTTGTACAAAGGAATGATAAGTTTTTACCTGTCTGCTGCAGTAGTTATGTTGGAACATAAATTTCTTTCAGCCATTAACATCCCATTTTCATTCTCTCAAGACATTTCATTAATCTAAATCAGTGTATCATAAAGTCATGGCTGTTGACCTTTCATTTCTATGACAGTCTTCCCGATCACTTCTTTATACACAGTTTTTACCTACAAATACTGTCTACTCCATATACACCTGATTGTTCATCTTTCATCTTTTGTTTTCTGCTTAGCAAAGCCTTCATTTTGAACTTTTTTTTTTCTCTGAGCTTTAAAAAAGGACCCCAGAGCATCTCCAGCTCCTTTCACATATCAGTGAGCTAATCCTAGATACAGAATGTTTTCGTGCAAGCCTAGGAGAGTGTCTGCAGTTTTCCAATGTCTTAATAAAATGAAATACATGACTTCTGACATTAAACTCAGACAGAGGTAGAAATAGGAATGTTACCACCTGCTGCCTAGTGCATAGTGGTTCAGTTAAGCCTACCTAATTTATTATCATTCTTCATATTATGCCTTCTGTTTACAGACACAGAGCCAAAATGTAATTCCCCAATTAAAAAGTGATTTAAGGACCTATCTAATTTTAAAAGCTAGTTATAGTCTCCTTGCTTTTCCTTTTCTTATGATTACAGTTATACTCTAAAGTTAAGAAACTGTGCTGAACCTTGGTTTGTTAGATCATCCAACAGAGTACTGCCACTACACATAATCTCGCTTGATAGCTTTACTCTGCTACCAATTACTTCACTGAATTTGATGGACTTGCTTATGACTAGCAAAGATGTTGGGGTCACTAGACATGATCTCTCAATTTCTGAGCTGTCCTCTATCTCATGATTGTTCCAAGGCTCCATGCCATTACTTTGTTTTGATAATGGATTCTTTCCACCACTACATAGAAAAGAGGACATGCAAGAAAGTTAAATGTCTTACCTAATTAAAAGCAACATTTGAATATAAGTGATACCAACATTAATCTGGAGTAGTTGCACTGGTTTCCTTGAAGGTCTTTCAAATTTTACAGTGACACAATTGAGATAACAGTACAAGAATAAATACCACTGGGGCACCAAAAGTACACTGGATAATGGACTTTTAATATAATTCTTCTGTGTAGACTTCAGAAGATAAAAGCAAATTAAACAGTATGTATCTAGGTAACAATTATTGTAAATATAGAATTTTATATTCTAGAGACTGTGGTTGCTTTGAATGCAATGTGCTTATGGCATGGCTGAAACTGTCTATACACTGACAAAAAAAAAATGGACATGGATTCTTCCAGGCCTCAGTGTTGCTTTTTGCAGCAGCCAAAGTGAGTCCATTTAGAAACATTTCAGAGGACTCTAATCACTGCATTTATGTGGAGTATGAAGATTTAAAGATCCTGCAGGGTTTAGGTCAATCCTCTTGTCTAAAGTCTCTGCATGTAACTTATTCAATCTATATGTTGTCTGCAGGTTAAGTTTTCATAATGAAATATATGCAAAGGATTTTATTAGACTCTTTTTTCTTTGCAAAATGAAAGCACTCAGTTAAATCCACATTTAAGTTCTTTTTTCAATCATCACAGGCACATACCACCATATAAACACATAATTAAATGTCTTCTCATTGTAACCGCTGAAGTTTATATCAGTATTTGCACAATAAGACCTCTTCACAGCAATTTATAACAAAAGATGGAAGTACTGCCCTACAGATATAATGTATTACAAAACATGTAATTAGAAAAGAAGTAGCAGAGATTTACTTAGCTCTCTTGGTTTACATGTCAAGTATTTGATTTCTTCCCCCAAAAAAAAGGGTAAGTAGGGGCCTTGCTTTAAAATTTTCAGCCCATCAGTACCTGGAGAATAAAAATGGCTTGTTATTAAAAATGTGAATGTGTAACTTTCGTGTCTTCGCTCATTTGATTTTTCCTCCAAGGCTGGTACAAATATTGCAAGTTTTAGCTGTTTTTTGACTTATGTGTTACAAAGGTTGGCATTTTTACAAGCTACATTAAAAATCAGTATCCTTAAAAACGTAGGTACACAAGAGGCTAAGATGCTCGTATGTTTTGAGTAAATAGCCATTTCTTTCTTCCTCAAAATTGCCATTTTAGTTGTTTGTTCAGGGGATGAGAAGCAATCTCCATCAATATAGCTCCCACGTGCTTTTAAGAAGGAAAGAGTTATAGAAAATTAGTTGAGATCAAATGAAATATTCTAGCCAGATTAATCCTACAGCTAAATATGTGCAGGCACATTTTAAATAGGAAAACCTAGATAATTTTTAGTTGATACTTAGTGACTTTTTTTTTCTTAGGCAGGAAACCTTCGACTTTCAACCTTCTAGATTTCCATTTCCAAAGAATCATGCTTTGACCTGTAATGTTTGCTCTAAAAATGCATGAAGTAGCCAGCAAAGATACCGAACATATAAACAGAGATATTAAGAACAGAAGGATCATACTAAAGTCAAGGGCACAGGACACATAGCTGGGAAATAACTTTTCCAACAATGTCATGACCTTTAAACTCGTGCAGTAGGATGTCACATCTAACTATTTATATGCTCAAAACGATCCAGTTTACTGGAACAGAATTACCAAGTATAAAGATTTCTTCAGTGGACTACAGTAATTTTAAAACCATAGTGATATCTGTTATATTTATGCAAAATCATCTTATTTTGTAACATTTGCATAAACACTTTTTTCCATCTGTGATTTTTCTCAATTTGTTAGACTTGAATGAGCTTACATGATACATTTAAATCAGTATTTAATACAGCATGTGCTAAGGTTTAGCTGTCTCTGTCATGTGACTGAAATATTTACTAAAAATATTGAGCAAAATATTTGAAAAAAACAGTTTTCATTCAAGGAGATTTTGAGTTTGCTCTGCATGTGTTTAAATAACCAATCCTTCCAGAAATTCAATATTTTTCTCTCTGTTGCATGCACTCATGGTTTCCATAATATTTTGTTTTCATTCCTATAAAAGATTCCAGGATATTTTCCACAGGAAAAGGCAGTTGAAACTCATATCAATGTTCATCAGAATTCATGCAAGCACTGAAGTGCTTTCAGTAGAACATATCTGGACAGACTGTTCATTTCTTTATTCTTACTGAAGATGCTGGGTCATATTCTGTCTCCTCTGAAGCAGCTACAGTGGAAAATTAGAAGTAGGATGTGTATTTGTCTTTATCTTCTGCTCTTTATTAGGGAGCTGAAAGTTAAAGTGGGAGTCTTAAGTCTGTTAGTAATTGTTAACATAAGGAGAATACAGACAGGGGGAGCAGAAAGAGTGACTGCACCAGCACATCTGGCTCTGCATCAAGTTCCTGTGTGACCTGTCTAGGTGGTCCTGCTCTGGCAGAGGAGTTGGACTGGATGACCTTTCATGGTCCCTTCCAACCCTTAAGATTCTGTGATCATGTCATCACCAATGGCCATCAAGAGATGCCCAGGGTACAAGGACATCAGGATGCGCTTTGAACTTCCAACACTCTGCCGCTCACAAGTTTCTTTATTAAGAGATGGATGTGTATTTAATAAATCTTCACTGAATCTTTATTCCTTGGACATATCTTAGAATTTTTTTTGATCTATATGAAATTTAGCTTGCACATCTTTTCATCGTCTTCACACATCGACTTTCACAGCTTACACTTGCACTGATAAGAACTACCTTCTTTTGAGGGGCAGCCAGCCACCCTGTAGATTTATTCGATAGCCATTATCCTTTTGTTGGAAGACATAGTGAGAAATTTTTTTGTTTTTAATCTCTCATATGAGTCAGAATCTTCCATCTAATTCTTCTGCCTCCAAGTCATCTCTGCTGGCTCTTATAGCCTGGCCTGGGTGAACAGCCTGAAGGACACAAAAGCAAGTGCAGCAGCAATAAGTAGGTACTCATTGCTGGCATTATAGGAGTACACAAACCTTTACAATGCCAGAGGAATTAAAAGGATAGGAGACAAGATACACCATTGCTCTGCTCCATCTGGTAACTGAGAACAGATGATAAAATAATAGATGTTGTTCTTTTTGGAGAAACAGTTTCCCATTCCACACTCATTCTGTGTTGTGGACACTTGCCAGCTGCTGGTTTTATATAAGAGTTAATTTAACTTTAAAAGACATTTTTTGTTACATTATTAATTTCACTAGGGCTTACCCCCCTTTTCTGTCTTTACTCTTCCATATTTGCTTCAGCTAACAAGCTATGAAATCCAGAAATAATCTCCAAAATCACTGCTTGCTTGCATCTCCATTGCTTGTATTGTTTTTGTGCTCTGAAATTTGTCACTTTTAAAGAAACTCCAATGTACTGAATCAGTACTGCCTGCAGCAGAGAACTGTATCACTTCATGTAAAAATTAACTTCAAGTCCACTGATCCCAAATGGTAAAGAGTGACAATATCCTTCCTGGTGGGAATTCCAGTATGAATGTTAATTACCGCTCTAAGAATTAATAGCTGCTGATTCCACATGGATCTGAACATATGTAGCCTACTTTGCAAGAGCTAACATTGGGTTTAATGAATTGAAAATCTTGTGAATAATTTTAAGAGTCTAAGAAGTAATATCTTTCTTAGGAATGTTGGCATTTTCTGTGCTCTATGCAAAAGTTCTCCCGTCTTTTCAAATAAGGAATTCCTTCATTTTTTTAAGGGGCTGTAGCAAAGGAGAAAAAGAATGTGGCTTAGAGTTTTTTATGTTTTCCATGTCCCTTTGGCACACAGCTATTAGTGAAACAGAGGTGATGGTGACCGTGCTTCTGTCTCCAAAGCTGAAGTGGAAATGAAATGTTTCCACAGTTCATAGGCAAATGTAGTTTGTCCTTCTAAAAGAAAGGTTTTGTAACAGACCTAGCTAAATTAGGGCCAAGAAACACAAAAGTTGGACAAGTTTTCTAATTTTTAATTAAATTTTCTATTACATAATGGTGTAAAGTGCCAAAACCAATTTGTTTCTCAAAATTGCTAAATTACTTCTAAAGTTCCTGGTTCTTTGGTCATGAATCTGTCTCCACAACTCATTATTTAAATATACGGCTTTCTCTGCTGTATCAGACTATAATTTCTTAGTACTAGGATCTTTTTTTCCATATAATTCTCTGACCTTATAACTGAACAAATTTAAACATGCCACATATACACTGAGATAGGAACTAGCTGTTCCTCTGTCAGAAATTCTTTTCGCAGCAATTAACTGTCACTGTTGAAAACACATCTCAAACATCTCTAATAAAACCTACTGTGAGTAGAAAAGACCTAATACACCTGCAGATGACCAAATACTCTTCATGAAAGTACTGGCAGGCAAATAAAAGATGTAAAAATGAAGAAGTTCTGACCTTCTGAATGGTTTTTCTTTGTAAAATTGCAGGTTCTTTTTCTTGAATAAGAATAGAAGTGGTTATATTAAGTAGTAATGCCAGAACAAGCATTTCCATTGCAGAGGACATCACTGTTACCCCACATATCTTCTCCAATTATGGTATAGTTCCTTCTTTGCTAAATGGATTGCTTTAGTTGGCTCTAGAGAAAGCCAACTCAGTTTGGTTTAAATATTGTTGGTAAGATCTTTTGTTTTGTTTTTAGTTTCCTCTTTCTCTCTCTCTCTCCTAATCCTACATTACTTCTCTGTATCTGTCATTTAATTTCCTGAGAGCAACTGAATAGGACAGTGTGTGTTCCTTACTGTGAGGTAGAGAAAGAGTAGGCCTCATGCACTTCTTACTGTACATAACTTGATATGTTGTTCTCATCTCTAGCTCTGAAACAGGAATGTAGCATCCAGACTGATCTTATTAATAATACCACAAAAGTCCTTGTGCATTTGACATTGTCTGCATTAAATCCTTTCCTTCCTCCTATTCATCCTCTTCAGCACTGCCTACAATGCCTACAGTTTCTGTAAATTGACCTCTAAGTAACACTCTCAAAGGTGCATACAAAGTATATGAGTTCTATTTGGAACTCTATTCTCTATTTGGAGACTGCCCTAAGAGGTTCTGCAGTCTCCATCGCTGGAGGTTTTCAAGACTTGGCTAGAACAGGGCCTTGAACAACCTGGTCAGACATCACAGCTGACCCTGCAGGAGAGGGAATTGTAGACTCCTGAGACCTACCTCCAATCTGAGTTTTTCTACCTTGTTCTACTCCATCGGCTCCATTCTATAAGCTTCTGAAGGCCCCTAACACCTAAATTAAAACACGAGTTATATCCCAAGAAAGACATATTTATTTATACAACTGCATCTCAGTCTTAAATTTTCTGCTGAAAACTTGTAACTCTACTTCATCTACCCATGTCAGCCAATAGCAGTCTGGTGTACAGCATGTGCTTCTTATCACCTACAAAGTTTCTGTGAGAACTTTTGGAGGCAGGATTCGGCTCAGGACTCCCATTTAAGTATACAGATGTTCTGGATGTGTTGAAGTTTCTCCATTACAACTAGTGGAATGTGCGGGATTCAGATGCTACACAGTCCCTCAGTGCCCACTGGAACGTCTAAGATACCTATCGAGAGGCACAGATCATATGGAAGACTTGCATCTTTCTAGAAAGACAACTGGAACCAAGATATTATACCATACACCAACTAAAATAATGCTTGACATCAGTGTTCAGTCAATGGAATTTCATTATAGGTCTCTGCTGAAGGAGGAGTTGAATTGCTTTCCCTGCACCAATGACAATACCTCCATTGACTGTAATGAGAAATGAAACACTTGATGTGCTTATTGATACCTATTAATATAGATATCTTCATCTCAGCCTGAATGTCTGCATAGACAACTTCACCTTCCACTACATTTCATCTTTATCATAGTTGATGAAATATATCTTTGACATGAACAGGTGTAGTACTTGTCAGCTGATTAATCATTGGGAAAGGTATACAGAAATAACTGCAGTGACATGTTAATATGTTCTGATTTAATTTTTTGATCCACAGGAAATTAGTTTCTTGTACTGAGTTTAGAATTATTAAAGGGAATTTAAAAGCTAGAGAGTTGGAAGATTTTGAGAAAATGTGTTTACATTGATATATATTTGAATTCCTTTTGCAGCATTGTCAACTTTACAGGAAATTTCCGCACTTGAGCAGTGGCCTGGAGTAAAAAAATTGAGATCCACTCTTTCTCTAGTGGGTATTCAAGCCAGCTAGAGCTGTCACAGCCCTTCCATTGCATCTCCTTTGCATTTAAAAAAGCTATTTGTTTGGGTGAGAAGGTTTGTACAACTGAAAAATAGCCTCAAAGTTCTATATGTTTGAATTTGACATCTTTGGTGATTTCTTTAATTTTATCAGAGTAGATTATCAAATAACAAGCAGAAATTGTGTAGTCATCACTTTTGAAAACTTCTAGAGTGGCCTGGGTAAGATGCTTATCTAACTTTGTTACTAGTCATGCATGCAAACACCCCAAGGGATTAAGATGTTTTTATTTCTGAGCAGGGATATTTTCCTCATATTTTCAAGACAATTGGAGTTTATCTCTTCATGTGCATGATCTGTGAAAGGCATTACTTCTCCTTCAGAACTGACCAGCTACTGGTAAGACTCTCACATCTTCTTGTCCATAGTCTGCTCATAGATTATTTTATCAGAATCCTTTGACCTTTTTCTGATCATTTAGACACGCAATTACCTGGACATTTTAGATCTCCAGTATCCCAGCAACTACTTTATTTACAAAGTAACTGAACTGAAATGATTTATTTCTTGGCTTTGATATGGCAGTATGGACTCTGTTCTTATGAAATCTCTGCTCAGCCTTCTGCTTCTTTTCCTTTTTGCTAGGCTTCATCTACTATCGAAAATAGGTATATTGGCATACACTTTTACCAATTAGACTCTTAAGCTATCTCTCATATACTTTATCATGCCATGCTAGTATATAAGCACTCACAGAATGGAATACTATGGCAAGAAGGACAGTTGGATAGCATCAAAAATTATATTCAAACCACATCTTTCTGTCCTGACAAGCTTGCTGTCAGAATAACATTTTAAGTTTGGACCCTCTACTTTCAATCAGAGAAGGTAAGTCTAAAGTCACACTGGATTTTTTTACAGCACTGTAATTTAGTAGAGCTGTTTGGTTGCTGTTAGAGCTACTGTGCTTCTGACATACTCCACGTACCTCTATATGTGTGTTTAGTTCCTCAACTGGAATATTGTATGGACCCAAGCACTCAGGCATTATTTTCCTCATCATTAATATCTCAGTGTTGACCCTGACATGGCTGGCCCCCACGCCCACCTCAGGAGCAGATCAATGCCAGTGCAGTTCAGATGTGTCCACCACCTAGTTGTATGGAGATAAGAACTGAATGGAGTGTGTCAGCTCACCTTCAGTTCATGCAATATAAGTCAATCTGTGTTACATACTATGCCAGGCGAAATCTCTGGGTTTGCCAAAGCTCCTTCACTAGGAACCTTTACTAACAGATTGCTAATGATGTTAATAATGTTCTAGTACAGCCACAATGTTTTGGGGGTTGGTGGAAGGCTTAGGCCTGGACAACCAGAAATCACTTATTAGTACAGAGGAGAGGAAAAAGAAGTGAGTTTGGGAAAATACATTTTTTAGCAACAATCTGCTCTTTAAATTATTGCTAATTATCCAGTTTTATTGTTGTGAGGTGTTCTTGGCAATCAATAGAGTATGAGTTCTAACTCTTCTTCTCACAGACATGTTAGGAGTATTTTCAGTTGCCTGCCAATAGGCAGTCATGAAAAACTCTACAAAAGTATCCAGTTGGTGTTGGAAAGGAGGGGTTGCTTGTTTTTAATATGTGACCTGAGCAGTTACCTTCTGGACATGTATGCAGTGGGATACAAGTGACGGCTTCTGAAGCTGAGAAGTGCTTTTGTCCAAAGTCTAATGTGAATGGCAACAATAGGAGGAAATTCAAAACAAATCTGTAAGGCCCCAAACACAAGAGTGTTTGAAGCAAGCTAGAATTAGCTCCCTGCAAGGCTAGCACTAGCAGTGAATGTAGCTCCAAGATGGGATTTGTCTTGACCCGGTAGCTCCAGAGAAACTGGCCAGTATTGAGTTTCTGGCTCAGAGCTGGGTACAGGTCATGACAGGACACACACTGAGGACTCAGACCTAGTCTCATGTGTCATGTCATTATATTGGGGCAGCTCAGACCAGAGAAAGTCAAGTGTTGCCATGAGACTACCAGGTGATCTGTTCAGGCTTGCTCTGAACACTAACTACAGAATTATTCCCAGGAGATGGATCAACGTCTGGCTTTTAAAATGAAATTCAATATCTCTGTCAGAGTTTAACGTTCCCTCACCTCTTCTGATGAACTGTTCTAATGTTTAATTTTCATCCTCAGGGAAGTGGCCTGACTTCTAGCAGCTGTGCTATCTCATATTCTTGTCTGTAGGACTAAAAAACATCTCTATTTCCCAAACTGGCTAAGGACCTATTACTTGTTATGGACAAGTGACCTCTATAGCTTCTCTTTGACTAGCTGTGTAGAGGTGTGCTTTTCAAGCTTTACATCATAGATTTCTTTTATGTTTTTTTTTTTCTGAATCTACCCTCTTTTAAGACTGTCCTTTGAACCTCTTGCAAGGTTGAAGTGTGAGTATATACTTTGTGCTGGTCAGCTAGGTGCCAAGTCCTAGTTGCTGACTCTGAACTAGCTATTATGTGATTTAGAAGTGATGCTCTGTTTCACACTTTACTGTATCTAAATATCAGAAATACGTGAGCAGACATCTTCCATATTTTTTTTTTTCAAAGATTAATTCCTAATGTATAATTCATTAAACTATGTGATGTTCACACAGCTTTCTAGCTTCTGTCTTTAAGACCATTAGGAGTAATTTGTCTGGGTCACACAATGTCATGACCTGAAACTTTTTCATCCCAGCAGATCACTTTTGCTGTTCATAAAACACAAATAAATGAATAAACAATCTAGCCTACATATAAACGTGAAGTCTTTTATACTTCAGATGCAGCACTGGTCTACAGACTTTTTTCCTATATTTTTTTAAGCTTCCTTTTGTGGTGTCGACTACTGGGATTTGTTTGCTTTACTAGGCCTTCTCAGGGCCTTCTCAACCCTTTTGTTGTCTCTATATTAGTAAATTAAGTAGCATGGTAAAAGGAATAGGCATAGCAACTCAATTGTCTAAACTATTTAATCATTATAGCTGTACCTGACAGCCTCCACCAGCCAGTACTGCCCCAAGCACTTCCTGAGCAGTTTGGGATTTAGTCTCGTTCAGACCCCTTTTTCAGAGATCTGAAGCTTTTAATAAGTACCATGCATGTCTTGGCCTTTGAATCTCAAAAACTGCTTGATTTGATAGTTTAGAGGTATGTTTTAATATGTAAATTAAAATAATTTCTGATTTTTAATGTGAATATTAAATGCAAAGTTAGAAGTGGTGACTATTTTAGTGAGAACTTTTTAAAGTTAATATTGACTGATTCAATTACACAAAAAATTCACAGGAAATGAAAATATGCAACATATCATGTAAGTGTCTCTCATTGATAAAAAAGACATCATCAATTCTATACTTCATGAAGAGAGATGAAAAACTCATTTTAATCTTAATATATATGTAATATAACATATCCTACATCCACTATTGCCTCCAGCACGCTGCTGCACTTCAAAATAGATTCCAACTATTTCCCAAACTGTTGTTACTACTATGGGGTTATTCTGCCCTTTTTTTTTTTTGCACTTCTGTTTTGGCTGAACATTGTGAGATTTTTCTTGTCTCAACCCTCAAGCTTCTCAAATCCTCTCTAGATTAAAGCCCTACAGTTCAGCACTCATCCCAAGTCCCTTAATTTATTATGTGGGAACAGTCTGCCCAAAGAGGTTATAGATGTCCCATCCCTGGAAACATTCAAGGTCAAGTTGCACAGGGCATTGAACAACTTGTTCTAGTTGAAGATGTCCCTGTCCATGGCAGATGGGATTGGACTAGATGACCTTTAAAGACCCCTTCCAACCTAAGCTGTTCTACAATTTTATGATCTTAGAGTGTACTGGAAGTAAATTTTGACTGTGAAGACTTAGACAAAAACCAGTATTGAGTACTTTAGCCTTTTTTTTAATCCATTGCTAGATCTTTCTCATCCAAAAAGTGCCACGTTTTCCCTGAATATCCTCTTATTACTAGCACACCTGTGGAGTCTTTTCTTCTTAAGTTTTATTTATCTAGCTAGCTTTATCTGCATGTGACATTTGGCCTTCTTGCTTTTGTCTCTAAATGTCTGAGTTATACTTTTATGACCCTCCTTTTTGTCTGTTGTTTTTCTCAATTCTTGTTTTCCCTGTGGGGCTATGTCCAGTCTGTACTCTTACTAATGCACAGTAAGATGAATATCTATTTGGTCATCTCAATGAAGGATACTGGGCCATGTTAGACAGATTAAAATGCTAGTATCCCAAATAACTTCCAAATTATGCTATTTTTTTTATGCCTTGCTCTGCTGTAGGTGAGGATAAAAGTGCCCCTTTCCACCAAGGCTGGATTTGTGAAAAGCAATTTCCTTGTCCCTTCTGGAATTAGTGCAGACACCCAAGAAACCAATGCAGAGGATTACATGCCTCTTCACCAAAAAATACTAACAATAGACTTGACAACTAGGGAAAGTTGCAGTAATGTGAGTGGAATGTGATTAAATGCTCATACCTCTTTTTTTTTTTTTCACATGATAAAAGTAATAGAAAAAATAAGACTGAATTTCTCATATTTTTCTGGATGTAGAAGTGATGCTGGTGATCTCAAATACAATATCTTCCACCAATTGGTCTATTTTTTTCTATTTTTGCAACCAACACTTTTATCATTCCATCTGTGTGGCCTATCTGCCAAATATCAGCAACTCCAGCCATGATGTTTCTTTCCTTTATTGTTGAAGACACATACAATTAAAAACATATTCTGTTGCCATGTATTTTCTGACTATATTCGCTTTAATGTTTTCCTGTCTATCTGCTGTATCTAACAGAGGCTAACAGAAAATCAGTTTTTCTGTGTTTGTGAGCAAATGCCATCAGATGGGAAGAGAAAAAAAATGGCAAAAAGTACATAATGTTCTGTTGTTAGCACCTCTCTAAATTAGTTTGGTGGAGGAAGAAAGAACAGCAATTTCTGTGCTGATTAATTTCTAGTCAATGGAATTGCTGTCAGTGCTTCCACACAAGGCCAACATAATTTCAAGTGCTATGTCGGTCGTATGTTCTAACATTGTTCATAAAAGGAAAATAGCATTTCAGTTGGCCACTCAACAAACCTTCAGTGAAAATCACAGGTCTGTGATTTGGTTTGGATTTTGTTGGGATTTTTTTTTCCCATTTTCCGTGCGTTTAACCCAATTTATAGAGTAAGAGCCTCAAGTTATAGCTGCATTCACAGCTGACTCTGACTGAGTGCTCAAATACATAAAAATAAGGTCATCAAAATTGTTTTCATTCTTTCTTGCCAAAACAATACCTCCCTTATCACCTAGACCAATAAAAGTGGTCCAGTCCCCGACCTGCTTTGTGGCCCACTTTCCTGCAGGCATTTCCCAGTAAAACAAACAAAAGTTAAATCTATAGTGAAGGTGATAATACAAGCAGTCTCCCTTCAAACAATCACCTTGTGGTCACAGTACATGTCCAATATGTGGGGTATTTGGATTATACTCCTCAGTGAGGGTGAACTAAACTTGCATTGTGAGCTTGCAGCAGAATACTTTACCATGTTTCTGAGCAGGTCATGCTCAATCATCCTTTCTGGACAATTATATCCAGAACAAAAGCCTCTTCAAATTTAAATTCATTTGTGAAATTCCATTATTATGGCTACTGTAATGACTGCCTGTAATTTCAATAAAGCTTTATGTTTCAGCACAACCTGAAAATGAAAGACTTCTATCAGAAGGGAGTGAAAGTAATGGATCCCAAAATCAAATTTAAGGACAGGAAGAAATCAAATTCCACAGGAACTCCTTGAAATGTTGGTTATAGTAAGTTAAAACAGACTTAAGCAGAGGACTTCTACTTTATGGAAGAGCATTCTAAACACCGAGCTGCTGCATTAAAGATGACTTTACTACCTCAACCTCTGAGAACTTTGTTTTCTGTATCTAGAAATGAGAACTACTTATTGTACATTCAACTCAAATTCATAATTGCTTTCAGAAAGTCTGAAACAGCCTTTTTGGTAACTTTAACTGTAGAATCACAGAATCATTGAGCTGGGAAGAAACCTCTGGAGGTCATCTAGTCTACCTGTAAGGAGCATCAGCTACAGAGAGTCATCAAGACTGTGTCCAGTCAGGTTTTGAGTTACTTCTCTGGGCAACCTGTTCCAGTGTTTCACCATCTTTGCAGTAAAAAAAAAAAAAAAAAAAAAGGATTTTCCTTGTTTAAGTGGAATTTAGCATATTTCAATCTGTGCTCATTGTGCTTTCACTGAATAACACTGAAAAGAGCCTACCTCCCTCTTCTTTACACCTTCCCACCAAGTTTATATGACACCATAATGATAAGATTCTCCTTCTTTTCCAGACTGAACAATCCCAGGTCTGTCATCCTCTCCCCATGTAAGATGTTCCTGTCCCTTAACCACCTTATGGTCCTGAACTGGATCTGTTCCAGTATGTCCTTGCCCAGGACTGGACACAGTACTCCGGATGTGACCTCACCTGTGCTGAGCAGAAAGGAAGGTTCATCTCCCTCAAGTAACCCAGAATACCATTGGACTTCCCGACCACAAAGGCTCATTGCTGGCTTATGGTCAATTTCTTGTCCCCCACAGCCTTCTCTAAGAAATTGTTTTCCAGAAAGTTGGACTTTAGCCCTGGCATTTCTCCATCTTACAGGTCTCTCTTGTCTCTGCTCCTGTGTCTTCTGGGTTTTGTTGACATCTCTCCTAATCTGGCATTCCTCTTTCTCTGGCATTTCTCTTGTGTCTCCTAGCAGTCATTGCCCTTTCTTAAACGTGTTTTTTTTCTTCAGAAGCACCGTAAACTCAATTGGTTCTAGTTTTGGCACATAGTGGGGCTGCTTTTTTCATTGCTGAGCTGTCTGAAAGCAGCAGACCAGCACAGGATAGACTTGACTTTCTTCTATACAGATCACCCTGAAGACCCTCCTTCCATACCAAACTCTTGCCAATTATGTTTGGTACACTCCCCATGAGCAGAACTGAGCACTTTCCCTTGTTGAACTTCATGAGGTTCCCATCAGCCCATTTCTCCATTCTGACTAGGTCCTTCTGCATTGCAGTACAACTCTCTAGTGTATCACACTTCTCCAGTTTTCTGTAACTGCAAAGTTGATGAGGGAGCGCTTTGTCACATCATTCAGGTCATTAATGACAGTGTTGAACACTGGCCCTGGCATCAACCCTTGAGATACACCAATGGTCATTGACCCTTGACCATACATCTCCAACTGTTCTTCATATTTGACAATCATAGAATGGTAGAGTCATAGAGTGGTTTGGATTTGAAGAGACCTTCAAGATCATTCAGTTCTATGCCCCCTGCCATGGACAGAGACACCCTCCACTAGACCAAATTGCTCAAAGTCCCATCCAACTTGGTCTTGCTATAAGCCCTCCCCAGAACCTTCTCTTCTTCCAGTTGAACAACTTTGACTCTCTCAGCCTGTCTTCACAGAAGAGGTGCTCCAATCCTCTGATTATCTTTGTGATCTTCCTCTGGACTCACTCCAACAGCTCTAATGTCTGCTCTGTCACCTTTCCAAGGAATCTAAGTGAAGCTGCCCAGCCTGTAGTTCTCTAGATCTTCCTTCTTATCCTTTTTCAAGGTAGGAGTGACATTTGTGCTGTACCAGTCCTTGTACAAGTCCTCAGACCAAGTTCCAAGCACTCCTGTGTGCATCACATTACGCTCCATAAGTCTATGGGCACAGGACTTGTGTATGTCCAGTTTGTTTAAATATTCCATAACCTGGTCCTCTTCCTCCAAGGGTAGGTCTTCCTTGCTCCAGATTTCCCCATTGGTCTTAAGGACCTGAGACAGTTGAAGGCCAGCCTTACTACTAAAAGTTGATACATTCAGCAGTCCTGCTCAGATTCAATTCCCCAGTTTCATATGCTTCCAGCCTGATTTTCTAAAGTGCTAAGAACCGACAGCTCTAGACTTAAAGTTTGTACACTTATCTGTTTTCTCAGTCTGGAGGTACACATCCAAAATGCAGTATTTCCTGAATGTGTTAATATTACTGCCTATTTTTCTTAATTCAACACTGTATCACATACTTCCAGTGGTGGTTTGCATCCCATCCTGAAGTGCTAAAAAGCTGTGCTGATGAATACCATCCACCAGAGAACATCTTTACAAACACACATCTCTTATTTATTTTTCACACAACAATCCTTGCATATCAAAATTTGTACTCTGCACCTGGGTGTCTATAATTACCAATAAATTATAGAATTTTATAATGAACCAACTAACAAAAAAGCAGACAAGATTAATAACTTTAGTCCAAGGTCAACTCTTGAAGGGTTTTGTTCACCAGTTCATCCCACATCAGTAGGCTGCATTCCCAAAAGACTACAGAAAGGAGGAGATTGCTGCATTCTGTACATCTGCCCTCACTTGGAACTTAATTGATTTGATAGTTACAGAAGGTGAACCATTTTTTAAGTACTACAAAATTAGGTGGCACAGGACACTATAAAAAGTAGCCATCCTGACACCTAGATTAGATTTTTTTGGTGTGTTGTTTTTGGACACATGGAAAATAGTTCTTTGATATTAAAATACAAGGAAATAAGAAAGAGAAGAAAGTATGTTTCTATGTGAACATTTAATCTATGCAATACTTTCTGCAATTAACAATGGTGAACGAATATTATAAAATGTAGGAACTTTCATTTTCCTATCCTGTTTGGGTGATAATTTCTTAACTATAGTCCCTCAGTATACACGGCATTAACTGAATATTTATTTTTGATTAAACAGGCATTTTTGAATTTTAGTCCAACATGATCTTAATTAAAGGTTGACATTTCCATTTTCTGTAAAACCATTTTGTAATTAGATCTATTGTGGAAATAATTACTTTTTCTTTTTACTTACGTATATGAAACTGTATAATTATTTCTAAATATAAAAATTATGTGGACTAATGTTTCTTGGAAAGGTTAAAGACTTCATTCCAAAAGTAATTTTGAATGCACGTAATTTACAGAGTACGTTAATATTGATACTTATTTCTCAAACTGCTTCCAAAAGGTTGGGTAATTATTTCCCATAGAGTAACAGAAGACTTAATGATCAAAAATTTGTCTTACAAAATTGACTGTGGTTATTGTTAAGTGTTACTAGCAGTGGCCACCACCTCCAGCAGCTCTGGTAGGACTTTCTCCTGCCCAGCCTCTGGAGCTCAGCCCCATGCCTCTGCCAACTGGCATCTCTGCCCAGGCTGAGGCATGTGGCTGCCCCTTTTTCTTTTGCAGGTTCATCTGGTGGTGAACCACTTATCCGAGTGCGTGTCCCAGATCCACAGGACACACACATGACATGGACATGGCCAGCTGCACAGAGAGGACACTGCCTTTAGCAGAACCTTCATCTGACTGACATCAGAGATGAATGTCTCATGTCCTTATCCCCTTGATCTCGCAGAGACTGAAGGTCACTGGTGCAGGCACACACACGTTACTCTCCACGCTCGCAAACACAGGCACAGCTGCAGACCTCCTGTGTACTAGCATGGCTCTTCTGTCCAATTGACACCACTGCCAGCGTCCAAATCCTCTTACCCACTCCACAGATCCCCAATTTGCCAGCTGGTCTAGCTTAGTACTTGCTACTAAAAAGACATGCACTCACACACTCGTTGCACAGGCACCACACACTCACCCGTCCCCATGGACAGGTGTCTTTATCTCCATTACATTTGTCTGTCAGGTTTGTGCCTCTCTGTGTTCTTGTTTATGGCTTCTTTCTTTTCCTACTCTCTTTGCACTAGTCCTTGACCAAACACTCTTAAAGCAGCAGGTGCTCTCTCCTTCCACACACTCTTGGAATTTACTCCATGTGTTGGCTGGACCACATGTCTATTCCTTGCAGGCTTCGAAAGGAAAGAGTTCAGAACATTGAGTCAGAGTTTAACTCTGACACAAGGTAAGACATTAATTATGAAAGCTAAATATGCATTTAATCTGCCACTGACAAGTATTGAAATAGAAGGTAATTAGAAAAAAAAGGCTCACTTCTTTGAAGTTGGATTAATGTTTCTAGAGACATTCTGTCCTCAATGAATGAAGACATGCCTCCAGAAGGCTATTCAGACTTACTCTTAACTCCTTTAGAAGAAATTCTTTCTGGAGAAAGTTTCTTGTAAGATTAACCTTGTAAGAGACATTGTCAACACTACCAGACCAGTGTCAGCCAACTTTTGCAAAGCTAAGTTCTGTTTATTCTTCCTCCATGTTCTCCATTTGTATGACATCCCACATTTACCATACCATACCCTGAGTGGAGCGTTGTGGGTCTAGATATAACGGGGCAAACTATGCACCACAAAGAAGGTGAGAAAGAGGAAAATTGTGTGAAAATAAGATGTAAAAGGAAAGTGAGAGAGACTATGCCCAGTATTTGAAGGATACAAATGGAAGCTAAGCATTACCAGGGACCTAAACTGGGTGCTGGAAGGGCCTGTGTAGACTGATCTTGGAGTGTGAATCATCACTTAGCTCTTGCTAGAGACTTCATCAGCACATACTTCCATGTCTGTCAGTCTCCATGGCCTGATTTCTCCCGTGAGGCAGGCAGAATTAGAGTGCACTGGTACATGCTTCAATTCTGATCAGTAGAGACGCAACTTGAAACTAATCTTAGCTTTCCCCATTTACACATACCCCTACCCAATCTCATAAGGAACCTCTTTTCCACTAGGAAATTACTGTGACTAATCTCATAATGCAGTTCCCTAACCTAAGACAGAGCATGAAAGTTGTCCTTCATTGCCTAATTAAAAAACATTTCTATTTGCCACCTTTTGAAGTACACAATATGATTATGTGTTCATATGCAACACACTGATGATTCTGCAGTATTTACTCTCAGTCATTCCTGGGGTCTTGAAATGATTTACAGCTAATGATTTTTCTTGGGTTAAACCACAGATTAAGGTGAACTGCTGGTAGAGCTACAAAAGTTGCACTTGACTACATCTGTTTCTATTTCTAAGAGATCTTAGTGAAAAAATCCACTATTGTACCTCCCTGATATACTTGACAACAAAAGTTCTAATATCAAGCAAAGAAAATTGGATTAGATGGTCTCTAAAGGTCCTTTCCAACCACCACCATTCTATGATTCTATGAAAATTGCTTCCCATGGATGAATGCTTTGTTTCTCATACTAGCCATTCATTCTCACAGGGGATAACTATCACACATTTCAACTGCACACCTTTTTCAGAAGCATCATTTAAATATGTGATTCTATGGTCAAAATTAGTGTTCAAAACATAGGTTGCAGTACCCAAAACTGATAGTGCCTGAACTTACAGGAAGCCTATGTTACTTCGACTATGAAATTTCCAGTGTCTAGTTTGTTTGGTTTGGGGTAAGTTGTAATTTTTTTTTCAATCTTAGACACTCAGGACCATCTTTCCTTGAGGATCCATCCAGAAAAACAGTGAATGAAAGTTTGAATCCAACAAGGGATCTCGTACAACAGGCAATTGAAGGATACTCCTTCATGTATGTTCACAGGATCTGGCTCCTCCAATAATACATTTTCTGACATTTTCTCTTAAGTTTGAACTGAGGAATTGTTTTTAATAACCAAAGAATAGGGAGATATTGCCCTCCTTAGCATGAAAATTTTTAACTCTGAGTTTCTCTTTGCCAGATCATTGTCTTTGAGAAGTATTTTGCACTCCCCCAGTAAAGCTGTGCAACTGTGACAAAATGACTCATATCTGAGTGTATCAGAGAGTAGATGAGCAGATGAGATGAGCAAAGACACATGATGATGTAGCCTACTCTTCAGGTCCCCTAAGATATGGAAACTGCCCTTCTCTCTGATAGCAAGTACTGTCACCACCATCCATGCAGCTCTTTTTAAGAGTGAATGTAAACAACTCATTTGAAATGAAGAGTCTAGACTCTGTAGCACCTGAGTAGACAAAGGATGAATCTACATTGGTGCTTTCACTCTTACTGAGAATGCACTTTGCAAGAGAATCTCTGAGTTTTCCTCCATGAGTCTGCTTTGATTCATATCATGCAAATAAAAACTGAATTTATTTTGCATGGAACTGACCTGGAAGACATGTTCCTGATATGTTCCAAGAACTATCGAGCATTCAGTCACATGAAGCATGCCATCCTACTCCTTAGAAAGGCCCTCTGGAACATATAGAATGTGGAATCAGATCCTCAGCACCAATTTCCTTGATGAGTTTGAGTCTTAGCAGACTTCCCTACTTGCTAATGTAGATAGACCAAACAATTTCTGTCATGATTGTCAAAATTTAAAGAGTGGTAGGTTTTAAGAGCTTTTTGTTTCCTTGAGTTTCTTGTCTGGAAGCTTTAGGCACCTTCTCAATTTGAATGTACTTTTTTATCAGCTGTCCTGAAGCATAGAGATGGGATGTTGAATTTCAGGTTTCATGTGATGGGCTTAACATGTAAAAACTTAAACTGACAAGAGAGTCTTGGACAAATATGTCCAAGACCTCAGTTCATAACTCCTTGGAATACATTTCTCCATTTTCTAAATATATATGAATCTAAATAGATCTCTAGACTTGTTTTTCTGTTTGAAATCAGTAATAGAATTGTAGAATCATAGAATGGTAGGGTTGGAAGGGATCTTTAGAGATCATCTAGTCCAACCCCTCTGAAGAAGCAGATCAACCTAGATCAGGTCACATAGGAATGTGTTCAGGTGAGTCTTGAAGACTTTTAAAGAAGGAGACTCCATATCCTCCCTGGGCAGCCTGTGCCAGGGCTCTGACACCTGAACAGTGAAATAGTTTTTTTCTTATATTTAAATGGAACTTTTTGTGTTCCAGCTTCATCCCATTACCCCTTGTCCTGTTGCTAGCTACAACAGAAAAAAGAGATGCCCCAACCTCCTAGCACCCACCCTTTAGATATTTGTAAATATTAATAAGATACTCCCTCAGTCTCCTCTCAACTAAACAGCCCCAGTTCCCACAGCCTTTCCTCATAAGGAAGATGGTCCAGTTCCCTGATCATCTTGGTGGCTCTGCACTGGACTCTCCAGAAATTCCTTGTCCCTCTTGAGCTGAGGAGCCCAGAACTGGACACAGGATTCCAGATGAGGCCTCACCAGTGCAGAGTCGAGGGGGAGAAGAACCTCCCTTGACCTGCTGGCCACACTCTCTTGATGCATCCCAGGATGCCATTGGCCTTTTTGGCCATGAGGGCACATTGCTGGCTCATGTTCAGTTTATTATTGACCAGGACTCCCAGGTCTCTGTCTGCAGAGCTACTCTCCAGCAGTTCGACTCCCAGTCTGTACTGGTGCATGGGGTTGCTCCTTCCTAGATGCAGGACTCTGCACTTGTCCTTGTTGAACCTCATGAGGTTCCTCTCTAACCAACTCTCCAGCTGGTCGAGATCCTGCTGAATGGCAGCACAGCCTTCTGGGAAATCAGCCAGTCCTCCCAGTTTGGTGTCATCAGCCAACTTGCTGAGGGTACACTCTGTCCCCTCATCCAGGTCCTTGACGAAGATGTTGAACAAGACTGGCCCCAGAACCAATCCCTGTGGAACTCCATTGGCCACAGGACACTGAAGGACTCACTTAAACCAGAATCTGAATAACTTCTTAATAAAATGCATACAAAAACCTTATGTAAATTATGATGGATGAGTTAATATGCTAATAGATGAGACAACAAATCGGTTGGCCAGAGGTATTAACAGCTTCACATAAAATTGAGTCTGTTACTTTCGGTTTTTTTAATTACCATATTTTTAAATAAAGTTCATACAAACAACAAAAGATTGAGGTTTTGGTTGAATGTCTGAGTGAGGTCAGTGTATTTTTATAAGACTTTCTGCAATAATTCATCTATCTGCTGGCTTATTACTTTCTTGTTTATATATGCTATTAGAGGTGTTGATTCTCACTTGTATTTATTTGGATATTAAACTGTTCATTTCTTTAATTTTCCCAATCCCATGCTGTTACTGCAAGACTACTTCAGTATGGCCAATTCCTAAATATTAGCATAGATTTCTATTTATGTTGATTAAATATTTACAGAAAAAGAACAGAAATTTTCTATATTAGTTTCCAATCATGAGTAATTGATCAATTTTGATCCAAAATTTAGATGCTAACTTTTAAGCAATGGATTATATTCTCTTTTTGTTATTTAAATCTGATCTGTAAAACTCACAAATTAAATTACTGTTTTCCTATCCTATCTACTAGTACATTGGCTTAATAAAATTTCATAAAATAAGAATTAATTAACCTTCATTAAAAAAAAAATTGTCTCCTAAAGAATTCCCTTTCAAGGAAGTAAATTCTTTATTTCTTTGCAGATGTTCCTTCTCTCTTTTAATTAAAAAATTCTGTCAACAGGAAAGATCCCCACATCTATATCTATATATCTATATCTATATGTCTATATCTATGGTATGTTACCTTTATTTGCTGCACAATAGTTCATTTAAATGCCAAATGTCTAAAATGTAATGCCATTTTACCGCTATAGACACAAAGTCCAATCTTGTGTAGACTGTAATCTTCTTAAAGCATGTAGGTCTGTGGAATTATACTGGATACAGACTTTTGTAAAATGAATGTCAAGAAGCCAGATTTAGCCAAGTTTGCAAAGCTCGGTAGGTCTAATGGAATACATTTCTCCTGTTCAGACAGCAGTCAGACATGGGCTGGAAGTAGACTTGCAGATTTAGGTTGGACTAAATGATCTTTCAAGGTCCCTTCCAACACTTGAGATTCTGTGATATTTCTTAGCTCTGCAGCCTCCTTTAAGCCACTATTAGCTATCTGATCATTCTTGCTGACATTGTAAATTCTACTTGCATACAGGAGGTGGATCCTCAGACCTTAGAAACTCAATCTTTCAAGGTGTCTTTGGATGAAAATACCTCAAGTCTCTATTATTCAACTTTTCTGACTTACACATTATTTAAACTTTTAAAATATTATGTTTTTAAAAGGTTTCTTAAGATTTGTAACTTCTAATATTGTTCTTTTTTACTTTTTCTTGAGCTATATTGCAGCAATAAACCAAATACAATATATTTGAAATGTAGCATATATTTTGCATTGATTTTTATATTAAATCAGAGCAGCATGCAGCATATTGCAGTTTTATGTTTGCTAACATGTAAGGATGTTATTTTCTACTGTGAAAAAATATGCTGTCATGCACAACCACACGTGTAAGCTGAGGTCTGAATTTAGGTCTCTGAATTCTTTAATCTAACCAGCAATCTGAACAATCTGAAAAATTCAATATTTTAAATGATAAATGTGTACTTTGAGTACTCAGCATTAAAATTTGAATAGACACAATTCTCTCATGTAGAAACAAACCAGGAAAAGCACAATATGTTGCTGATTAATACAATTCTCCTACAACTTGTACAAAAGGAACAATTATTTATTGTCAAAAAGCTGTATATCACCTATTTATTAGCATGAAACAGCTGCCCTCTAAATTATTAGCCCATGATAGCTTAAAAATAACTCTATGATGAAAGAAAAACCCCCCAGAGTATTAGCCCAAAACAATGGAAGACAACTATTCAAATGCCACCATAATAGATGTTACTAAGAACATAACTTTTAAAAATACCATGCTATTAATTTATTTAAAGTGATGTTTGAAAAGAATCAATTATTAAAGAAGGAAATAAGATGAATATCTTGCAGTTAAACTAAATATTGAGATGAGAAAAAGTTTTAAAGTTCTGATAAAATCTATCTGATAACACTAGTTGAAAGGCATGAGCAAAATCTGAATTATAAAATCTGATCTTGCTTGTTAGCTTCTACAATTAGGCATCTAACCTGTGCTCAATGAATTTACTGCATAGAGTAAATAATGGATAGAGGCTCAGCAAATCATTAAGTCACCTAAGACAATGAAAACTGCTTCCTGCCTGAAGGATTTAGAACAAGTGTCACCAATAATAGTGCCTCCTGCAATTTGCTTCTGGCTAGGACAGAATGCAAAAATTGTTCCCTTGGGCCAGATCAGCTACTTCTTGCTTAATTTACCTCCAGCTGAAGGATAAGACATAAAATAAAATACTGCACTGTGGCTGATTGACCCTGGCTGGATGCCAGTTGCCTACCAAACTGCTCAACAACTCTTCGTCCTTAGCTGGACAGGGGGAACACAATATCATTAAAGGCTCATGGGTCGAGATAAGGACAGGGAGATGACTTACGTGACAGGAAAAAATACTCAACTTTTGGAAATTAGTTTAATTTATTATCAATCAAATCAAAGTAGGGCAATGAGAAAGAAAAACAAATCTTAAAACCACATTCTTACAACTTTCTCTTTTTTCCCATACTCAACTTCACTCCTGATTTCTCTGCCTTCTTCCCTCAAGTAGAACTGGGGAATGAGGAATAGAAGTTATAGTCAGTTCATCATACATCACCTCAGCTAATTCTTCACCCTCGCCCACTTCCCATGCTCCTGTGTATAAACATGACAAATTTAAGGATTTAATTCCAGTGGAATTTGCACTTGCTTCAGCTTGGACTTAATTTTGAATCTTGTATTCTATAGCTTGGGGTAGCTTGACACAGCTCATAACATCTTACATGCTGTTGTACCATTGACTTCAATGCACCATCGTCTGTCTTGAACTTGGTTTAACACGTATCTTACCCTAGATCTCCCTCTTTCTCAAACATCTTTGCCTATTGCCAATGCAGAAGTGAAGATATGCCACTACTGGGATCCAGTCTAGGAGTCACTGAAGTCTACAAAGTATCTGGACTTCATAAAGACAGAAAGCCTTCTTATAGAGTCCTAAGTTTGATTGCCTTTTCAGTTCCCTGCCATGACATTTATGGTCCTAATGAAACAACAAATGGAGGGAAACCTCAGTAATTTTCAGGAGTTTTTGCAGTCTCCTCGGTGGAGGAAGGAAATCCCTCCCCAGCATGTTTTTTTTTGTGATGGGAATGTAGGCAGCACCATTAAAAGTCCCCAGACTCATATGGGCAAAGTGAATTAAAGGAGGATGAATCCAATAAAAGAGAGGCATTTTATATTGTTTGTGAATTTAGAATTCCCATCTAATTTGGAAATATTCTTCAATAATTTGAACAAAAAGTTTTGACATGAAGTATTTAACCAGTCCTATCTCTTAAAGACAGAAGTGTTCCATACTGAGATGTACTAATTGGACATTATTGTGGCATCAGTATTTTGGTCAATAAAACACAGCTATCACGTGCTTTACAAAACTTCCCTGTGCTTGAGGGGTAGAGGGATGGAGATGGAAGACCTTCTGAAAGCTAACAAGGAATCTAAGGCCTTCCCAAAAACAGCACCTAAAACATCCTGTCTGTATATATGGTATTAGCCAATGTTGCCAGTGTTCAAGGTGTCTTTCATAAGAATATACATTTACTTTTCAACTCTTATCACACGGGTGCATGTTTACTCTTCCACAGTACACGTTTTCTTTGGTATATTTTCACATTAGACTATCAAACTACTTGCTTACCTACCAAGAGACAATATGGTTAGCATGTCAAAGAGTAATATGGATGTTTATTATTCTAAGCAAGTCTTGAATAAGTACAGTACCTAGAGAATGTAAATATGAATATGCCTTTGATGAAATCTCAGATCTAAAGGTGTTTTAAAAAGAAGACAACCTTGTCAGAAGGTGAAGAAAAGACAAAGGTTCATGGAAGAAAGTCATGCGCTTTCTCTGCAGTTTAGTCAGTTATATTAGGTTGGATTTTTGAGCAGAATGTCATGCAATGAAAATACACATTTTATGACTGTTCAGACAAATCTTAGTGAAAATGTCACAATGTACTTATTTTCATTTCATCATATTTTTTATTGTATTACTGGATGAAAGGGAATTGATTTTTGTTCAGGCAAATTAAACAAGGTCTCCCAGAATGGCATTTAAGTGGACTGTGATCCCAAGTGTTACTCAAATTGCTGTTGATTTAGAGTAGCAGTTTGTAAGTGGGAGCACAAGAAAATGGTATGCAAAGGTTCCTCCACTGACTAAGTTTTGTTATCAGATGGGATGCCTTCTTTTTCAGATTTCAGTTGCATACTTCTAATTGATAATTTTTGTGCACAGAGAAAACAAAATAGAGCTGTATGAGATCTTCAGATATTGTCTAGTCCAATATCACAATTCTTTATCCCTCAGACTGCTCAGATAAGATTATTAATCTAATCTGTTTTGTAAATATTCAGAGATACAGATTTCATACCCTATTAAAATATCTATTCCAATGCTTTTCTAGCCTTACTGTAAGAACACTTTTGCTAGTATCTAAATCTTCCTTGCTATAAATTAAAGCCATTGTTTCCTGTTCTATCTTGAGTAAGAAAGCACAGGAAGAATAGGTGTTTGTCTTCTTTTCTTTGCAGTAACTTTTTGTGTATCAGAATGCTGTTATAAAGTCTCCTCTAATCTGCTTCTCATCAGCCAAAAAAAGGCCATATTTTCTAGATCTTTTATTTATTTTGTGGTTCGTCTTTTACATTTCTCAAATTGATCCATGGTTTCTTAAACTGTGAAGCTCAAGAATTGGTTGCACTTCTCCAGCTGGCATCTTGCCAATAATGAATGGAACAGGTAGATAATTTTGCATGTCATTTGTGTTTGTAAAAGTGGGCTAAAAATTATACTTCTCCTCACAGTAAAGGTGAAACCTTCTTTTATGTAGTGGTTTTTTGTTCATAAATTCTAGACCTCTTTTTTTTAAGAACTGAGCCCTAGTCAGTGTGCTGCTTATTATTCCTTTTCTAGGTCATTTTGTTTCACTGAATCACATCTTGTTTATCTTGAACTATTTCCCTTTTTTTAAAATTTGTTTTGAATTTTGATCCCCATCACCAAAGCATCTGAATCTATTCCAGATTTACTGACCTGCAACACTGACTCCCACAGGTTTGTAGCCTTCCTAGTTGCATCCCTGCATGCTCTGGCAATGTTCCTGTATTCTTCCCAAGAAGTCAGTCCCTATTTCCACCTCTCATAGATGGCTGCTTTCTGCCTGTGTTGACCCAGCAGATCCTTGCCCATCCATGGAGGCCTCCTACCTCCTTTTCCTCCTTTTTTGCATGTAGGGACACACTGATCCTGGGCTTGGAGGAAGTGGTGCTTGAAGACTGACCAGCTCTCTTGGGCACTTTTACCTTCTAGAATCTTATTCCATGAGATCCATCCAAGCAGGTCTTTGAAGAAGCAAAATCAGCTCGTCTGAAATCCAGGGTCATGGTCCTGCTTTGTGTCCTGCCTCTTCCATACAGGATCTTGAACTCTACCATTTCGTGGTCGCTGCAGCTGAGGTTGCCTCCAACTTTCACATCCAGGCCCTCCTTATTTGTCAGTACCAGGTCCAGCAGCACACTCCTCCTCGTTGGTTCCTCAATCACCTGCGACAGGAAGTTGTCGTCAACAATCTGTAGGAACTTCTTGGACTGCATGTGCTTGACTGTGTGGCTTTCCCAGCAATATCAGGGAGGTTGAAGTCCCCCATGAGGACCAGGCATTGTGATCATGAGGCAGCTCTCAGCTGTTCATAGAAGGCCTCATCCACTTCCAGGTGGCCTGTAGCAAATTCCTACAACAATATCACCTGCCTTGCCCTGCCCATTAATTTTTACCCATAAACACTCTACCTTCTCCTCATCCCCACCCAGGCACAGTTTGCTACACATTAATTGCTCCCTCACATAGAGAGCAACTCCACCTCCATGCCTTGTCAGTCTGTCTTTCCTGAACAATCCATAGCCCTCCGTGGCTGTGCTCCAACCATGGCAGCTGTCCCACCACATCTCTGTGACCAAAATGAGGTCGTAGCACTGCATCTGCACCCACATCTCCAGTTCCTCCTGCTTATTCCCCAAGCTGCGTGCATTGGTGTAGAGGCAGTGCAGGGGCTTACTCAAACACACAGGTTTCCCTGGATGGATGCAGGAGGATACTTCCCCGTTTGGCTCTCCCTCAGAGTGGTCAGCCTTCAGCATCTCAGCACAGTATGCAGATGAAGGGCACTTACTGCAATCTCTGTCCTGCCCTGTTTCCCTTCTAGAGAGGACAGCTTGTTCTATGTTGCTTCTCCATTCACCCCCCAAGCCCCTTAGTTTAAAGACCTCTTGATCAAGTTTGCTAGCCTATTCCCAAATATTCCGCCACCTTTATGAGAGATTAATCCTGTTCTGTCATCATCACCTTTTTTGTTTGCTAAAACATACATATATAATTTCTGCAGTTTATGAGCCACCTCTATAAATTGTCTGTTGAGACCATCCAGTTCATGACTTTGGGCTTCATCTGTCATAACAATCTGTCTGAGCAGGAGGGATGGTGCAAAGTCTAGTCAGTCAGCAGAACAGGATCGGGCTTCAGTGCAGTGCAGCAGGGTGACCTTGGGCACAGCAGGACGATGGTGTACTGTGTTGGACTATTCTATGCTGAAGTCAATTCTGGTTGCATCACTACTGCACTTTCCTTGGTTTTACCAAAGTTCATTCTTCCTTAATCTGAGTGATTCTTACTGTAATACCATTACCATTGATGCAGCATTGAACATAGTAATGATAACATATAGTGTCAGGGCTATAGAGCAATTAACATGATGCAATTTCATTTATTGACTATTCTCACCTAAAATCAAATCCCCTTAAGGCACACATCAGACTTTTTCATCCTTCTGTATCACCCATAAAGTGCACACACATTGTTGAGCAGAAGTAATCTCACAGATGAGCTTGCTTTTGCCTGAGGCAGGAATAACTCCGTTCTCCCTAGCACAGTTTTTACATGTACTACAGGAACTTTACAACTTCTACACTGTGTAATAGTTCTGACTGGGCAGGGCCAGCTCAATTGAGCTTGCAATTGTATATCCCATTGTTTGGAATATACATTCTCTAAAAACCCACAAGGATTAAGAAAGTTAATGTTTCCTTTTTAGCAGTCAGTGAAGACATAGCTGTATTTTTTTGATCATGTGTGTTGGGATGTCAAAATGTCCATCTTTTCATGTTATTCGTAAAAGTCAGATCTCCTAGGTATGTCCCTGAACCTTACATTGTTTTATAGCAAAATTGGATTTCAGAAGCATTTGGAATATTTTCCTCCCTTTCTCAAAATCTTTCTCCGTTGTCTGACTCCATATGAAGATCTCATCAATGTATTACATGTCTTCTGGAGCCTCATCCTTTTCCAGTGCATACAGAACTAGTCCATGGCAAATGATGGGGCTGTGTTTTCATCCCTGGGCCAATTGATTCCAGGTGTACTGGACAGCCCTCCAAATGAAAGCAAACTAGGGCCTGCACTCTTGTGCCAAAGGAATCAAGAAACACTCATTAGTGATATCAGTGGTTGTGTACAATTTGGCTGCCTTGGATTCCAGTTTGGATGAAGTTCCAGTATGTCTGGCATGGAAGCACTCGGCAGGTACATGACTTCATTCAGGACATAACAGTCTATTATCAGTTTCCACTCTCCACTGGACTTTCACTCTGACCATATGGGGTTTTTAAAGAGTAAATGAGTTCATGAAGGAAGGTGAGATGTTCAGAGTTATGGTATTTTTCTTCCCAAATTACCATAACACACGATGGAGTCCTGTCTTCTTGGAGATGGCTGAACACCTGCCTGACAAAGGCAAGTGGTGAATGAACTTCATGTTTTGCTCTGCTTGCACACATGGCTTTTATTTTACTTAATAAACTGTCTCAATCCACAAGTTTTATCACTTTTACTCTTCAAATTCTCTATTCTATCCTGCTGGAGGAGAGTGAATGAGCAGCTGCATGGTGCTTAGTTACCAGCTGGGGTTAAACCACTACAACATCTCCACATTTTTTTATTGGGTAGGTTATGCATTTCCTCTACTCAGTTTATGTTCTGTTGTGAATCTGACTCTTAGACACACAACACTTCATGGCAGTTCCCATATCCCATGATTTAGGATAGTCCCCAAAACCTCAATATTCAGGCTTACTCTTGTTACATTATTTCCTGCAACCCTTGCTAGTGCCTTGCTAGTGCCTTTCCCCTAAACCAAAGATGGATCAAAGACAAGATAGAGAAGCCAAAATCCTAATCAGCTGGAAACTTCCTTTGCAGTTTGTCATAGAGAAATGCCTGAAGGTTTAAAATCCTAGTAAGGACTGTAAATATATGCTAAGAGTATCCTGAAGCAATCCACTGAACACTACAGCAGTGAAGTCTTGTATCACCATATGCATACATTGATGAAATGAGTTATAAAGTACCATTTAGGAAAAATAAATATAAAATCAGAGAAGATAGTGCAAAAATGTGCATTAATAATGTGATAAACTATAAAGGAATAAAAATAACAAAATGTACAAGGCAGACTCTGTTTGGATCGAAATCAGTTAGGAAAACAATATCACATTTTACAGGGAAATTCCTGGAATCTACTATATCATCTGTTTCAAATGAAAATAAAAAACCTCTGCAATCTTCTTAAAGAGAGAATTCTTGTAGTACTTGTACTCTTTATGTGATTTTCTACCTTGCAGAATATGGAGAACATCAGTTACTCATGACATATCAATGTACTCATGAGAACAGATCCTTTTTCAGACTTAGTTCTATAAAGTAGCCAGAGCTTCAGTCAAGATTTGATGATAGACACTAAACTTAAATCGAGTAATCACAAGCTGATTAAACTGAATGGAAAATAATTAAATAATCAGATGGCTAAAGCTAAAGCTTTTTTTTTTTATTTCTCGAACAAATCTGTTGCCAAGAATTTGAGTCCATGTTAGGAACCTTTAAGAACTGACAAAGTGCTTAATTTCCATCCTGCGTGACTACCATTAGTCATAGCTACCTATTCTTTGCTTCTTCAGCTCTTTGCAGAAGCTTGAAATACCATTACTGGTGCCTTTTAAGCTAGTAATTTACTTTTCTCTAAATGAGATCTGTAAAATAACAGTCTTAGAAAAAAAATATAATTTTCCTGTTGTTAGAAGACTTGCTGAAGTCAACTGGCATTGCTTTGCTCAAAAGCTTAGCTGTAAGATACTACATGGAACTTCTTTTAAACTGAGAATAAAACTTCATAATGCTTACAGCTCACATCAAAAGGAAAATACACTGGGGCTCCATGTCTCCACAAAAGAAATGTCATTTCATACAGAACATTAGAAAAAAAAAAAAAGCCTAAAAGAAATGAGAAGAAAATATAGTGTAATGAAGACAATTGAACTATATCTTGCAAACTACAATGAATCACAAACTATTAATTCAAAAGCCATAAAAAACAAATTAAACAAGGCAGAAGTAAAACTGATCATATACCAAGAAGGAGAAAGATAATCTACATATGATGCCCAAACAAAGGAATATGATGTCCAATGTTGTTTTCAGCAACATTGAATTTTTTAAAAGTATTGAGCTCTTCCTGATAGTAAGGCTACAGAAATAGAACTACTGGGTGTACAGAAAAAGCACAAAAGCATTGCATTCTGTAATATCTCTACCCTGAAAGAAAGTTAAATTAGTAAATTATGATTCTTACCAAGTCACTCATTTTGGATTTATTCTGCATGACCATAGTATAAGGCCCATTCATCAAATGTCAAGTTATTAGAACAAGGTTTAGAGAAAAGATGGGCTTCAGTGGATATAATTAAAACTAAGGAAGTCCCTAAGACAGAAACATGAACAGAAACAGTCCAAGCTTTGCCAAGTCAAGATCCTATAACAGAATTCTATGAAACTGGTCTTAACAAGTGTTTAAGAAGGAAGGGGGTAAGTAAAGCCAGTGTGATTAATAAGGAGTATAAAGCAATAAATGAATAAGCATACAAGCATAAAATGCTCACAAATCAAGAACTACTCAACAGAGAAAGAGGCAATGCAACCACAGTGAAGACAGAACCAATCTTAGCAGCAGAGAAGTAAAAAAAGAATTTTAGACATGGCTAAACAATATTTCAAAGCTTAAAAACATTTTGGCTATGATTAGTCTCCTCTAGGACAATGTTTTAGAGACCATTATCCTGTTTTTGCTTGTACTCATAAAGCACATTCTGAAATTATCTGTTTTTTCATTTATGCCTATTGGTTATTTTTTCACTATTTTGAAGTTTATGTCAAGTTCCTAGAGCTACTAAGCCTTTTCCTGAACACTCTTCAACTGGGTCACAGAGGAGATTAAAGATGAGATGAATAAGTAGCACTCTTTACTTCTGAGCATGGATGGGGCCTGATTTGAATCCTGTAGGAAATTGACTTACTGGAAACACGGCTAGTGAAACTGGAAAGCTCTGTAGTGTGAGATTTCTAGGTTGTTTTTTTGGATATCATAGAATGGTAGGGTTGGAAGGGACCTTTAGAGATCCTCTAGTCCAATCCCCCTGCAGAAACAGGTCAACCAAGATCAAGTCACATAGGAACATAAATGTCTCTATTCTACGTTAAAGTTATACAGCTTTAAAGATAAAGTTATACAGTTATAAAAGTTATTATTAACATTATACAGTTATAAAATGTTATTTGTAGTAGTAAACATAGAGCTTGGTTTTAAAATAGCAAGCATCAAATGTTCACTGTGAGCTGATCAGGGTATGCACAAAAACCTTGAATATAGCAAATATATGGAAATAAGCAAAATATTGAGTAATATCAATGTTTTCAGACATTGAATACATTTCTGCCTCTGTTGAAAATTTAAATGCCCCAGGAACTCCTGTAATCCCTCAGACCATTCATTTCAGCCTAGTTTGATAACTCTTAGATGTCTGAAAGAGGCTTTGAAGTCACTACTATATCAGCTTCTTTTTATCTAATTGATAGCTGACCATATTATGTGTTTCACGGGATAATTCAAAGCAGTAATAGTTTCAGGATGTGCTAAACTGTCATGATTTGTGTCTAACATTGTGCCAGCATTAAATAGTCAAAGCTCAATGCACCCCTAACTGTTCTTCCTCTCTAGCTGTACTTTCTTAGTAATGTAGGGCAAAAAACCTTCTACAAAGTAGCCTGGTTTAAATAAAGTTACAAGTTGTTCTATAAAGTTATCTGCTAGTTAAATTCCCATTTTTATCTACTGCACATGACAGTTATGCTGATCTTCTATTCCCTTATCTTCTAAAATAAGAGAATCTTTTCAAAATAAAAGGCTAGTATAAAAATAGCAGCTTTTCAGTTTCCTTAGGAAAAAAAGTAAACATCTTATTTTCATATATTGCAGATTACTGTTTAATGTATGGAACATTTCTTTGCTGTTTCTCATTCCTGTTTTTGTGATGCTAACTCTAGTGATTTATTACATTAAGAAGATATGAGACAAGTATTAAATAAATTACTTACAAATATGTGCACAGTACTTTTCCACATACTCTCAAGGTTTACCTAGTGACATCCTTTAGTAATAGCTGTTACTGTCAGAGAGATTGTAATATGTTTAGTAGCCATGCTGTATTTCTTCTGTAAGGAAATACCAACAGCCTGCACAGAAACATTCATAAACATAGGTTCTTTTTTCACAGATATGGACATCTGATAGATATAAACAGGGCATAAATAGGGCAGTTGCACACAGCCATTCTTTGACCAGCGTCAACATTTTTGTAGTTATATGGAAGGATACTCCTCCCTTCACAGAGCTGGACCAAGATCTCACAGTCAAAGGAATTTCTCTCTTTTTACATTGTTAACCTTGTATGGTTTGGATGTATGTCTCATTAAAGCAAGATGATCTTTTAGCTAGAATTCTGATTCTTCATGGTTTTGTAATTAAGGTTCATTTGAACCTTTAGTGACTAAAGAATGCCACTAAATGTAATCCATTATGCTGGTCTCTAAGAACTCTTCTGGTTAGAAATGTATTCCCTTTCTTATACTAAATATGGAAACTACTGAAATAAATTTAGTTTCTTTTTATAGGTATGTGGAAGTCACATAAACACAGACATGATGTGAAATGAGCCCCAGTGAGCAACAAAGTATAAATTGTCTCTATCAGGTTATTACTCTGGCCAAGTGGCAATAGCTGAGTTAAAAATAGTATTTTTCTCATTAACTATCCTCATGACAAACCTAAAACAAAGACAGTATAATTTCATAAAATAAGTAGTAAAATTTTGGAAATCCTTCTTGGAGTACATGTTGAAAACACACATAGCATTAGATGACAAAATCATGGAAGAAAACCCGACATGTTATAGAATACAAATATGCTAGCTCAAGAATTTCTAGAAACTAGGTTGTTTATGGAAAGTGTCATTATGTTCTTCCTAGACATCTTGTGCCAGCAACTGAGGAGCAATACCACACCTGGTGGACATTTATATAGCCTCAGCATTGCTGTTTTGTTTCCACTGTACTGTGTAGACCCTAGGTCTATAGCCACATGTATTAATGTATTGTTGAAATCACTGTCCTAAGAAAGAACACTCCGTAATGGTAGCCATACATACACCTATGCCTGTGTGAGAGTGGACAAATAACAATGCTTGTTGTACCTATATTCAAGTTGTACAAGAAAGCTTACAGTACCTCAGACATATGTCTAGTCCTGTACAATTAGTACAGGACCTTCCTTCTAGAGACTGAAGTGTGTGCATCTTGCTGTGGTTATGTGTTGTAGCTTGTATAGTGTCATTTATTGCCATTCTTGTTTTCCTACTTTATTGGAGGCAGCCCAGTAGTATGTTAGCTGCAGAGATCAGATCCAGAACTTCATAAAATATATGAGCCTTTGTCAACTGACTTAGATGATCCATCAGTGTTATCTGTATCTGAGGAGAGACCAGCTGTAATCCAGCAAGGTCAGAATGCCATCCTGAAACAATTTGTTACTGATAAAATGTGATTTCATTCACATAATTCATTGTCAGCTTTCTTGGGATACCTGGATGTAAAAAAAACCAGAATTTTATTTTTGCATTTGAGAGTCAGCTTCCACATCTGTGATCTTTACCATAAAACACAAGCACAAGGTCCAAGATCCACACACCAGACAGCTGTTTCAAATCACAGAAAGAGATTTCACCCTAAGGAGGGATGATGTGTTCCTAACATGGGCAAGACTTGCTAAGCTACAGAAAAATAAAATAGAAGCATTTGCATAAAAATACATTTAAATATGAAAAATGGCCAGGAAAATGGAAAGAAAGAGAATGATAACCTTTCTCTTTTGGTGTCATTCAACTTACACTTAGCCACTTTGTCAAATGGAATCAAATAGCATAATACATGTGAAAAAAGGTTGCTTGGTTTTCAGTAAAGATCAGATATTTACCAACTTTAAATTATATGCCATGTTTCTGAAACATCAAAGGAGGCAAATATATCTATATTGTTGATGCTGCTTTTTTTTCTCCTTATTTTTCTTTTTTACATTGTGAGGATAATTCCCTGCCAGCTACCTCGCAGTGTAATATTTAACTCTGTTCTAATGACAAACTTACTTATAGAAGAATACTCTGAGTAAAACAAGGCACAGAAGAGATTATTATTCATCTAATACTTCACCTGATCAACAGCTATTTCTCAGTATGAAATTTTGCATGGCTAAGCAAAAAACATTGTCTCTTTTGACAAGCCAAGCAAAAGTATAAAGGTTAAAAAATACTCAGTCTTGCAGGCGTATTGGATATATTTCTAATATTTTCTCAACTGTGCATTTTGCACCTTTTTTTTTTTTTACTTCCATTAATTTCTTTTGGAGAAAGAGTTTTTCATTGTAGGCAGTGCTTTACCTTCAGGGAACTGGCAGCTCACAGATCTTTTCAAATGCATTATCAGGCATTAATATGTTTAATTTTTGCAAATCATGGGCATTATTGATCATTTTCTCCACCTTCTTATGGTAAAAATTTTTTCATGATTAGAGTGCAATGCAACTCTAGTCCAAGAAAGCCCTTCAGAGGTGTGGACTCCCTCATCTGTTCTGATTTATTTGTTCTGAGTAATTCTACGCTTATTTTACTTCAGCTGCCATTTCTTTTCTAGCATTTAAATCTGCTGTTGGAAGTATTTGTGAAATAAAACCCAGATGATAGCTTCTTTAAACAAAAAGAGTTGCCAGAATCCTCCCGTGTAGCTCACAGGGTTAGGGCCAGTCAATTCTATGCTGAACCCTGCACCTGACCCAGGCCGGGTCAATTAGTGATGGAGAAAATGCCTCTGTGAATAATGTATTTGAGAAGAAGAAGTTGATGCACAGTTGCAGAACTGCAGCAGCAACAGGGAGTGAGAATGTGAAAACATCCCTGCAGACACCAAGGTCAATGGAGAAGGAGGGGGAGGAGGATGCTTAGGCCCTGAAAAGGCTCCCCTGTGATATATGGTGAGGACCATGGTGAAGCAGGTTGTCCCCCTGCAGTCCATGGAGGCCACCGGGAAGCAAAGATCCACTGGCAGCCTGTGGGGGAGGAGCTCACACGAGAGCAGATGGATGCCTGAAGGAGGCTGTGACTCCATAAGAAGTTCATCCTGGAGCAAGTTCCTGGCAGGACCTGGGAGTCCATGGGGGAGGTGCCCACGCCAGAGCAAGTTTGCTATCAGGACTCGAGATCCCAGGAAGGACCCAGGCTGGAGCAGTCAGTACCTGAAGGACTCTCTCTCCTGGTGGATGACACACACTGGGCAGTGTGTGAGGAGCTGCCCCCATGGGAGGCCCCATGCCGGAGCAGTTCATGAGGAGCTGCAGTCCATGGGATGAACCCACGCTGGAGAAATCTGTGAGGGTCTGTTTCCCATGGGAGGGACTCCACATGTAGCAGTGGGAAGTGTGAGGAGGCCTCCTCCTGAGAAGAAGCAGCGGCAAAGTCCATCTGTAATGAAATGACAGTAGCTCTCATCCCCCATCCCCTGCACCGCTGGGGGAAAGGAAAGGGAGTCCCAGGAAGAGTAGGGGTAGGAGGAGGTGTTTTTAAGGCAGTTTTATTTCTCACCTCCCTGCTCTTATTGTTTCTTTAATATATCAAACCTTTTTCTCCCTAAGTTGAGTCTGTTTTGCCTGTGACACTAATTGCTGAGTGATCTCTCCATCCTTATCTCAACTCACAAGCTGTTTGCTATATTTCTCTCTCCTCTCCAGTTTAGCGGGGGGAGTGATTTTATGACTTAGTGGACATTGGGATAAACCACAATATTAAAAATAGCAGCAAACTAATCAGAATGTAAAAGTGTGCAACATCGTATAAGCTATCAAAGTTTTAGCCTCACGTATAAAAAACATTAGTTGAGGAACAAGTTACCAGCTAGGAGTATGCTGTACACATTATTTTACATTTTAAAGAATTAATACACATAAAATAAGTACATTCTGTTAAGTCAGATTATTAATGGTAAGGTATATTTATCTTCTATAGTATTTTGTCATGTATGCTATTTAAAATTATCTGAACTAGTAAACTTTGCCCATATTTTATAAACAGAACATGCTTGCAATAAACAAGTATGTCTCATGCCATATGGTCAGGTGTAACTGGCCAATTTCAAAATATGAGTAGTAGTAGAATGTAAAAGCTAGGAAAAGAATATATTTACCTGCAGTAGTTTAGAATCTTAGTTGAAAAATGCAAAAGTCAAATTAGACCTAATTTCAAATACTTCAATTTTTTTCAATTACATTTAAAATGCATCTTGTAGCTTTTTGGAACTCAAAGATCCAAATCTGACAAGATACAAAAACATACGTATATAACAGATAAATATTTTAAAAATAGGTATAAAGAGTTAACAGAGGAGAAAAGATATTCCCACACCAGTATCTGTGGATCGAACTGAAGAAAATCATGGAATTATAGAATGTTTTGAGTTGGAAGCAACCTTAAAGATCTAGTTTCAACACGCTTGCCATGGCTTTGGCTCCCAGGTAGAAGTCCAGTTTAGCAGATTAATCTTTAGTTGATATCACTTGTGGGTCCTGTAGTTGTTGGATTACTGAGGATACAATTTAAGAGGCCTAGAGCTGGGTCATCATCAGATCCATTAAAAATGCTAATTACTGATACATCAGAAGATTATGTCTCCTCAGTAGAATTTCTAATGATCAGGCAGTGAAAAATCGATTGAATTTAACTGTCACCAAACTTGCAATGGCTTTCTTGCATCATGGCTAATGATAGGAAATAGAAAGAGGCACATGGATACTTTTTGTACTAGGAGATGTTATTGGTTAATGTGACTGAGTCCTTAATCAATAGACAACAACAAACTCAGTTTAGCAAAACAATGTCTAGTTCAGCCTTACTCTAACTTAAATACATGCAACATGTAAAACTCTTTACACAAAGTGAAAGCTATAAAAATTAAGAAGAGATCTCCTAAAGAACTTAGTAAAATATCAGAGCCAGGACAGAGATGATTTCCACTTTATGAGAAGTTTCCCTTTTGACTGCAACTGAAGGTACATGCTGTTTGGAAGAATGTATATCTATAAGGAAAAACAGACAGCATGTGGTTTTAAGAAGTGAGATCTGTGGGAACAAAATTGACTGAGAAGATGACTGGAGGAAACTAATGTAGAATTAAGAGAAAACTTTTTTTATCATACATTTCTGCTCGAAATGGGGGCAGTCATGGGAGTTCCTGTCTATAGACTAACAGGTCAAAAATTAATGAATAATGGGAATCATAGAAGTCTCACTAGGCTGTCTAGGAAATCAGTTCTGTAAAAATATGTGTTTGTCAGTCAATCAATAGCAAATTATTTAGCACACACTGGCAGATGTACTACTGCTTGATTCTTCCTTTTGAAGCACAATTCTGCTGCAGGTGGGAAAATTGAAAGGATTGTTTATTATCATATGACTGTAGCTTAATGAGGATGTTAGATCCCGTGAGATTCAGTGATATTTTTTACTCCATCACTAACATCTTAACAATCACCTACCTTAACTACTATTCTCACATATTGCTTACGTACCCACAGAGCTTATGAAAGCTAATTTTTCTGAATGTCAGTACAAATGGAAGATAAGGTCATTTTCTAGACAGAACACTTAAAAATAAATCCACATTGGTGATATGCTCGAAATGTTGTCACATTATACTTTTTTTAGCAAAGTAACAATGTCCAGGTTCATTTTCCAGTCCTGAGAAGAACTGTCATGGTTTGACTACATATTATTAAGTGTACTCCAAGACAGGAGGATTCTTTATTCATAGACTCTGTTGGGAATACTCCCTTGTCTATTCTGCCTCCTGAACTATTCCCAGGAATAGTTTGGTAGAGGAATTATTTAGTAAAAAACAGGTCAAGATCAGTTTTAACACCTTTTCATTGTGGACATTCAAGATGCATTCACACTGATGACAATTTAAATAGTTCTTGTCAGGTAGACTTTAGGTGAGACTTATCTTTGATTTTTAACCAATTGTTTGCTGCTTTAGGCCTGTATGCAAGTGCATAGAACAGCTTTTATTTTCAAATGAAATGGAGTAGTGTTGGGTCTGAAATGTGCTTGCCATCAGCATGCTGGAAACATTTCAAGATCTTTTCAAATAGAAACACTTTGTAAGTTTCCCATGGCATGATGACACTTCCTTAAATCTTCATCTCTGCTGTATCTAAGCATTTATCATCCAGGGAGGGATGTTATTGCCTAAACACAGAAACCCTGTGCATTGTGAATTTTTGCTGTCAGACTAATAATAACTTTGGATTCCTTTCACTTTTTTTTTTTAATCACTGTTCCCTCTTTCATAAATAATCATTCATAAAATAAAAATAAAAAGAAAGAGGTTCTTTTGCTATTCAGTCCAGATAATGTAAGCCTGTCACTTGCAACCTGTGCAAGTATGCTCATTTTTCAGGCTCTGCAGGCTCTTGCTTTAGGGAAGGTGAGGAGAAGTAAATCTCAACGTGCTAAATGTATTATATATGCCTTTCTTTTTATATGCCTAAAACTTTCTGGTTTATATTGAAAATGTGACTGTTAACTCTCATATCTCTCTGGAAATGAAGAATTGCGTTTGGGGGATTTTTTTAATGGTTTAAATAAATTTAAATTGAGCTATTTGTTCTTTTCTGATGTTTTGGTTTGGTTTGGCTTGGGTGTTTTTCTTAAGATAATCCTCTCACCCCTTTAGGTGATATTTTATCACCTAAAGTTTTAATACCCAGAAGTACTGGAATCAGCCTCATGTCCATTTAGCTCACAACTTTATAAGAGGCAAACTGAAATCCTTCAAGTAATATGATAATAGTCCTTTCTTTCTTGGGGGCAATTTAAACAAAATAAATATGTTTGTTATAGCACAGATTATAGTACTCTTTCCTTATAGTTGAACCTATTGCCAAACTAATTTTTTCAAGCGATTCCCTAGATGCTTCATGTCATCTCTGTGTCACCGGAGAAAAATGCTTGGACAGGATTCAAAAGCAAGTAGTTTTAAGTGAAGACATTTAGAAAGTTTCCTGACTTTTTAAGAAGTCTCTTATGGACACTGCTGAGAAGGTCTTGTGCTTAACTAGACCCACCGGCACATTTCTGCCATTCTTGTTTCTGGTTTTGAAAAAGCCTTAAATCTGTGAGCAAGTGGAATAATTTAGAATGGCCTGAAGCTATCTCTTGCTGTAAGAACATCACCGCACTACCTAACAGAAATCCTTGAGTTATAGTAGTCTGTAGTAGTCTAGTCATACTCATGTATCCAAGGAAATATCCATGTGATGTGGTACCACATGTTTTTATTCAAACACAAACAATTATTTCAATTTCACTGAGAATGGATCAAACTTCCAGAGACCACTAACTGATAGGAGTTGTGCACGTTCAGACTATGCCTAGATTTACACTGGTGAATTGAAGTACAATTTTGACATGAGTGCCCTAACTGGAAAAGTAAAAGGGTTAAGTAATATCGGTGCAATTGATAGAGAATTGTGTCTGGAATACTAATTTATTAGTATAGATGTAGCCTCACTTTCATAATAAATACCACTTATTTACTCAGATGCAACTCCTATGAGGGGCTGTAAGCAATTGGCAATGGTAGTTGGCTGCCTGCCTTGAAGCACAGTGGGTTTCTGTACCAGCACTTACGACGTGTTACATTTAAACATCACCCCTGCAAGCACATGAACTGGACATCACTAAGTGACTCCTCCATGTTCCAGGGAGCCAAACTGAGCTTGGGAGAAGCCTTAATAAGTGCTGATTAAGAGCAGCGTCTGTTCAAGCCTTTCCAGCAGCCTCCCTTGTGTGTAGTTCAATAGGCATTCAGTACAGAGAGTGGAGACTTTGGTTAACAGCTGAAATAACAGGGCACACAGTCATAGCTCTGCTGTGATCCACTGCTTCGAGGGAAGAATACAATTTCAGATACAAGGAATATTTTAAAATATTCAGGCCTGGGCATGCTGCTTTTTTTCATGGGCCACGTTGCCATACTGGTCACAGTCCTGTAGTTCTGAAGTGCAAAGGTTCACTGTGAGAGATATAATACTTGGAATCAGAAAACATGATTTTGATTTCCAGCAGCATGAATCATTTTCTTTGGGTCATTAGAAAAGTCTGAGCTCTCTATTTTTCTATTTGCCCTCCCACATTTCTTTTCTTGTCTGTTCCCACATTAAGCTCTTCAAAGTTGGTCATTTTTTCAACTCTGTTTATATTTTCTAGGCTACTGTGGCTTTTTTTCAAACCTCACATTTTGGAATAAGAGCAAGGCACTTTGTTCTAATGTTCACAGACTTTAATGGATTTATAACTGCTATGATTTATTGCCTGCACTGCCTGATTTCATTTAACTAAAAACTTGGTCCAAACATAATGCATATAGGACTTGTCATAAAAAACATCAAAGACATTTCTCCTCTTCCTAGGAAAATCCATCCTAGCTAAGTAAACAAAGCATCTTCTGACCAGAAATATGTACTGAATACTGTGGTATGGGCTGCAGGACCTGCAGCTGGAATCCATAGGAGAGGTAACCGTCAGCTCCCTGCTTACCTTTCAACTCCATCAGCAAGATGTAGGCCATGGTTCAGACATCATCAACCCAAGATCTGAGCACTACTGGGTCACCAGCTGCACTCAGATGAAAAATAACAATGTGAATGCAGTTCTGATGATACAAAGAGAACACATGATGGGTTATTTATTAAACTTTTATGCCAATTGTGAAGAATTAATGTTTCCTGACCTAGCTTAAAAGCTTTTTAAAAAATGGACACATTTGTATAGCAGTGTTCGTACTGGTTAAGCATTTCCTGTCAGGTAACTATAACCATTTTTACCTTGTACGGTCCTGAAAGCAGATTTGCCATTTTCTTGAGCTATATGAGAAGGAAATACAGAGAAGGTAGAAATAGAGACGGGCTACTTTGGGGAATATAGAGATATTATGGAAGTATGTAAGGCTGGATTTAGACAAGCCAGAGGTTATCTGAAGCTGAAACTAGAGATGTCCGTGAATGAAACAGCAGTTTCTTAATGTGCAGCAGAAGCAGAAAGAAAGCTAAGGAAAATGTGGGCTTACTGCTCAATGTGTTTGACTAGTGACAAAGGACAAAGAAAAGACAAAAGTATTCAATAACATTTTTCTCTTTCTCTTTACTAGTAAGTTCTGCTCTCAGGCCTCTTGAATCTGATAGAAGAGGGTAGGAGAGTGTATGCTACCCATAATGGAATACGTTCTTGTACAAAGTGGAACTTACTCATCTTTTAAAGTTCAATATTGTTGCTCAAATGGGAATAATTTTATAGAATCATAGAATGTTAGAGGTTGGAAGAGACCTCTGGAGATCATCTAGTACAACTCCTCTGCCAAAGCAGGTTCACCTAGATCAAGTAAGACAGGAACACATCCAGGCAGATTTTGAAGATCTCCAGAGAAGGAGACTCCACACCCTCCCTGGGCAGCCTGTGCCAGGGCTCCCTCACCTGAATGGTAAAGAAGTTTTTCTTATGTTTAAATGGAACTTTTTGTGTTCCAGCTTCATCTCATTACCCCTTGCCCTGTTGCTAGATACAACAGAAAAAAGGAATGCCCCAACCTCCTGGCATCCACCATTTATATACTTATTAATGAGATACTTCCCTCAGTCTCCTCTTTTCTAGACTAAACAGCACCAGTTACTGCAGCCTTTCCTCATAAAGAGGATGCTCTAGTCCCTTGATCATCTTGGTGGCCACAGGACTCCAGTATTTCATTCTTCTTTAAAAAAAAAAAATAAATAAAATTGTCAGTGGATGAATATCCAGTAAAAGAATATTCAAAGGGCAAATCTTAAATTTAGGTTCAAAAACTGTTCACTAGGAGTGTCTTAAAGCAATCATTTAGTATATAATAACAGAAAGTGTTACAGCTTATCGAACAGCAAAGAAATTGTGTTTCTTTGGGCATGGGGAATGGTAATACTTGAAGAAAATGAATTATTAACATACCATTTATGTATAAAATGCATTTTTTGCACTGCAAGTTGAAAGAAGAAATATTCAAGTTACAAAATAGTATAATACAATGTTACAGCAACATGGTATAACTGAATCCAGGGTATCATTAACATTATGTTGCAACTCTGCTTGCAGTGGTGTTAATAGTAAAAAAAGACATTTGACTGCTAGTTAAAGTATATTTCCTCTTAACTGTATTCCATCTCAGAGTGGAGAAATATGATCTGACTGTCTCTAGTGATGTGAGGGAATAGTTTTTTGATAATGACTTAAATGCTAGTTTCCTAGGAGATGGATTGATGCACTGGAGGCAGTATTGGTCCTCTTCTCTAGAACATTGCTTGCTATCCAGTGTGCTCTCAACCTACAGTATCAAGCTCTGTTAATAAATATGAGAATAGGAAAGCTGTTTCTGTGTAAATGTCTTGAATTGCTGAAGAGTAAGAGTTTCCAGGTTACTTATGCTGGCTTCTCATATCCTCTGTAGAGCAGATTTGAGTAAGACCCAAGTACAGACTTAAAGAACACATGTGTTACTAAAGGTCTGTGAGGTTATCTTGCATGTATACAACAAACAGGCACAATTTGAGGGGGCTTAGTCTGCATATCTGAGTTGGAACTTCTGTGTTCTGTGGTATACATTTATGCAGCTTTTTGTGCTCTGCTGTGTACTCTTTATGCAGCTTTTTGTGCTCTGCTGTGTACTCTTTTAATCTTTGTGATTGACTATCACATCCAACAATATTACTGATAACACCACTGATCTATTTAATGATAATTATGTTTTTTTATAATTCTCCACACTGTCCTTTCTCCCTGCACATACATATTAATTAGAGATCTTCAATGAACTTTAACAGAAATGTAACTAATAATTTGGGTGCACTTGTAACAGATCTTTATTCGCTATATAGTCTCCATCTCATGGTCCAGCTCACTCTTATTATCTGGCAAAAACAATAGACAGAGAATCGAGCAAGAGAATAGAAAATGAAGACATAATTAAATCTGGTAACAGAATAAATGTGTTTTTATATGGATTATGTTTAGGTATTTGTAGATGTGAGTAGGTATTCTGTAGCCATAATAATTTGTGGTTATTTTCATTATGAAAATTTTTTAAGCAAATTTATAGAAAGGACACCTAGTCAATTTTTGTAGCCAGGTTTTGGTAGAGGGACGCTATGGGGGTGGCTTCTTTAAAAAAGCTGCCAGAAGCTTCCCCTGTATCTGATAGGGCTAGTGCCAGTTGGCTCTGAGATGGACTTGTAGCTGCCAAAGGCTGAGCCAATTAACAATGGAGGTAACACCTCTGTGATTCATGGATTTGAGAAGGAGAAAAAGTTGCTGTGCAGATGCTGAACTGCAGCAGCAACAGGGAGTGAGAAGGTGAGAACAACATCTCTGTATATGCCAAGGTCAGTAGAGAAGGAGAGGGAGGAGGTGCCTGAGCATCAGAGGAGAAATTTCTCTGCCAACTGTGGTGAAGGTTATGGTGAGGCAGCTATACCACTGCAGTCCATGGAGGTCCACAGTGGAACAGAGATCAACCTGCAGCCCGTGAAGGACTGTATGCTGTAGTGGATGGATGTCTGAAGGAGGTTATGATCCCATGGGAAGCTCACTTTGGAGCAAGTTCCTGGCAAGACCTGAGGACCTGTGGAGAGTAAACCAGGTTTACTGTCAGGACACAATGGGTGACCTATGCTGGAGCAGTTCATTCCTGAAGGACTGTTTTCTCTGTGGGTGAGACTCACATTGAAGCAGTTTGTGAAGAACTGTAGCCCATGTGAAGGACCCATATTGAAGCAATTCATAGAGGTCTATCTCTCATGGGAGGGACCCTACACTGTGAAAGAGGTAAGTGTGAGGAGGTCTCCCCTTGAGAGGAAGCAGTGGCTAAGTCCATCTGTGATGAAGTGACCATAACCCAAATTTCCCATCTCCCTGCACTGCTGAGGAGGAGAAGGTAGAAACTCGAGAAGAAGGAATGGTGGAGGGAACATGGTTAATCATGATCCAGCTGAGCTTAAACTGACACAAGGCTGCCATGTTTGCCAGCTCTTCTAAAATTGCAAAACATGCAGTTAATATAATTATATTTTTCAAAGTAAAATACTCAATAGATTAAACATTACTGTTACTAAGACTGAATTACATTAGAACAACTCTTCAGGTAGTTTGTTAAAATGTTCTTTGGAACAAATATAGCTTTCATTTACTTGTTTTATAGAAACTTGGATGAAGGTATTGTATTTGCTATGTGGGTCTTATTTGATTCCCTAGCATTTGTGGTTCTTCTTATGGCTAAGTTTAGTGCCTTCTCAAAAGATCTAGACAGAAGCAGTTGAACATGCCAAAACTCTGGAAACAGGTATGGGTGAGTTCTTTGTGGCCCCATGTGGGTCACTGTACTTTTATGTAATAGGTAAAATCTGTAAATGCTAAGTTAACTGCACAGTTTACAAGAAAGTTTGCCTCTGTGTAAAAAATTGTGTAAAATTCTGCACACAAAAACTGAAAATCACAAATAATTAGTATCTCTTTGATCTTTTATTCAACCTAAAATAAAAGTTTACAGGTCCTGGATGTGAGAATAATCAAATAGACAGTTAAACTCAACCAATCTTTTTATTGACAGGGATGTATAGTTCCATTTCTTAACAGAAGAAAGGTTCTTTTGATGAGACAGTATTTCTTTAAGGATCTTTGAAAACCCTACTTTGGCTTTTCTTTAGAAGAAGGAAAATTGTCAGTACCATGGAGTAAAAGTCTGTCTTACAGCCTGAGATCCTGAAAAAAAAACCTAGATTGTTTATCTTCACAGATCACTGGAAGATTTGCACAGACTCAGACATTCCCCCAAAAGTGTTACTGGAAGAGTCCTGAGATAGCAGGTCTACGGCAGCCTCTGGGGTTCATGCTCATCCCTCAACACATGTCAAGCAGTTGCATCACACTTTGAACTTCACAGCAAAATGTTTGTCCTCTTCAATGCTGATGCCCACAATCGTTGAATCATAGAATCATAGAATCACAGAATCATTACAGTTGGAAAGATCTTTAAGATCATCAAGTCCAACCAGTTACCTCACATCGCCAAGCTTGTCACTAAACCGTATCCCTCAGAACTTCATCTATGCATCTTTGGAATATCTCCAGGGATGGTGGCTCCACCACCTTCCTGGGGAGCCCATTCCAATGCTTAATAACCCTCTTGGTAAAATGTAACAATAGTGTGAGAGACTGTAACAATTTATTTACACATATGACTCTGAACAGTTTAAAGCTTGCCTATAAACACAATGAAAAGCAAAGAAGGTTCCTGTGCTGAAGAGATTCCAGTCAATCAGTCCAAATCAACAATTGTGTCAACAGTCATTCAGGATACTGTCAATCCCAATAGGGGGCCACACAATAGGTGAGTAAGCCTGCATATGCCTGGTCACAGACCTGATTCTTACACAACTGCTGTTGTTTAAGATGATCCTTAAATGATTTCTCCTCCCCTTCACAGGTAATAGGCTCATCCTGTAAAGTATATACACACACATCTTCTTTTTAAGTCATAGATACAAAAAGATTTTATTAGTAGACAGAAATATAATTATCTGAGGATCAAAAGTTGTCAAGTGGCAAAGGGAAGAGAAAAATGTCTCAGTCGCAAGGACTGGTATTTTCAGGCATGAGAACTGAAGACAGATTTGACTCACAAAATACAGGGTGACTTGACTGAAACATAAAAATATGGGTTTAATTGACTAAAAGACTCATCTGATATCCAGGTTAAGCTAATTTCTGCCATACAAGGTTGGTCTGTATCCTGACTTTTCAATATTTTCTTTCCTTTTGGGCATTTTTGGAGTTATTTTCTTTTATTATCTTTTCATCTTTTTGCAAGATGAATTATCGGTTTAAAGTGTTTAACGGAGTAAATATCTGAGGCAGCAGCTGTTAAATAGGACACTGCATAATGAATTGTACTGAAAATATTCTTTAATGCATAGCCAGACAAAGTATGATTTATTGAAATTTGCAACTGGCAGTAAGAGATGAACACTTCTGCAATATTCAGTACTTGGGAAGATGGAGAAGATCATTAAAGAGTCTAACTTTCATGATTATATAGCAGAAACATCTTCTGCTTTTTATGCATTTTTGGCCCAACACAGATCCTGAACAATCAATCTCTTTACTGATTTGATGCTCAGTTCTGAGTTTTCACTAACAATCTCCTTAGTAAATTTATATTTTATAGATGTTGAAACAAAGTAAAGAATAAAAAACATGCCAGTGCAGTCTATGTTGACACAACAGTTCACTTTCACCCCACAGACTGAAAACTTTGAATCTTGTCCAAGACAGGTCAGACAAAAATGTAAAAGAAATTCTTTGTTTTCTTCAGAAATTGTGTGTCGTTATGTCTTAAATTTCTGACACAGAAAGCATATTTTTCCATCACAAGAAGCCTTAGAACAATTAGAGAAATTACTGCAAAAATTCCCCACATTGCAGTGCAACAGTAGTGTATAGCCACTTAGAAAATATTCATTTTAGCATTTCACTGGATGATTGAGAAAAATATTCATGCAGCAGTTCATTAAAAGCAAGAAGAAAATAAGATATTCCATATTACTAACTGAAACATTTTATTAAGCTAGAAAAAGTGTAAAGTAGCTGTGGAATAAACTATCTAAGCATCAGTAAAAGTTTTAACTGACACATGAAAATACAAGTGCATAAACAGAACATGAAATCTCACATTAAGAAACAAAACAGTGAAGACTGGACACAGATGTGGATACAAATTATTTTGATGCTTTGTGAACTATTCTCATGACAAAATATTACTGTCTTCTGATGACAACATAAAAATGAGAATCTCAAGAGGTCTTATTATAGAATAGTAAAAACAGATGCTATAAAATATCTGAGAAAGATGTACTGAGAAATGTTCTCAGTACCATATAGAGGGATAGAGTGCAGTGTGTCAATACATGTCTGAGAAGTGGCATAAAGAAGAGCAGTCACTTAAGGAATAAACGAAACTTTAAGAAAAAATGGAACTAACAGGAGAGAGGTACTCTATACAAGGGAGATGGAAACTGCTGGTGAATTTAAAAAATAATGATTTGATAGTTTTTTTAACTAGTGATCTGAAATCCAATGTGATGAGAAGTTCACCATTTGAGATAATTAATCTGGTAGTGAAGTTACAGAATTATTTACTCAAATGAAGTGTAGTATATAAAGCAAACTGAACAAAACTCAACCAAGAGACAGCAAAAAAAACCCCAGTCAGAATGAGTAAGGTCTCATTTAAACAAGTGACCAAAAAAACCCCCAAAAAACAAGATCACATGTTGAATGCTTGTATATAAAGGCTTCCAACCTGAAATAGAAGGCAGATAACCTTAACAATTGTTTTAAAGGAGGACATCAGCAGACAAGCTTTTGAAAGGAAGGTAGATACAAAATAGGATGTAAAAGTTATGCCTATGTTATATGACACATTGGTAGAAGCTCTAACTCTCTTTCAGATAGTTTCCTGGAAGAAAGCTCAGGGACTTGCAAAAGCTGGAGATCACTTTAGCAGCCAGCACATGATTGAGTTATTCTGGACAAAGGAAGGAAAATAAAATTAGGTGTGTAAACCAAATCATACCTAGCTTGTCTCAGATCAAGTAGTTCCTAAGTACAAACGAGTATACCAGTATTTGCCATTTAGAGAAAACAGTCCAAAATTTTTTCAAGACCAGGTGACACAACTGTGGTGAATTGGCCCTAGATGGGTGCTAGGTGCCCACAAAAGCCACTCTATCACTCTCTCTTCTCAGCTGGACAGGGAGGAGAAAATATGACAGGTTTGTGGGTCAAGATAAGGACAGGGAGAGATCACTCCCTCGTTACCATCACAAGCTAAACAGACTCAACTTCAAGGAATTAATTTAATTTATTACACTTATTACTAGTCAAATCAGAGTAAGGTAATGAGAAATGAAAACTAAATCTTAAAAAACCTTTCCTCACCCCTTTCTTCTTCCCAGATTCAACTTCACTCCTGATTTTCTCTACCTCCTCCCTCACAGCAGTGCAGGAGTGTGGGGAATAGGAGTTGCAGTCAGTTCTTCATAGTTGTTTCTGCCACTCCTTCCTCCATATGGGGAGGACTCCTCACACTTCCCCTTCTCCAGTGTGAGGTCCCTCCCATGGGAAACATTCCTCCGTAAGCTTCTCCAATACGGGGCCTTCACATGGGCTACAGTTCTTCACAAACAGCTCCAGCATAGGCCCCTTCCTTGGAGTGCAGTGCAGGAACAGACTGCTCCAGTGTGGGTCTCCCATGAGGTCACAAGTCCTTCGGGCACATTTGTCTGCTCTGGTGCAGGATTCTCCATGGGGACAATATGGTAATTTTGTTCTGACATTATGTCAGTAGGTCTGTGAACCTGCCTACAGAAAATGCAAGGCATAGCCTGTAATGTGAGTCAGTGTCCTTCAGCTTTCATATACCAAAAGTGACAAGTCACTTAAAACCATCATTATCACTCTTTTGCTTCCTATTCTTAATCACTTTTACTTAAAATATACATTTGGCAGAATAGAGATTGTCCCTTGCTGCATGTTGTAAAGGGTAGAGCTGAAGTTCTAATCACCAGGAAAACCTTTACTATAAATAAGACTATGTTTTCTAGACCACTGCTATGCTGTATTCATTTCAAAGTCCCATATTTCCTTAAAATAACCAAATTCTTTATTAAAAAAAAAAAAGGTTTTCTTCCTCTTATTCCTCAAAATACTTAATATGAAAACACACATCTTGTCCCAGATCACACCAAATATCCTGTGCTGTTTCCAAATGGGTCAGGAGCAGATGCTAGGGAAATTAATTTTAAGAAACACTTTATATTTGGAGTTATACTTCTCTGACTTCAGAGCTCTTGAGTTCAATGTTGCATCCAAATTTCTTCATTTAACAGCTTTGATGGACTTTTAATAAATTTACTTGGCTTCTACAGCAATGACTTTCAGTATTCCTGTAGACAGGAAGTTAACAAGAGATTTTTCCATGTTAAAACTTGATGACTGAATTTATCATTGGCTATGCCTCACCTTATTAAAAAGAAAGAGTAAACAGAGGCCACTCTTTCAGTTTCCTTTCAGAGAGCTCTATGGGAAAGTCGTGCTGTAATTTGTTCTACTGAGGTTGGATCTGTGCCCTGATCATTAAATGTGTTTGCTTTTAAATATTTGTAGACTTGGTGGAGAAGTGAATCCTGCAGATGGAACACATTCATTTTCCTAATCACAGGCAAATTTTCTTCTGAACTTCTTTTAGTATTTGACTTTCAATAAGCAAATGGCCAAAGAAAATCATGGAGGAGCATCATACCTTTCATTTAATAATAAAAAAATGAATTGTACCACCTTGGAAATTATACCTGTAACACACAAGAATGATGCTAGGCCATTTAGGTTGCACAACAGAATTTTCATCAAGACTCAAATTCTCATACTGCTTTCAGTTCACTTGAATTTGCACAACTGTGCAAGGTATTACTTTATTTTTTACTCCAGCAGCATAACTCTACCAATATGAGTGAAGTTACGTCTAATTTATAGTAGTTTGAATGAGACTAGAATCAAACTTTTTCGCTGCAAATATGTTCTGTATTGGTGAATATTAATGATGAAGATGTCACGATCTAACCAACTGCTGATTTTTCTTATCTGATCACTGCTAGAAATGGAACACATTCTCTTAGATTTGCCTCTTATTAATAGTGCTAGTGAGCTAATAAATCGATAGGCCATAGTTGGTACTCTTACTTTATTAGGATAGGAGTACCTTAGGAAGCTCTTAGATTGTTTAGAACAGGAATCTGCTTGCTACACAAAAAGGGAAAAATGTCTGAAGCTGATGATACAAGGTTAATTCCTGAATGTTTCTTATCTCAGCAGCAGTTCCAAAAATTCACTATCAGGTTTGAACATAGAATCATAGATTGGTAGGGGCTGTAAGGGACCTTTAGAGATCATCTAGTCCAACCCCCCTTAAGAAGCACATCCACCTAGATCAGGTCACACAGGAACACATCCAGGTGGGTTTTAAAGACCTCCAAGGAAGGAGACTCCACACCCTGTCTGGGCAGCCTGTGCCAGGGCTCCCTCACCTGAACAGTGAAATAGTTCTTCCTTATGTTTAAATGGAACGTTTTGTGTTCCAACTTCTTTCCATTACCCCTTACTCTGTCACCGGATACAACAGAAAATAGTGATGCCCCAACCTTCTGACATCCACCCTTTAGATATTTGTAAATATTAATGAGATCACCCCTCAGTCTCCTCTTCTGCAGACTAAACAGCCCCAGTTCCTACAGTCTTTCCTCATAAGGAAGATGCTCCAGTTCCCTGATCATCTTAGTGGCTCTCCTCTGGACTCTCTTAAATTAGGTATGTCTCTTGAACCTGCAGTTCATAGATTAATTACTACAAAGACAAGAGAGGACCTAAAGGAAATGTAGTGCTGCGAGTGTGTTATGTGATGGAGCGTCATTATGTTCATTTATAAGATTTGTTGATTAATTCCTTCATTTTGCAAACAATACAGTATTCATTTTTCTTTTGTGGGTCTTTACACCTTACTACCTGGTAGTTACTACTCTTATTACCTCACTGAATTTTATGGCTGTTCAGGTTTCCAGGTGTGGCTTTTTCTATCATTCCTTTTCTCTTAGCTTCTACTTGCTGACTTACCATTTTCACTTCCTCACTACCTAGTTAATGATAACCCATCTGCTTCTCAGGAACTACTAAGTGCTGCTGCCAAGGAAGCAACACTTCTAACTTGAAATACCATTTTAGGAGGAAAAAATATTAGAGGAACTTCACAGACAAAATTTGGAACATGGCTGACCAGGTTTGCTCAAGCAAATAAACAGTAAAGTTGGTGGTTTTCTACTGAATTATCGTAAGGTGTATTCCATATAGTGGTTTTGTCTGTGTTATGTTTTGGTAGTGGGGGGCTACAGGGGTGACTTCTTTAAACAAAGAGCTGCCAGAACCTTCCCCTGTAGCTGATAGGGCTGGGGCCAGTCAATTCTAAGATGGACCTACCAAGGCCTGGCCAATCAGTGATTGAAGTAATGCCTCTGTGATTAACATATTTGAGAACAGGAAGAAGTTGCTGTGTGGTTGCTAAATTGCAGCAGCAGTAGAAGGGAGTGAGAAGGTGAGAACATCTCTGCAGACACCAAGGTCAGTGGAGAAGGAGGAGATGCTTAGGCCCTGGAAGAGAGATTCTCCTGTGAACTGTGATGAAGACAATGGTGAGGCAGTTGTCCCCCTGCAGTCCATGAAGGTCCACAGGGGAGCAGAGACCCACTTGCAGCCTGTGCAGGACCCCATGAGAGAGTGGGTGGATGCTTGAAGGAGGTTGTAATCCCATGGGAAGCTCACCCCGGAGCAAGTTCCTGGCAGGCTCTGGGAACCAATGAAGAGAGGAGCCCACACCAGAGCAGGACTTGTGATCCTGTGAGGGACCTACATTGGAGCAGTCTGTACCTCGAGGATTGTTTTCCCCATGGATGTTCTTCATTGAGGCAATTTGTGAAGGACTGCATCCCGTGCGAAAGACACGCTGGAGTGGTTCATGAACTGTAGTCCATGGGAAGGACTCACATTGCAGAAGTTTTTGGAGGACTCTGTCCCATAGGAGAGACCTCACATTGTAGCAGTGGAAAATGTGAGGAGGCCTCTGCCTCAGAGGAAGCAGCATCTGTGACTCCCATTCCCTGCACTGCTAGGAGGGAAGGAAGGTAGGACAGTCCAAGGAAGAAGGAGGGATGGGGGGAGGTATTTTAAGATTTGAGTTGATTTCTCATTTCCCTCCTCTGTTCTGATTGGTCACTAATAAATCAAACTATTTCTCTACAAGTTGAGTGTGTTTTGCCAGAGACGCTAATTGCTGAGTGATCTGCCTGTCTTTATCTCAACTGGTGAGCCCTTTGTTGCATTTCTCTCTCCTGTCCAGTTGGGGTGGGGGGGAGTGATAGGATGACTTGGTGGACATCTGGCATCCAGCCAGAGCTAAACCATCACATCCCTTAAGAGAGAGAAAGGGGACAGAGAAAAGCTGTTAAATGAGAATAGTGAAAAGAAGATAGTACAGAAGGACATATTCACAAATCCGTCTCTACTGCCAATACAGTGCTCTAATTCTCTTCAGCAGCCTTGCTTATGTGGCTTGCTTCCCAAGAATGAAAGCACCTGTTAAAATGGTCAGAAAAGACTGAACAGAAATGATCCAGATGAGCTGCCTCTTAACCCAAGTTTGCAATAACTTTAGAATTCATTCTGCTTTGGTAAAGGCCTACTAATTTAATTTGTTATTAGACAAGTATGGAATTAATCTTCTGAATCAAATAGATTTTAAAATGAAAGGGCTAGTCTCTAAGATATGAAAAAAGTGAGATTAATAAAAATGTAAGTCTGCAATAGAATTTTTGCTATGGAGGGGGAAAATATGTTAGACAGAGCAATAAACTTGGATGCTGATGTAGTAGGGTTTGTTTGTTCTCTATGAATGTCAGTTCCTGTGAGCTATCAGATGCAATAAAGCATAAAATTGCATTTGATTCATATTCTCGTGGTCTAATATAATGAAATAAGTGGCACTGGATGCCACAAGGCATATCTTCCAGGGCTAGTAACCTAATTTCAGTATTTTTTAATTAGTGATGGGAAGTTATGGATTAGAAGAGATATCAATGAATGTGAAGCTGTTAGCTATAGAAAGTACTCTCCTGAGATAAGAAGGTTAATAGATGTAACCTTGAATTTATGCTTAAATATTGGGTAACTGGTATATGCTTTGTTTGTAGATGTTTGTAAAATCAGAAACAGTTGACAAAATCAAAATAACATTATTTTGAGGATTTGTTATCCACTTGCATATAAAAAGGAACAGATTTAATCTGTTGCACTAGTCTTGGTGCAAATAATGAAGCGCTTTGGCTACAGGTTTCAGATGTGAGTGTGTGTTGAGCTGACTATCCCTTATCTTTGGATCACCTGCCAGCTTCTTCAAGGTCATTGAAGGATGAGTGGAATGGAAACAAGACGGTAGAGAGGTACAGGCTCAGTGATTGTTCTTTGTCTACCATTTAATTCTGAGATCTGTTAGTTAGCCCATTTTTAATCTTTATAATGTGTGCCATATTGATTTTTTGCTATCCTGCCTTACTAATTACAATGTGCTGCATCAATCTGAGTAAATGTCTTACAGTGCTTTAGGAATACCAAATTTACAGAGTTTATCAAACTGCATCATCAATTATTTGTCTTAATCAAACTTGTAATCTTGTTGAAAAAAAAGAGCCCAGGTATGTACTTTTATTAAACTATGTTGTTTATTATTATTTATAATTAAATTCCTTACTATTGGTGAAGGAGGCAGGAAAAAAACACTTGACATCAAAAAAAGGCATTGCCTGTTTCAGACTTCATGGCAATTTGGAAGCAAATATTGGAATTATGGGCCAATATTTTAACATCTGAAACAAGCTGGATCATGAGTGTTGTTGTCTGTTACTGATCACCAAATGGCTCTAAGTCTTTTCACCACTCACAGATATCATGACAAGTTCCTTACATAGGTCTCTTTTTTATGAACCAAATAGATCTGCATTCCCACATTCTCAGGAGAGTTTAAGTTGCTTCTCAAAATTCATAACTCAACTAGCATAGCCTTAGATGTTTTCATTAGTTACAGAGTGCCTACTCTTTATTTATGATGCTTGCAAAGTCTACCTTTCTAATTTGATACAGGTGCTGATCCCACCTGCATATCTAAGTATATCTTGCTCTTTAACGCCAACCTAAAATAATCCAGTCAAACTTCCCTGTGGAACAGAAAAAGGATTTTGTTTTTCTTTGTTTTACAGTGAACTAAAGGTGCAGGTCGACCAGCTGTGGGTATCCTGCATTGGACTTCGAAGGCAGCAGAGAAGGCTGCACACTGATAAAGAGCAATTTGGGAACCTAAAGTACAGTCTAGAGCTAAGCACGATAGCATTAATGATCATCTGCCTTTCTATGATGCTTGTGTTGAAGGTAGAGTCCCACCATGGTACTTTCTCCATTCCTTTACAGGGGCAGACCCTTCACTGAAAGGCGAGGGGGGCCATTTCACAATAGAAGAGGTGCTTGTATCAGACTTATTATTGTTCACTTCCTAGTGAACAGAATACCTGAATAAGAGAGTGGGGTTTGTTGGTCTGGTTTTTTTTTGTTTGTTTTCCAGTTGAGGAGGGACAAGTCCAAACCAAATCCGTTCTCTTTCAGGAACTATGCAAGGGGGAAAGTATGAAAATAATTCAAGAAGCTGCATGACCAACAGCCAGGAATCCCAGGAATCGCACTGTTTAAGTAGCATTTCTGGGCTCTCTTGGATTGCATTTTGCCAGCTCAGCTCAATTCAGAATAGCTAAGGGACAGTAGCTGTCTTGAGATCCCAAACCGGATGTGTGAAACAACCTCAGCCTAGGAACCTGCGTGCAATCTTCTTACGGTGAGCTCTCGGTGAGCTTCAAATCCCGTGAAACGCCGCGCTTGTCTAATCAGCGCTTTTAAGGATTTTTCCTTCGGGGTTAATTCCTCTGGTTTAGCCCCGTATTCAGCCCAACTTTCAAAGAGACACAGGAAGGAGACATTCGCCTCATTAGTCATTCGGTTTTAATGGCTCCTTTCACTCCTTGCTTCTTTCCACAGCAGCCTTCCGCTGCCTTTCATCTACAAATATCTTGAATATCTATGGTATTTAACGTAGAAAGGTTTAAACAGAAGCGTTTATGTCAGAGAGGGCGGGAAATCGAGGGGAATCGGAGTCAGAAGAGGAGCGGACGAACGGCGAGCAGAGTCGAGGCGGGGGGAGACAGGCGGAGCTGGGACTGGGGAGCGCGAGGGGCGCGCAGAGATGCGGAAGGGTGCGGGGGTCCCTATGCATGATTTGGAGACGGAAAATCGACGTGACTTTTTTCACTGGGGGGTAGGTGCAGTCCGGCACAAGAGGCATGCAACTCAACCCGAACAGCCTTTTCCCCGGGGCGGGCAGGGGGGGTGCAGCCTCCGCGGCCGCGGAGGCTGCATCCCTCCTGCCCACCTGGGGAAAAGGCTGGTCAGGGCGGGTTGGGGACCGACGCGGATCCCCAGTCTGTTCCCGCATTGGCTCCCGTAAGTTCCCGCGTCATTTTTCTCCCCACACCCCGCTTTTCTCACTGACAACCACAAGCCTCGATGGACGGGCGGGAGAAAGCTCGGATGCTCTGAGAGGGTCTGGCTGGGGTTTTTTTAATTACTGTTATTTTACCAGCCCCCAGATCAACCACCAGGAATGTCCGGGATTCAGTCCGGCGATGGTTCCCCTGCGCGCAGGAACTGGACTATCAGCTCGGAGCTAAACGAAACGCGGGAGGCTCTTTTAACCCCTTCCACCGACTACGACGATGAAGAGTTCCTGCGATACCTGTGGAAGGAGTATTTGCATCCCAAGGAGTACGAATGGGCGCTGATCGCCGGCTATATCGTCGTCTTTATCGTGGCGCTCGTGGGAAACGTCCTGGGTGAGTGGCGCTCCCCTAAACTTCCCGTTCGCCCCTTGCTGAGGTGGATTTTGCACGGAGGGTGGCTGGAAATTGAGGGTGGGCTTCACCTCCCGCGCTGCAAAGTTAAGGCTGCGCAGACGGAGCCTTTGCCGTGGGACGCCACAAAAAACCCGTTTCGTTTGCTAGGGGAGGCGGCGGCGGCTGGTCGCTGTGGGGCTGAGCGGGCGGAGCGCGGGCGGCGGAGCTCGCCGGAGGGACACGGGCGCGCAGAGCCGGGGGTCTCCCGCCGGCGCCCATCCCTGTCCGCGGCGCCGAGGTGCTGAACCTGCGCCCCCGCCCCGCCGGCTCCGGCCGGCCGCTCCGCCTCGCAGCCCGCACGGGCGGCTGCTGCACCCTCTCGCAGCCCCGACTCGCTCGGCAGGAGCCGGCCGAGCGCCGAGGCGAACGGACACGCGGTGTTTTCTGAAGGACGGGGATAGGGGCGCGGAGCGGGGCTCCGGACACGGTCCGAAGGGGAACCGGGGGCCGCTTTACCCTCGGCAGCTCTCGGCCCGGCGGCGCAACGGCCGCGCTCGGGAGCCGCGCGGAGCGGGGGGGCGGCGGAGGCGGCGCCCGCGCGGGCTCCCATTGAGGGCAGCGAGGCGAGGCGGCGCCTGCGAGCCCGCCCCTCCCCGCTCCCATTCACCCGTGAAGGAGGCGGCGGGCGGCCCTGCGCGGGGACTGGGGGAGCGCGGCGGGGAGCCGGGGGCAGGGGCTCGGGTGGCGGCGGGAAGAGGGCAACGACGGGCCGCGTCTGGCTGTCGAGAGTCCGCCCGCCGCTCCAGCTTCCCCGGCTCGGCTCCTCCGCTCCTCTGAGCTGGCTGCTGCGGGAAAGGGCAGCCGTGCGGGTGGGGGGCAGACACGCGTGTGCCGAGTCCTCGCCCCCACCGCTCCTTCCCTCAGCCGTGCCCTTTGAGTTTGCCGATGGCCGTCTGAGCGGAGCAGACGTTGGTCTCCATCGGTTCAGCTTTTATGAATGGTAACAGAGGCGGTGGGACCGCCGGTGACGCCGTGAGAGCCCACGGCGCTCCAGTCATGGCCATTTGCTCTCTCTTTTTTATTCACATCGGTGACATTTTCATGAACGGAGCGGAGCCCCGCCCAGCCGCGCCATACGGGTCTTTCATTCATGTTTTTCGGGAGGGTTTATGCTTGTCAGGGCTGTCGTCTGCCAAGTCTCTAGGCGCTTCCCGAGGCAAGATGCAAATAAGACTGCAGCCAAAGGCAAAGACTGGCAAGGCTTTTCTTCTCTTTCAACGGACCAATGATACTATTTTGTGTTTTGTTTTGGTTTTTGTGGGTTTTTTTTTTCTTTTCTGGAACGGTGCGCTCGCTGCCTGTAAACAGTCAGTGTGCACGTTGGCGAACCAGAGTTTTCAGACAAAGAGGTTACATTAGAGCTGTTCAGAAGCCTGAGTATGTTTGCACGGGTCATTGCTCGGCAGACAGCTTGACAGGCAGCACAGAGGTAATAGTCCTCACAAACAGGTTGTACTTTTAAACTAGGAAGAAAATTGTCCTTCGCTCTGATCTCGAGCAAAGAGTTTTAGGTGAACTACCTATGTTTAGCTACTCGCCTTCAGTCATTCTGTGAACAGATTGTTCTCTCGCTTTTAAAGAATCAAGGTCAAATCTTCAAGCTATAGGAGCTTTCACCCGATTAACACTTATTTTACCGTGAAGCCACAGAGAAGAAAAGCTTTCCTCTCTGTGCACTTGCAAATGGAGACGGTATCAGTGCTGATGTAGAGCCGCTCCTCCCTGACATTTGTGTCGTTAGCTTTTTGCTTGGGACGGAAGCTTGCATTTGCCTATTCACGCACCTTTCTCCTTTTAGGAGACTGCTGCTGCCTGAGCTTCTTGCTCTTCAAATTGCCTTTGTGCATTACATGGACCTCACTCCCCTGCTCTTTCCCCCTCTCCCCTCCCCCCCAACCTGCTGCTTCAGTTTATGGTCTGGTTGTTTGTGGAATCTGCAGGTGCTCATTAGCTTAACACTATCTTTTTGCAAGAAAGCTCATACTGCACTGATTGCTGGCTAATGTGATTTTGAAGAAAAATTGATGTGGTCTAATGCTCTTTCCCAATGTATTTTTTTTGGTGAAACTTTGACTACTAGTGAAAATCTGATATAGAATAGTGCACATCCTGAAGTCTCTGAGAAGGTAATTTCTCTTTCCTGAAAAACCCACCTTCAAGGTTAATCTGGGATTTAGTCACAGATTTTCTCAAAAGCAGAACAAAACTGATCCTAAAGACAGTTGTAGTGGCTAATAGTGGTTTATGGTATTATCCTTGGCAATGCACCTTTCCTCTGCTTGTTAGACCAGTGCTGCTGGACTTGTGTGGCATGTAAAATCAGTGCTTTGATTCTGTTTTGTCTATGTCCTATTCAAATAGCACTTAAGTAACCAGGAAAGACCCTTTCCTTCCCTGTGTGGTACTAAAAAACTACAGTTCTGCCTCTAATTTTGAATTGTGCGTTTACAAGAGACTCCTTGTATCCCAGCAATAACATCTGTGCAAGTGGAAGGCACAGTGCATCCCTCAGATGTTAGTAATAAACTAGACTGAAACATTCTGATAGTTAATTAACAGCCAAGGGTAGAATCAGAAGCTTGAACTTTGATTGACATCTACTGGGCTCTTGAGTGAGCTACACTGCAGGAATTCTACTTACAGTAGCATATAACAAGCTGTTTAGCTTTCCATTTAATTAGGAGAGTTGACACACACTGACCGAGCTGCTGCACTAACCAGCAAAAATGAAAACTGTTAGCAAGTCTCTGCATTTGAATGCAAGTTTCTTTATTGCATTCAGGTGCTTCATTCTTTTCTTTCTCATGTGTGCCCCCATCAGCTACTCATGAGAGAGTTCAGTGCAAGTCACTGAGAAGAAACAGGTTTTAAGATGTTTTTAGGACATATTTTCATGAACATTGAGACAATCTGAAATCCAGAAGCTGACATCGGTATGCTTTGTCCTACTTTTTTCTTCATAGAGTTATAGAATGGTTTGGCTTGGAAGGGACCTTAAAGATCATCTAGTTCTGACCCCTGCCATTGGCAGAAACACCTCCTCCTAGTTGAGGTTGATCATTGTTTATTACTAGAAGCAGTATAGGTGTTGAAGGTAAAGACTTTCTGTTTTGAAAACAAGACCAGAAAATTTCTCAACCACTACAAAGCAATGAAACTCTTGCAACTTCTTTGCACTCCTTGTGCAAAACATCAGACTTCTGATGGAGAACATATGTTGACTGTAAATACAAGTTTCTTCTTTATTTGAAAACAATGCCTTAATAAACATGCTTACAAATAGAAAACTAGATAATTAAAGAAAAAAGGTATCTTTATGATGTACAGAGGTCTCTGGTTAATGACATCATCATTCCAGACTAACTAGTTGCAGCAGTTAATAACTGGACTAAGACCACAAGGGAATAATAAGCACTGTACAACTTCATATATTTAACTCCATTTTTACAGATAGAGAATGGAAATGGTCCTCATTTAAGTTATTCATTTGTGTGGGTCAGAACTTTTCTGGTGAACTTGCATTCATCAAAATCAAAATGTACAGCAGAGATCACTTGGTTTGATTTAAGACTGAAAGCAGAACAAGCGGCCTTCTGGTGTCCCAACAGCTGAGCTGCTGGGCCTCTTGGCAGCCCTCCCCAGAGCTGGCAGGAGCTGAGATCTTGAGCACACACAGCCTGCCAGTGCTCAGCTTGAAAGTCCTTTGCGCTGCTGGCTTCCAAGGCTAAGAAACCATGCAGGACATCAGTGGGATATTTCACAAACTTTCTTGTCTCACACGATTTGGTGATACTTGTTTTTCTTTCTGACTCTGAATGAAACCAAATTTAATTGACAGAGAATTGCTCTTCTCTGGATAGTTCTATTATCCATTTTACAGTAACTGCTAGTTGTACTGAGATCTATGCAGAATCTAACTGTGGTCTTTTCCTCAAAGAATTCGTAGGCTGACTCATAGAGCTCAATAGCATTCATTTGGTTTTTACCCATTCTAGTTTGATTTTTTTAGGGCTGGAGAAGAAAACGTTTGTGTATAGTTCTAACACCAGACTCTTTATGAATGCCTATCAATAGGCAGCTGTAAAATGCTACTCTGTTATCATTTTAATGGTATCTGATGAATACCGAGGACTAGACAGGCACATATGCACACGTTGGTAGAATTGGATGAGTCATGTATTCTCTTAAATGGTGCCATGATCTTCATGAATCCTATCTGATTGCTGTAACTGAGACATATGTCATTTAATCACATTTTAAATTATTTCATTTAATTTTGTCCAGATTACCTGGAGAATCTGGCACTGAAAGGGCTTTACTTTTGTAATATCAGCATGAAAGTCACATTTATCTGCTGGATGAATAATAATTAATGTGGCTTTATCCTTTTTAAAAAGATATCACATAGGAAATGATACAATAGTTATGCATTTCATCTACCTAAGATATAGAATGTATGAGCTCAGTTTATGTAAGAGTTTGAGTATGAATTACATTGGTGTTTGCATAATATGGGGATTACTGGCAAGAAGCAGTCATGCACATCCTTATGAGGTACACAAAAAGTAGAAAAGCATTAAAAGATGAAGCTGATTTGAAATTATGCCCTTTTCTTTTGAGTGTAACTAGTTCCACTAGTTGCTTTCTGACCAGATGTACTTTCCTTTCCCATTCTTTATGTTAAAAGGCAATTCTGCTTGGTGTGAATAGTTCAGTCCTATTGAAACAAATTCTGAAAAAGGGCGATGTCCAAGGCTGAAGGAGGATGAGTTGCAGGAGGTGCTTGATGTCTTGTATGTTAATAAAAATTCTGTTGACTGTCATTTGAGTTCTAAAGGACAGTTGCATCTGCCTGGAGGCTGCTCTTATAGTTGGAGTAAAAAGGAATGTCCTTGGATAGTATTTTTTCCAGTCACTGAAAAATGATTAACAGTTTGGCTACTTGTATTCTAACATCATTTCAAAGGACAATAGTTCTTCTGCAAACTCATTCAGTGATAAAGGAGGAGGACTGGAATCTGGTGAGTGGAAAAGTGTTTGGTCTCAGGGGAAAAATCCCATTAAAAGATATTGAAAGAGAAACAAGGAATGTGTTCCTTTCCATATACAGTATCATATTCTGTTTAATTTGTAACTGCTTTTGATAGTGTTATAGTTGTTACATCTGAGGTTACACCTACAGTTTGGAAGCTACAAATGCAGGACTCTTCTGCCATCCAGTTTTCTTCCCTTCTTCTGTCTATAGTACAGCTGATAAAATATCTCATACCCGATGTATCATATACTGACTTAAAATCTGGCTATTCAGCAGCTCCTCCAGAGGAACTACCACCAGTTAGTCAGAATTCCCCTGCAATGCCAGAATGTTATGGAGCAAGGAAAAGCACAATTGCATGTATGTGGCAATGTGATGGTTTAACTCTGGCTTGGTGCCAGACTTAGTGGTAAGTCATTCTATCACTCCCCCTCCTAAACTGGACAAGGCAGAAAGAAATATAACAAAAGGCTCACCAGTTGAGATAAGGACAGGGGGATCACTCAGCAATTAGCATTGTTGGCAAAACACACTCAGCTTGTGGAGAAATGGTTTATTAATGAACAATCAGAATAGAGCAGGGAAATGAGAAATAAAATCAATTCTTAAAACATCTCCTCCCACCCCTTTCATGGGAGACAGTCCTCCATGAACTTCTACAATGTGAGTCCTTCTCAGGGGCTACAGTTCCTCATGAACTGCTCCAGCATGAGTTCTTCCCATGCGATGCAGTGCTTCACAAAGGACTTCCATTCACAAGTCCTTTCCATCTACAGGGAAACAGTCCTTCAGGAACAGACTGCTCCAGCTTGAGTCCCCCACAGGATCACAAGTCCTGACAGCAAACCTGGTGCATTGTGGGCTCTTCTCTTCATGGGTTCCCAGAACCTGCCAGGAACTTGTTCCAGTATGGGCTTCCCACAGGATCATAGCCTCCCTTGGGCATCCACTTGCTCTGGCATGGGGTGTTCCACAGGCTGTGAGTGGATATCTGCTCCACTGTGGTCCTCCATGGACTGCAGGGGCAGGGCCTCACCGTTATCTTCATTACAGGTTATAGAGGAATCTCTCTTCTGTTGCCTGAGCACCTCCTTCCCCACCTTTCTCCACTGACTTTGGTGTCTGCAGAGATGTTGTTCTCACCTTCTCACTCCCTTCTCCTGACAAACATGTGAAACTTTTGAAAGACTTATCCCATTTAATTTTATATATTTTCAAAGCTCCTAAAGTGGTAGTTCTGAAGACCAGCTCTGCTCTTTAGACCTAAAACAAGCGCGATCTTGATGGTGGCAGGATATGCTGCCTGGTATTAAATTTATATTGTTAGTGATGCTTGAAAATAATCATCTTTCTACAGAATCACAGAATCAGAGCATCACAATAATCACTTACATTGGAAAAGACCTTTAAGATTTTCAACCCAGCACTGCCGCAGCCACCACTAAACCACATCCCAAAGTGCCACATCCACACATTTTCTGAATACCTTCAGGGATGGTGACAATATCACTTCCCTGGGCAGCTGATTCCAATGCTTGATAACCCTTTACATGAAGAAATTTTTCCTAATATCCAATCTAAACCTTCTGTGGTACAACTGGAGGACCTTTCATCTTGTCCTGTAGCTTGTTACTTGGGAGAAGAGACTGACACCCACCTCACCACCACCTCCTTTACGGTAGTTTCAGAGAGTAATAAGGTCTCCCCTCAGCCTCCTCTTTTTTTTCCAGATTAAACATCCCCAGTTCCCTCAGCTGTTCCTCATAGAACTTATTCTTTAGATCCTTCATCAACTTTGTTGCACTTCTTTTGACATGCTCCAGCATCTCAATGTCCCTGTTGCAGGGAAAGACCCAAAGCTGAACACAGCAGGAAAGAAGGAAAGTAACTCAGCATAGACATTCAGCCAACTGCACAACTCCAAGACCACTAAGAATAGCAAAGCCTTGTCTGCCAGGAGCTGAACAGACTAACACATCTTTCCCTTAAGTCAGTGAAATACCTTTCAGACATAAACGTCTTTGAGGAATTATCAAATGAAATAAAAGCTATTGTCACTTCTTGTTTTAAAACATCATCTTTTTCTAAAAATGGAAAGTTTTGGAATGCCTTTTTTAAAAAAGGTTTGTATGTTTTCTCTGTTACATGTCAGGTGAAACTTTTTTTCTTTTGGACGTTTGCAGCAGCTGATTGAGTAACTTACTGTACATCTCACAGGTGAAATTTGTCAGAGAAGAGCTAGAACACTGTTCCTCAGGGGAAGGAGAACAGGAGGTGAGGGTAGCAGCAAGACTGACAGAGCAATGTACTCACCAACATAGTCCCACACTGCCTCAGATCATGGCAGGTCTGGGGATGTTTACCAGGGTTCAATCACCTTCTAGCAATAGCCAGACAAATCCATAGTGATGAGGCTTGTTTGAGGTTAAGCCAAGAACTTTGAGACAGGGGATGAGGATTGCAACCAAACTCAGCAAGGCACATGCAGACTTGCAAGGAGGTGTTTACCTGAGCTAAAATGAACCTCCCAGGCAAAGAAGATCCCCCCAAAATGGGTGTCTCAAGTCTGTTTCCAAAAGCTGTTTATAGCAGCCTGATCCCAGCTTGCATACTACCCTGTATCTGAGCTGGCCTCCAGCACAGGCATCTAACCCCTGGGCACAGGCAGAGTTTGCGGGGCCAGAGGTTGCGCTCAGCCTTGACAGAACTATGCTTTGTCTCCTTGTTCTCAGTGCAGTAAGACTGCAAGGATTTTAGCCTGGGTTTAGGAATCCTCTATTTGCACTGTGGATTTGTGATACAGATTCAGAAGTTATATACTGTGCAAGGTATTCACTGTAGCATTTCACTAGCATAGTGAAATGTGTTTTCTTTGCATAGCCTAAAGAAAAGACATTGCATCTTACTTCTATGTTAGAAACAGACATAGATATGGAAAGTTTTTTTCCTAGTGTCTCCTTTTCACCCTGACTGATGCATTTTGAAACGTATAGTTTCAAAGTTGCACAGCACTTGAGCTGTGAAGCTTGCTTTGATTTTAATGAGTCACACAGATTTAAAGTGAATCATAGTTAAGTGTGAAATCTTTTTATTGCAGTGTCGCATGCAGTATGACAGTTATATTTGTGGCCCTTGCATCTCTAACTTGAAGTGTGTGTAAGGATTTTGTAGGATTTTCGTTGGTACTACAGCTTTAAAAATACGGATATCAAATGTGATTATGAAATAATTGATCATTCCATATAGCCGACTCTGCAGAAATGACTAAAGTTGCCAATAATACTTGCAATGATTTGTGTGTGTGTGGTGGGACAATTTAAAACCACTCTGAGAATGATTTAAAGCCAGTCTGTGCTTCTATGATTCTATGTTAATCAGGACATAGCTGGCTCAGGAAAACTCTGTGTTGGTACTTTTCACTTTTTCCAGAACTGACCAACCTGGCATTTTGGGAAGTCTGTTCTTATAGTATAGCTGATCTTCTGGTAATAACTTCATTTTCCATTAGATTGTTATTTGTCTAATATTATGTAATGTGACTGAAAATGAATCCTGTGCCAATTAGATGGTTGTGCTATTGCTCCCAATTGTAATCTGTAGAGATAAACTTCCAGCAAGCAAAATTGAGTTTTTGTATTCTTCTCTAGCACTATAATAATGAGGCAATACAAACAATATAGAAGTGGGTTGGAGAACATGAGTAATGCACAAGCCCCAACTCATATGTCCCTTTAAAAGCCTGAGTACAATAGAGCACTTGATAGCTAGAAAATATCTCTGAAAACATTTTGCTGCAAGCAAACATTTTGCTGTATATCTCATTGTCTTTTGTGGGAGACAGTTCCCCATTAGTACTTCATAGTGAAGCTGTTATTCAACAAAATACTTTAAGATTTCACAAGTTCAATGTTATTTAGCTGTATTTCTTACAGTTTTAGTACTTTTTCTAGAGTTTTACTAGAAAAGAGATGGAACCTACACATATATACTTATTTATGTGTGGTACATAGGAGCCGTGACCTGAACACCACTCCTTTTGTCATGCCACTGTGATTTTCTTCAAATTTGTTGATACATGTAGTGTGTCCTGTTAATGAGGAGCTACTGCCTCACTGGCAGGCAGTGCCATTCCTTTGTGTGTGCAGCTGAGAATATTGTTCATCTTTTCAGCTGTCGTTTTGCACATTCAAGGACAATTCTTATCTGCTGGGCATTATTACCAGCTGTAGGAATTCTTTCAGTATTTCCTTTATAAAAACATTGTATTAAATGTGTCTTTTCTTTATGTCACACTCTTACTTTTTCAACATAAACATAGTCTTATGTTGGACTCCTTTTTCAGATAACATTAGTCATGTTAAAAAAATCAAGTAATGTGTGAGTTTAGAGCTTAGTAGTGGGTAAGAGATGGACAGCTTAGGAAGTAGATATTACCTTGCTTTTCACAGAAGAGATCACTTTGTTTTAGCTCTTTTGTTCTCACTGCTGGTTTCAAAAACTCCTAATTAAATATCCTCTGCAATTCAGTTAAAGGGTTTCTCACCCCTTAATCAAGATCATCAATAAAGTTATTGAAAGGCTCATGGAATGCTTTTCTAAAACAAAATATTCTTGGACACATGATTTTTAGACTCAAATCAGAAGAATCTTCAATCAGAAATCATTTTATAATGAAAGCAGTTTCAATTACAGTGTTTTTGCTTCCAACAGTATGCATTGATTCTGACCTTCCACAGGGGCTCTAGCTCTCCAGAATTCCATTTGTTAGCTTATCTACTCAGCCTTCCTTTCCAGATGATTGTGCTGCTCAGCACCTCACCATCTAGACCTTCATTCCCAGTAGGTAATGGCACCACCAAAAAGACCAAGGGGGAGAATGCTGTATGGAGAACTGATTCATTTCCAGGGGGAAACTATTTGGTTTGAGGTTTTTTTGGAGGGAGGTAGGAGGTAGAAAATAAGTAATATAGAACTCAAATCTATTTAACACTTTTTTTTTTTTTTAAATCATTGATTGATTTTAAAATGTTGTGAAGGAGCAAAGCTCTTTAGAAGCTTTCTACCTCATGTATTTGGAGATGTTAATGACTAATGCTTATAAGTACAGCATTACTTCCATATGACTGCTACATGGCCATATTATGATATTTTAGTCAGACAATTGTGGTACTGAATTACCAAGGCAAAATAAAATCATTGGAGTTTAGTATAATGGGGAAGAATATTATAATTCTTTGTTTACATCCATCTGTGATTAATTATTCACCATAAAGAAGAGATGGTGTCATTCATTTATATAAGGAAACATCTGGTATGGCTGGTTATGGAAATTTTGTTTCTATTTTGTCCAAGAAGTCACACTGGAAAGTGACCCGTTGAATAAGAGGTTGACAGGACTTCTGGAGTGTTAGGGATATGATTTAGAGCTGACATGTAAAAAACAAATTGGCAGCTGAACCAGCAGTTCATCAGTTGAAAGACTGCAGTATAACATTTAATATGCTCAAGACAGCATAAAACTTCTAGGAGGCAAGCAGCTGCATTTTATATCAGCTGGAGCCTGTGCATTGTTTTTCATGTTCAGCCTGAGATACAGTGAGCTAATCTAATTGCATAGATGGCATTACAGCCTCTAATTAAAGTGCTCCAGGATACTAAACCATCAGGGATTAAATCTGTATATCAAAATCCCAATCACATTATACCATCATATTTGGGAGGGTTTTATTCTTCAGGAGTATAATGAAGCTTTCTTGACGGACTTCTAATAGTACCTGTCTTCATTTTTTAACTTCGATTTGAACATAGTCCTTCCTGGGACTTGCCTGTGAGGCTTGATATTGGGTGGGAGATCATGACTATTTGGAGGATGGGTTCTAAAACAAGTTTAAGTATCGCAGACCTCGCTTGAGGAAAGCGTCAAGTTTTTCAGGCGCTGTCATCCTGACAACTCAAGCTAGTTTCCGAGCCTTCACTGACACGCTGTGGCAGAATTAGGAATAGCAACCATTTGTCTTAATTCTGGAGCAATAGAATGAACGCGTCAGCGGTAGGACGAAGGAGTTGTGTGTTTGGTTACTTAATAGCCATAAGAAAAAAAATAACTGCTCTTTGTAATAGCTAGCCTGAATGTTTTCATCTGTAGAAAAGTTATTCACTGTACCTTGGAGAGGTTTTATAAAAGAAACGTTAAAATACAGAAATGATCAAATAGGTAATTAGGTCCCAGTAGAGTTCTGTCAGTCAGGAAAATCATGCACCGTGGCAGGATGTTTCTCCATTTTCTTTCTCTTACATTTTTCTCCCACTTTTGTTTTCTGTTTTTCAAAGGAAAAAAAAATAATCCTGGTCATACTTTCTTCAATGTCCATGTTAATACAATTTTTCCCACTTTATTCCTCCTCTTCCTCTTCCTTCCCTATTAATAGCTGGGAATACCAAAGATTGCATAAAAGATGAGTATATAACATTAAATAGAGGTTTTCTTCAGAGCTATTTTTACTGTTTCATAGATTTTCATTAGAGATCTGAAGAGCACAGTTTGGGCCACTGTGTTGTGCCCCAAGTAAATAAGAATCCTGTTAACGCTGTGATGTCTTCCCAAGTATTTTAGGAAGGCTAGTGCTGGCCTCATCTCCTGTTTTTATGATTTTGGAGTATTTCTTTGGAAAATACACACTCAATTGAGAATCTTCATTACCTTTCTAATCCTTGCAACTCTTTTTCAAGCTGAGCAGAAGGTCACAGCTGCCTGCTATTTCACTCAGGGTACGCAGATGGCATTTCCCACTCCATGAAGCTTCATTTCTCTAGTTTTTTTTCTCTTTTTAGTTTTTCTATTTTTTTTACAGTTTGTACAGGAGCTCCATGCCTCCGCTTCTCTATAAAACCACCTGAGATGAAAATGAATATTCAAAGGAGAGTTGAGAGCATACAAAATTATTTTGTTTTGATACTTAACTAGTTATCATATGTTCAGTGGCATAATCAAACTATTTTGCACGCCTATAAAATAATATTAATTCAAAACAAGCTAGAGCATCTTTCTCAATGATCTGCTAGAGCATTGAGGATGTTGTCCAGGACTACTGAATAACCTTGTACTGTGGTAGCCTCAGAAAGGCCTTGAGTCTGGAAAGAATATATTGTTTCCTGTCATTTACACCATTCTATCCTGTTCCCATAACTTATTCCCATAATCCTCACAGCTCTGTTTAGCCCCACACTGAAAGAAACCACTACCAGTGCTTGGGCAGGTTGAAACAATATTGCAGCCAGCATAGGGATGTGATGGGGGTGCTGAAAGCTGACTTCCTTTAAAAATATTTCTTCTTCAGAGGGTTTTTTACACAAACTCATTTTTGCATCCATTCAAAGAATAAGTTTCTGGGATATTTCATTATTATGATGTATGTAAACATGCTAATTAAGATGCTCTTGTGCTATGTGCTCTATTAAGAATGGGAAATTATCTATGCTGCAGATGATCTAGATTTAGGTCAAAAGGTGAAACACACCAATCTACATTATCAAATTATCTTGCATTTGCATGCTTGTGATTTTTTTTTTTCTGTCTTTCAGGTTCCTCTTTTTCCTGTAGAGTAGAATTCAAAGGAATTCAGGGCTACTCTCTGTACATTGGCTTTTCTGAATACTGCTACTCCCTGAGTAGCAAGGGCCATAGTCTTTAATCTTTCTGTGAGGAAAAGCAGGTATCAGAGTTCATCTAAATTCCATCTGTGTTAAGCCAATGTGATCTGGAAGGCTTAGTACAGAACTGGGAATTAGGAGTCCAAGTTTCTTATTCTGTGTCCGATTTACTGAATGGCCTTTAGCAACTTCTGTACTTTACTTTCTTTGCATCAAAGATTAAAATGATAGTATTTTCTTAGCTCATTGCTCACACTTGATAGAAATCTTTGAACACAACATGCAAAATGCTATGAATTGATTTCTGGTACAGTTTGCTGCCAGTGAGATTGACCTCACATTTGTTAACTTAATAGATTTGGTTTACCAGAAATCATGTTCATGTTCAGCTGCTTTTTCCTAACAGGTCAGGGCAGGAATGAGAATAGGCCTTGCTAAAGAGCTTAGACCTGGCACCTTTAGGCACTGGCATCCTGTCTGAAAGAGTGCACTTGTCTGAATCAGATAGAACGTTGCACTGTTAAAACCATAGCATGAGAACAAAGTAACCAAACTCAGAGCTTTTACAATGACACTTTATTTAACTTTTACCTATTGATAAGGTAAATTAAAAGTACAGAAAACATTGATGCTTAATATTAACTTTCCCTTAAGTACAAGACAGGACCATACTTTCAATATGAATTGCAGTCAAGACAAAGAACAAGCCAAAAATAAAAGCCCCAAGTGTTAACATTATTGGAAGTGAAATGGTATTAGCAATTTTTCCCCCCAGCATTGTATTTGCAATGGCAAAGAACTTTCCAGAAAGGCAGCAATATATTATCTTCCCTGTTATGTGCTACCTCTGCATTATCAGAATGAGAGTTATAGACTCATGGAGACCTTACGATTGGAGAAGACCTGTAAGATCATCAAGCCCAATCACTAATCTCACACTGCCAAGCCTATCACTAAACTAAACCATACCCCTCAGTACTTCATCTACACATCTTTTGAATATCTCCAGGGATGATGACTCTACCACCTCCCTGTGCAGCCCTTTCCAATGCTTAATAACACTCTCAGTGGAAAATGTTCTTCCTAATGTCCAATCTAAACCTGCCCTGGTACAACTTGAACCCATTTCCTCATGTCTTATTGAGATAAGAGATTGACCCTCACTTCACTACAACCCCCTTTCAAATAGTTGTAGAGAGTGATCGTGTCTCCTCTCAGCCTCCTCTTTTCCAGACCGAAACATCCCTAGCTCTCTCAGCTGCTCCTCATAAGACCTGTTCTCCAGACTCTTTGACAGCTTTGTTGCCCATCTCTGGACATGCTCCAGCAACTCAATGTCCTGTATATAACAATATATGTCCTGTCCTATGTAAGAAACTGTAGTAATCCCATGCATCAGTGACAATGATAAAGTCCTGGATAGTTATATTGTGGTCATCATGAGATGTTATAGAAATAATTACTTTAGTACCTAACAGGTCATGCAAATGTTAAACAAATATAACTAATATGATGTTTCCTTTAAGCTTTTGATTTATTAGCCTTGCCTTTCAGATATCTGAGACCACAGCTAACAGAAACTGAAATTCTGTATTCAGGAAGAAAACAATAGAAGAAATGGATACCATGGGAATTTTTATCAAGTAGTGAAGAGCTTTGCAGAGAAGTTTGACTTGCATTTACAAGAGCGTGATAGATATGTATCAAAGGTTAAATTTATACAAGCTATAGAATCTGGAAATTAATTTTTCTACTGTGGCACAATAGCAGTTTTAAATGAAACTTGGAAGCCTGTATCTTAAAGAAGTAGTTGACAAAATCCCCTTCTCTTGGAGAAACTGAAGGCCACCTTGCTTCTGCCTCTCTCATTGTCCTAAAATATCCCTAAATGTCTAAAGATAACACTCATAAAGAAGAGTTCCAGTTTCAGCTCCCACTAAATCTCTAGTAAGGTCTCAAATAAGGATTGTGACAATTCTGGCCACTGGAAAAAATAATCAGACAGCAAAGGTGCTATGCAGTGTAAGACCAGAAGGACAGCTGCAGAAGTTTTAAAAATAACCAGGACTAGAAGATTGAGAGTTCATATCTTCAAATATAACAGATTTTAAAATGTTAACTTGCCAGCAATGGGTTAACAGTAGTCTTGATGTAGTTGTGTTGATCTAAAGACCTAAGCAAGACAGGATTTGTGGAATGAAGTGATACATCTTATTAGACCAACTGGTGCAGCTAGAAGAGGGACACAAGCTTTCAGGCACACCATCCTTCTCAGGATCTAAAGAAGCATCTGCTTTTGAGAGCTTATGGGCCTTAAAGTCTGTGTCTTTTTTTTTTTTTTTCTTAGCTGTTTTAGCTGGTTGAATAAGAGAATGACTTAATTCTAATCAATTCCGTTTTAGATTTGGACAACTTCTTGAGGACCCTTCTGACTCTGTTCTTTAGCATTCTGTGATCTATTTAATATATCTAAATTAAGCATACAAATATGTAAAGAGTGGGTGTCAGGATGCAGGAGCCAGGCTCTTCTCAATGACGGCCAATGACAGGACAAGGGGCAATGGGTACAAGCTGGAACATAAGAGGTTCTGAAGAAACACAAGGAAGAATTTCTTCACTGTGAGGGTGATGGAGCACTGGAACATGCCAACCAGATGGGTTGTGGAGTCTGCTTCTCTGGAGACATTCAAAACCCATCTGGATGAGTTCCTGTGTGATCTACTCTAGCAGGGGGGGTTGGACTAGATCTTTCAAGGTCCCGTCCAACCCTTAAGATTCTGTGATTCTGTGATACTGCTATAACATGGCAGATTGAATATGCTTTGAATCTTTGTCCAGATTTGTATGATGGATAAATTACTGTTTACAAGAGAAGAATCTTTGATGTACAGTGAGTTGCACTGTTTTCTTACAAGAAGTATAACAGTGCTTATGGAAAATTTTGTGCCTTGATAATTAGATCTAAGACATTCAAAAGCTATTAACTGCTACAAATTCTCAGGACTTTGCTTCCAAAGTTATTAAACCCCTTATTTTTAGGATAATTTCTTAGACTCAATTTTGTAATTTTTAATGTATTAGCTTATACATTTAGTGCAACCATGTTAAAGGACTCATTTGCCTCTTTTCTAAAAGCCTTTCAAATTGAAAGAGGGAAAAATATAAAGAAACATTTAAAGACACTTATTGTAGATGCTGCTTCTGATCCTAGTAGTCATAATCAAAAATATACCACATTTAAAATGAATAGTGCTTAATACTGCAAAATTACCTTTATTTACTTACCTCAAACCACAGTTGCCCAGACAACAGTTAGAGATTCTCTGGAGATGCAACAGATATATTATGCTCTGCAAAGTATTTTATAAAATGGTTCTGTCTTGATACAATTTACAAGATTCGGTGTGATAGCAATTTGAATTAAGCATAGTTCTGTCATAAGAAAAAAGATAGACTTCTACAAATGTAATTGATATCGCCATAGACTAGAGCCAATGGATTAAAATATATATGACTAATTTGTCAATAGAATTTGCAGTAAAATAAACTGGTTTATATGTAAGACTTTCACTTGCTGTGGTCTGTGGAAAACTACTCTCAATGTACTAAGATTTTCTCCTCCTATACCCTCTTGTTATTACTTTAAAAGAGACTGCATAGTTCTTGCACAGAACTGCATAGTCAAATATTCTGTGTTAAACAAAAGACACAAACATTTCCTTAATTCTGCAACATCAAGTATTTTCCTACTGAAGCACTGCCCAAGTCGATTCCCTTTTGCTAACTTGTCTGTCCAAATTCAGTTTGTATTGCAGTGTGGAAGAATCATCATATGCGGACAGTTACCAACTATTTCATAGTGAATCTCTCTCTGGCTGACATTCTGGTCACAATTACATGTCTTCCAGCAACTTTAGTAGTGGACATCACAGAAACATGGTTCTTTGGACAGTCCCTCTGCAAAGTGATTCCATACCTACAGGTATTGTTTTACTACACTATGCATACATTTCCCATGTTATAAATAAAAAAAAAAAAAAAAGAGAGAAAGAACAACAGCATCGTCCTAACAGTGATAATCTGATGGAAGTGTATCTCTGCTACTCAAGTAGATATCCAAGGGTAGCCGTTGAGGATTAAAGGACTGTTCCACTTGTGAATATGTTTGTGCTTAATAACTTGGTCCATCTGATTGTTAGACTTGGGCTTTCTTGTTAGACTTATTGTTAGACTTGGGCTTTTCTCAAACGTTTGTCTGATGCTCTTCACCTTTTGTGACCTGTTTTAATAATTCATAGGTGATATAAAGCAATAAGTATGTCTGTAAATAGAATTATAGTCATTTATACTCTCTGTATGTGGACCTGAACAGCTTCACAAGTGTCCAGGACAAAGAATCAGAAGGAATTCTGGGTTTTCATATGTGTTTAGTGACTTATTTTGCATATTTTAGAAGTCAAAATATCCTGGTTCACTGGAAGCTGATAATCTGCCTTGAGCAATAATTGCCGCCACTGATTACCAGTGAACTTTATTAATTCTGAGATCATTTGTGTCAAAATGATTGACAAACATCTTTTCTAATTGTAGTTGATTAGGTGAACTGACTGGGCATTCTAGAATGACAAGTGCTTGGCCTTTTGGTTACTATAAATCAAAATAATTAAGCAAAATTAAAAAAAAAAAAAGTATGCAGGTGATCAGCTTTGCACCTCCAGCACAATTTCTGTTTTGAGCAGATACCTGAATAGCTGAAAAGCCATGTTGTGTTATCTACTTGACTGAATCAAAATCACAAAACTTGGTTTAAAGCCTTCATTCTAGTGGAAGAAAATCTGAAGAGAAAGAGAAATGATCCCCTAGTGTACAGAAGGAAAAATAAAACCACAGTGATTTCCCATGCTGAATAGAAGGTAAAATTACTTAGTCTGCCATAAGCTGATTCGCTGGATATTTTTATGAGTCATTGAATTTCCATTGTTCCTGTAAAAATCAGAGGCAAAATGATAGTACTGGTATCCAAATAGAACATAAAAAACAAACAAACAAACAAAATAGTTCTACAAAGGAAAAAAAATAGCTAATTATTTGTCTAAAGTTTTAAAATTAATTATTCAGGTGAAGTTTTGCAAATTCTAAGTTGTATAAATTTGCACTTTCAGAGTCTGACCCTGCTACATCTTCTCAGTTCAAACAGCACCTAATCTGTGAATTGTCCTATTGATTCTGGTGAGATTACAGCAGAGAGGGTATCTGTTGTAATTCTGTAAGAAGTGATGGAAAAAGAAGTGGTTTCCTGGAAATAATTTCTGTTTAATAATTGCAGAAAAAGAACAAACTGTGTTGAAAAGAGGAAATTTTTTTTTTAAATTCTAGAAAAAAAACCAAAACAACTTTAAGTAATTGTTAAAGCTCTGAAAAATTACATTTACATTTACATGATGTTTCCTTTTCTTTAGACAGTTTCAGTCTCTGTGTCTGTACTAACACTTAGCTGCATTGCTTTGGATCGATGGTATGCAATTTGTCACCCTTTGATGTTTAAAAGCACAGCCAAGCGAGCAAGGAACAGCATTATAATTATCTGGATTGTGTCCTGCATCATAATGATTCCTCAGGCTATTGTTATGGAGTGCAGCAGTGTGTTCCCAGGATTAGCCAATAAAACCACCTTGTTCACAGTGTGTGATGAGCACTGGGGAGGTGAGTGTGTCATTGACCGTAAAGACTGAATTTGTACTGCTGTTATATAATAAAAATAACAGGACACATTAATATGCAGTCAAGTTATATAAACACATCACAGAACATTCTTAATTATCTAGCTTTCCTAGAACTACCATTTTTTCTAATACTGTGAAATCCTATTTACTTTGTATTGCTAAGACTTAAAGTACATTCGAACACAAAGATTAAATGAATGAGGCTGGCTCGTGACTTGACCATGTTAATGTTTCCCAGAGGGAAGAAATGTTCCCACCCTTAAATGCTTATGCTTATATAATTCGGTGATTGATGAGCATTGCAGGTTTACAAAGACTTCAGTATTTAGCCTTAAGAAATAACAACAAAAGAACAGAATTTCTGCTTTGCTGATATATTGCTTTTGCCAATTGCTGATATTTTAGCAGTCTTTCTGGATATCTCCTGAGACGTCACTGAAAATTACTTGTCATTACAGAATTTACAGAGGTGTCATCAATATGGGTTAGCGAGTTAGTCTACAATTTGAAATTTATCATGGACGAGATCACTTCCATAACTTTGTAAATTTAATCACTTACAAATTATTCTATCCAGGATGTGTAATTCTGCCTTTTCAAATGAACTTTGAATCTAACTTGTTCTGAATTTTAATTCAGCTGTAAGAAGCCATAAGGGTTGCCAGGAAGTAACTACGTCTAGTTTGTCTCTGTTGGCAGCAAGTGATGTTAGCCACCCACCCAAATGGTTACGGCTTAACTCCAGTGGGCCTTGGTCTTGCTCCAGCACTAATAGAGCGTGTGAGTTACATGCTGTGACTCTGACACTGGATATAGTGACCATCAGTAATACTATTATTCACATACGGGAAAATAAAGCCAAGTTTGCCCAAACATGTAACTAAAAGGTTCCTGTTTAATAACCTCGAGTCAGACTAGAGCACAATCAGATTCTCTTCCAGAACTATCTCCACAGGATTTCAGTCGTGTGAACAATTAAGATCAAATACAACTGAATCACCTGTACTTAATTATCCCGATAAATTAGCTTAAGCAGCATAAAAATGCTGAGGGTTCTTCACTGCGCTGTTTTGGAAGTTGGGCCACCATGGGATTAATGAGAAGATACTGGCTATCACATTCCCTGTTCTTTAACCCCTTTATCCCAAGTTAGTCCTCTGGGATAAGGCAGGGGGACAGAGATGGTCATTAGCTAGCTGGCACTCCTTGCAGACAAAGATGAGCTGAAAGTTTGTAGCTTAGAGGAAGCCTCTGGTAAGCTATGAGTATTGTACTTCTTCTTTCATTGCAGAGGGCACATCTGCTCTTTACTTCTATTGTTCATTCTTCATCTGTGAATGATTTTGTATCTCAGTCTGCTGCTGGATGCTGCAGGATTTACGTGACTATTTTCTTTCACACCATTCTCTCAAAGTACAATTTGTGTCCACTTGTTTTGGCTATAGAACTAATTATGCATTCCTTCACCACTTAAAGATTAGATCTGCATCAAAGATTCTTTAATCAACCTAGGAAATGAAAATGATGTGGTTAATTAATTAGAGAGTCAGGAGAGCACTTCACTGGGAAATGCAATCCCAAAATGTCGGGATCTGCATCGGCTGCTTTTTGATTCCCAATAGGAAAGACTTGCTTTTGACTGTGGAGTCTGCAGTAGCCTTGGAACTAATTTAAAGAGTGCCTCTTGTTCAGTGCTGCACTGAAGTGGTTGCAGCCCGCAGATATGCCTGAGCTGAAGCACCCATTATACAAAAGAAAAGAAAGACTCCCACATGTTTGTAAGACTCTACTCCTATGGAGTGTATTGTCCAAATGAAATCTATTGATCTCCAGGTTATGCTGTGAGCCTTCACTTGGATGTTTGAAGAGATTTGGAGATGAAAGAGGTATAAGAGAGGCAAGTGCTTGTGCATAGAATGAAGTTATTTTTGCATATGACTTCAGAAATGAAGTGCAAACACTCCAAAATTATTTCATTTTTTTAAAAAAAAATTACGTTGAGCATGAAATTAAAATAATTTTACATTAAAAATACATTATAGTTTTCTGAAATGGGAAGCTTTTCAGTCCACTGAAGGATAACAATCCTATTTTATCCTTCTACCTGTTTAAGGAATTATTCTTCTAATGATATTGCACCATCATTGCTAATTATTCTGGTGTATTTCAGTCCTCTATAAAAAATAATCCTCTCCACTTTCTAATAATAGATTATAACAGCAACTTCAGAGAAGAAGTGTGTTAAATTACAAGTAGATTCCTGAAGTAATGAAATTATTAAGTAAATGTAGAGTGAACCATATATTGTCCTATGGTGAATAGACTATCATTAGCTACAAATAATTTCCATTCAATTGAAAATGTCTAAGGACACAGAGTTTGGGCAAAGCAGAGAAGATGCAGTCTTTCTACTGAAAACCAGGGTTTGAAATCACAAAATCTTCCAAACGAAAGAACAGAGAACAAGTATAACAGGGCAGCAGCAGTCAGAAAATATTGGTGAGCCTTGAGACCAGAAGGAGCAAAGAGCTAATCTTTTCATTTAAAAAAATAGTTTTACTTTTGCTGTATTTTGTTTCACCTTTTTTTACTCTGGGAATATCAAGGGTCAAAGACAACTGAGTAGGAGGAGGCTGGAGGAGGGCAAAAAAACTTAATGTTCCTTTGAATAAGCTGTATATGCAAAGAGAAATTGGAGATGTAAATACTGCACACATTGAAGAGACTCTGAGCAAATCTAATAGGAGAATCTATTTAGAGAAAAGTTATTATATTTGTGTGTTTGCTGCTTTGTTTAGAACTGTATCTATTTTATGCTATCTAAATCTAGGGTACATCAATGAAACCTTTGTGGAACATCATGTACACAGTATGTCCTAAAGACATTAAATTAGGAATTGTCAAGTTTGAGACTGCAAAAAGGAAGTGCTTAATGGCACTTCTCAAGGTGTTTTGGAACACCTAATTCTGGAAACTCAGAGCCATTGAAACATGAGGTGCTACAGTGGACTAGCTGGGGAACCCATGTTGTGGAAAATGTCAGAGATGCCAGACAGGAGACAGCACTTTACCCTACCCAGACTTTAGGCCTTCTGCTGAAATCTATACAAGCCTGATGAGTGTCTGGAAGGAAGGTCTGATCAGCACTGTGATACTTGGGCTTCTTAATGGGGAAGAAATAGTGGCCACCCTGACTAATAAGAGTTTAAGCATGGTGTTGGAGAGCTGCCAGTGACTGCAAATGAAGAAATAGTTCAGCCTAAAACAGGGCTCAATTTCTTTTTAATTGCTTCTGGCATTTCTGAATATAAAGCTCACTGCCAATTCTAGACTGAGGGGTTTTCATTTCAAGTACTGTCTCATAACAATATTTTATTTGGGAATGGAGAGGGACCCAACATGTGACCTATGCAGGCTCACTTAAGGAGCTAGTGTTGGCCACAGTTCTATAATGGTCTGTAATTGCAATGTGTTCAATGTGATGATAAAGTGCCAAAATAAAAGTAACATATACTAAAATGACTTCACCATGTGTCCTACTCAGCTAAATACTTTCTATTAGAGCTGTTGTGAAACAATTTTTAGCCAAAGTACATTGGCTAAGCCTTTGCAAATGATAAAAAGAATATGGAGATAATCTTTTCCCAAAACTACATGGTTGAATGGAAACAAAGAGAAGACATTGTGTTCTGTTTCTTCTTAGACTACTCATAAAATAGTACAAAAATGTATTGTCTTAATTCTGAAAAACAAATAGATGGAAACTGCATTATTATATTAAGGTTTATACATCTTGTTATCGAAGTGTTTAGAATTTAAGGAAAAAATGTGTGACATTTTAATGCAGAAAGAAGTCGGAATATTGCTAATATTAGAATTATGCTTGATGTTATTGTGAATTGATAACTCAAGCATAATAGTTCAGATTTGAATGTGTGATTTTAGTATTAGCTGACTGTAAGTGCTCTGGCATAGGAATACAGTTTGGAAAGAATTGTGTTGTGTGGTCAAATTTTCTCTACCATGGGCACCCAATTCCTAACATCTCTATTAAGTTTTATTCTAAAAATATACTCCTTCAGCTGCACGGCTTCTTCATATTGGTAACTCCAAAACCTTGTAGGTATCTTCCTAAGACTAATGAATCTGGGAACTCTCTACTGATGCTCAACAAACTTGACAGTCTTGGTGTTTTTCCCTATTCTGAGGGAAGCTGTTAGGAGTACCAATTTCATCTCAGGCTTAAGGAAATATTTCATTTGCTAAACATATGAAAAGCTTTGCTATGTTTTTACTAGTTGTTTTTACTTGATATACATATGTATGTGTATATTTATGTACACAATGTCATAATCTGGCAAAAATCCAGAAGCTGTATTTTCATCCTCTTCATCCTCCTTGCTTCATTGAACAATAGTCCTGAACTGAAATATGGTTCCCAGAAGCAATCTCTAGAAAAGCTTAAATTCCTTTTAATAACCCCTGCAGCAGACAGAAGGCTGGTTTTAGCATACTGTCCCTTTCTCAGGTGGAGTAATCAAACTGATTAGTGATGGCTGGTGCTGAGCAGGAACATGAATCTTACCCCAGTCACATTCCTATGACCACTTCTGCTTTTCACTCATTTCTATCTTTTCAGCAAAATAGCAACCAGTGATGTAAGAATCATTAACATCTTCACATTAACAGTTACTCCAGCTAAGAATGCTCTCCCACAGTCCTGAAGCCCATTCAATGACATTGGAAGGCATAAGACGCTTTTCTTTTGCTTGACAGTAAGAGGTTCAGCAGTCTCAGACAGAAAGCTGATATATCACCGGGACCATAGACTGATTGATGTTCTCATTCAAGAAGCCTGGAACTCACTCATTTGATAAATGAACAACATCCCAAAACAGCCCTTCCTCCTTCTTGCTGATGTGATTGTCAAACAGCTTTAAAGATTTTCTTTGGCTTGAGAAGCTAAACAGAGTCATGACTCTTAGAGAAAAGTTCTACAAAGGGCTTTGCCCTGGGTGGAGGAAGGACAGGTTTCCTTTGATGTTTAACAGCTGGCACTTTCCAGGTGGCTAAACTTCAAAAGCAAATGTTAGGATCTTCCTCCAACCTAGTCCTTCAGTTCTTTGTAGACAGATAGGCTTATTTAATGTTTCACTTTACTTGGAATGCTAAATTGGAAGCCATAAACTCCAGATGGCCTTTTAAATATGTACTATCCTTCTACCTGAAAGGGGCCTGGCTGCCTGCAGAGCATTGATGAGGCAGGTGGCACCTCCTTCCAAGCAGAAAGAATGTGCTTTCAGCTCTGACCTCCTGTGATCCCAGTAAGTTATATTCCCCAAGCTTCTCCTTAATTTCTCCACCTGCTAAGCATGCATGCCAGTGCTTCCCTGTCTGAAAGGACTTCTGTGAGGCTGCATTTTCTGGAATGTAAGAATAAGTTTGAGATCATCTGTCAATATATAAACCTAGTTTATCACCAACTAGAAAAAAAGTCTGTCCCAAATGGTCTACTTGCCCGTGGGATGTTGACAAGAGCTAGTAAGTGCAGCTGCTAGTTAAGAACTGGTAAGCTACTTTGCTACAGGGTCTTAGAGCAAGTAAGGAGCCAAATGCTGCTCATACAATTTTTTTTTTCAATCTTCATCCATCAAAACTATCAAATAGCTATGTCTCTGTTAACTTTGCTAGCAATGAATATGGGCCCACTTTTGCTATAGCAAGTTTCCCTGGTATTGAAGTTTTTCTGACTGACAAACCAGATGGCACTTTCAGGCCCAACATGGACTGTAATACCACTCAGGCCTGGATTTGAGGATGAGCCTGAAGTTAACATAATGGTGTACTTCTTGCTATAACAGCTATGGGTCAAGTCTTTGTATCTCCTTCTCTAAATAAACTCTAAGGGATTCTCCTGGCATGAAAAGGGGACCTCTTGTTTGATAAGGTCTACACTTTCAATCACTTTAAGAGGCAGAAATTGTTTGACTTGCTAATATTTTGATCTTATGCAGCTGCCGTTTTTTTTTTTTAATTGAAACTATAATCAATGCAGAGTTTCTGTTGCAGATCTTATAATCCTGAAACATTCAGAAATTCTGGAAATTAACATAAACATTCCTTTTTTAATCTAGCCAAAATGGAATTCTTAGGATTGCCATGCAATCTAACTGGCCATAGAGTGCACAGTTTCTCTACTGCTACGTGTCATTACTCTCCATAATATTCATTCCTCTTCTGAGGTCATCCCTAAGTGCTAAGTTGTAGTTAATATCAACATTTGGTAATAGCAAACTACATTTGAAATTACAAAAGCAAATTTTCCAGGCCTTCACTGATGATTCAGCTATAATCTAATGATAAAGCATATAACCTTCTTAAAACACAATACACTCACAACACTTGTGAGATGTTTGTCTCTGAGTAAATAACACTCATAAATTGTCTTTTGGAAAGAGAACAAGAAACTAGAGCACAATGGTAAAAAAATCATTATTTTTAAAGCTAAGTAAAAGATTGAAATTTTGTAAGTTTAGAATACTTGACTGAATTAATTCTATATTTCTAAATATAAAAAAAAAAAATCACCGAGTCATATTCACATTTATTTCGCCACCAAAAGGTGATTTAAGAAATCTGTCACTCCTCCCACCTGTATGCTGTAGTCTACATTCTCTGACTATAAACCAGAAACTGTGTGATTTATTCAGGGATGCACAGTAGCCTTTGCGGAATTAAAGCTAAAGGCAGTTACACAACCTGTTAAATACATCAAAGATGAGGTAGCTTGGATAATTATCTAAATAATGAAATTTTCCATCTTTCACTGATTTAATAAAGAGCATAAGTTCTTAAGACTTCATACCCAAAGTAATAATGTGATATGAAAGCAATATTATGATATAAGAGATGCTTGAGATAAAAGTATGTTTATAATAGAAAAAGACCTTATATAAAATCCTGGACACATCTTCAATTATAACCTATTAAGTTGGAGAAACACATGCATATCTATATGAATAATTTGACTTAGTGATTTTGAAATGTATGTATGTTTAAATCCACTTTTCCTATTTGAATTCTCTTTCCAGCTGAGCTTTATCCCAAAATGTATCACACATGCTTTTTTCTGGTGACATACATGGCACCACTGTGTCTTATGGTGTTGGCCTATTTGCAAATATTTCGAAAGCTGTGGTGTCGCCAGGTAAGTCACTTACTTAACACCGGCTCTGTTTGCTTGCTGTCATGACTTTGTGCAGATCCTCACCTACAACTTTTTTTTTTTTCTCTATGTGCTCCATCTTGTCAGTTAGGACTTTGATTTTTACATCCAGCACTGTTACCAGGTTCGGTGACACTGCTGGCTTATAACCACCTTGGATAGGCTCTGAGACGCACTAGAAAATGAAGGCTGTCAGGCTGATTATAACCCACTTCTTTCTCGTGTCTATGAAGAGTTTGGAGGGTGAAAGAGGAAAAAGCAACAGAAAGATAGATTATAGGCAAAAGAAAGATCTCTCTCATTGTAGCTGAAATGCTTACCAAAAAACTTCAGGTGACTTTATTTATAGGGCTAATATCCTCTGTGGTAGTCAAAAGTTAGGATTGACCTTCCCATTTAGATGGTAGTCTGTACATTTTTTCTAATTTTTGTTTTTCATTCTACAAAGTCTCAGGTTCATAGTAGGTTCCATCTGAACAGACTAAAAAGTCCAATTATCACAACTGTGAGACTGGATGTGAGGTGGACTGTTACCACTAAAATTTAATGTGAATTACTGACAAATGACATGGTTTCTAATGTGAACATTTTTTTTTTTCAAGAATCAAATTAAAACTGCAGAAAACAAAACAGAAATACTAAACAAAAAAATCCCAAGCAAGCCAAGCACACAAGGAACATTTGAATTCAACTAGCAAAAATGATTTGAATTTTTTCTTTTAAAAAATGATGTTAATTTTTTCTTAAATTTTCCTCTTACATCAATCAAAGTGGTTTCATCTTGAGAATAATTTTCTGGATGCATCAATCTACAGTTCTCTCTTCTGTCTTCTGCTTTCTCTGGGATTTATCTGTAGACATAGTCCTTTGCCACCCACTGTCTTCTCATGCTGTAAAGGACAATAAACTCGTCCTGTAGAAGACATGATGGTATTCCCTCTCCTGCTCCCTCAAATGGCTCTAACAATGACTGACATTTCCATCAAGATATGAGCATGATTCATTTCTCTTTCACCACTAAGTCTGTTACCATCCAAATTTGAGACTGTCCTGACCAGGTAATAATATGTGCCACATCAGGAGAATTTTTCATGCAGTTCTTTCAGAGAAATCACAAGTAGACTTTAGAATTCTAAATATAAATATGTTAAAAGTAAAAGTCAAATCTTCTTCTGGCAAAATGTACCTCTTGCAAATAACTAAAATGTATGAAAAAATCAATCTGCTGTAAGATATTTTGTTATCATCCATACGTCATAACAGCAATTATTCCCATTTCTAACCAGATTAAGTTAAACCAGAGTTGATGTTTATATTTAAATTATTTCTGATTTAATTTCATATTTAAGATTAAATAAGTAGACAATTTGAAGGTAGAATTTAGCCATTACAATTTCAGGAGACTTTTCACCCAAACAAAGGTTTTGCTCAGTTAGGTTTGAAACTAACTTCAAACATAGCTCTGAGATGCTCTGCATTGCTGAATGGTATCTGTACTTTTTTCACAATCTACCTATTCTGTCAAACTGTCCATTTGAGTTAATGCAAAGCAATTGTTCTCAACCTTCAGGTAGCCTGAAAATCCTTGAAAACAATTTGAAGGGATAGAGGAAAAGTTCGTAAGTAAAAAATGCAGCTTTTAGTACCTGTTTCAGTGAATCATTGGAATTACACAAATTCTCCACAATTATCTCTAGGATTCAGTACTGAAAAGCAAATAGATGCATTATGCTTGCATGTGTAGACTTGTACATACATAATCATAGAATCATTTAGGTTGGAAAAGACCCTTAAGATCACTCAGTCCAGTTGTAAATCTAGCACTGCTTCGCCCACCACTAAACCATGTCCCTAAATGCCACATCTACATGTGTCTTAAATATCTCCAGCGATAGAGACTCCACTACTTGCCAGAGTAGCCTGTTCCAGTGCTTCACAAACCTTTCAATGAAGATAGTTTTTCTAATCTCCAATCTAAACCTCCCTTGGTACAACTTGAGGCCATTTCCTCTTGTCCTATGGCTTGTAACACATATATGGGCATTTACATAAATCAATATTTGTAAATATTTAGGGATACACACACCCTCTCTTCTGAAGTGTTATGGTCCTTAGATGGTACTGGTTCAGCTATGCATCTCTGGTTATATAGCTCTTTTTTTATTGTTCCTGATAAAACTCTTGCTGTATTATTGTCTATTGGGGTAACAGTCTCAAAGCCCCTGTGTAGGCCAGGTATGGACTGAGGAAAATAGGGCTTTTTAGAAAGGTTTTTGATACAAACTTCTGATGATTTATCAATCTAATACATGTTGTATACAGTCCTACCTTTTATCACTTCTTGCTAGTAAGGTCTGATCAAATACCCAAAAAAGACCCTTCAACCTGCACACACAAGTGCAAACCATGCACACAGTCTTATCTAACATTACTGTCCAAGAAGCCCTTTACAATTTTGAACCAAGATAATGTTTCCCTTTGTCTAAATTGCATTTAACTACAATGAAAGCTGGTCACTAATTTCTTCAAGAGAAACTTTGGCATAATCAGGAGAGAGACATTTCGCTGATAATGTCTCCAGTTCTTGCTGTGGTCTGGTAACTCAGTGAGACTGAAAAGGATTGAAAAGCTTCTGCTTCAAACTTAGAAGAACAGACCATCAAAGTACACCTGATAAGGGAAAATCAGAATCTTAGTGTATTATCTCAGTAGTGAATGGAAAAAATACACTGTAGTGTTACACCACACAGCTAAGTATAGTAAATCCCTTACAGTAGGATAGTCATGTCCAGGTGTGAAACTGATGCTAATGAATTCAGTTGAATGAGTGGGAACCTTCAGCAGAAGTAAGTGCAAGGGAGAGTTTTTTTTCTTTACGTCCATAAACATATTAGTTAAAAACTGATGTTATAATGTATCCCCTGTTCTGCCTCATTGATTCCCTATTACAACACAATTTGCCAAAACATTTCGATAGTTGTAAATCACATTTGATGGTGCAGATAAATGCTAAATTAAAGGCTTGCCTGTGGAAGGAATCTATTCACAAAAAAAACCCCACAAAACCAAAGCTAACAAAGCAAACAAAAACTCAACCCCAAAACCAACGCTATAGCTATTCTAGAACAATTCTGAATGCCCATGTTTTTGTGTTAGAATCAGTATTCATTTTTTAGCTTTATTTTTTACATAAATATTTTAAAAGTCTTTTTTTTTTCTGGTCAGTTTGGGTGGACAAGACCTAATTTTTAAAACGTTACCATAGACAATTTGAATTTTGCAGATATCTTTAATGAATTATTGTACACCTATGAGACAGTTGCATGATGCACGAATAAAGCTGTATTTCTGCCCAAAAGATTTTCACAATGTGTAACACTGAAAACATTATAAATTTATAATTATATTTATAATAATATTTATAATTTATATTATAATTATAACATTATAATGGAGTTCTCTGTGGTCTTTGTCATCTGTAGTCTTTCACATTTGTCTGCAGGCAGGAAATAATTTTGAAGAACTGAAGAAAAATTGCTTTGTTTGGTTCAGCTTATGTGAGGACACAGAAAACAAAGATCAATTTTTTGTTTGTTTTACTAGCATGGTGCTACATCTACCCATTGCAAGATGTCTTTGGCTAATCTAATTCTTCCTATGTCTTGGCACTCTTCTATGATTCCACTTATCACTATATGCACATTCAATTTTGAAGAGCATTGCAGAGAGATCCACCTCAGCTATGGTTTCTCTAGCTGCTTCATTGTCATCTAGATTGCATACTTGGAAGTTTTATGGCACTTAAAACTAACATAGGATTTAAATCCTTGTCTTCCAACACTAAAAAGCTGTTCAGTATCTTAAATTAAAAGCATATTAATGGGATAAACAAGCTATTCACGGAATCATAGAATCATTACAGTTGGGAAAGCAATGTAGGCCTTTATAGCAACATAATTGTAGCAATAGGATTGGTAAGTGTGAGACTCAAGCAAGGCAAGGAATGTGAGAAGAAAATCTTAATACATCATTTGATATATTTGGATAAAACATAAATATTTATGCAGTGTGTCTGAAATGGGGCTTGCATCTTGCAGCTACATCAATTAATGTAATGAAAACCCCTACTTCTCCCTACAAGCTTATATTATGTATGTCAACATGTCTATTTTTTTTTTTTAATTATAGCTACTCACCATGCTGGTTTTTCAAATGTCCCTGATTTTGTCATTCTTAGATCCCAGGAACTTCTTCTGTTGTTCAGAAAAAATGGAAGCCTCTACAGACCTCAGCACAGCCCCGTGGGCCAGGACAATCAACAAAGTCAAAGATTAGCGCTGTGGCAGCTGAAATAAAACAGATTCGTGCAAGAAGGAAAACAGCACGTATGCTAATGGTTGTTCTCCTGGTTTTTGCACTTTGCTATCTACCAATAAGCATCCTCAATGTGTTGAAAAGGTAAAGTTTATCCCAAAATGTAAACACTTGGTAAAGCTTTGTGTCTAAAAACAGTCCTCTGTTTCAAGACTCCTGTTATTCTTGCAGATACTTTTGGAGGATAAGGTTACTTATTTCACAATAAGGAAACAGAAAATAAGCATACAGTTGAAAATAAAAATATATGTCTAACCATAATGCTCAAACTAAAGGCCAGATCATGGAACACTATTAGCAAGCTCTTCATCATGGAAATGATCTAGCTTATCTCCTCATCAAAAGCTGTCATTTACACTAGATTACGACTTGTTTGTTGTAAATGCAACCATGGAAGTATCTTTACCTAAAGCAACAGCTGAAGGCTATAGGAGAGTCTTGTGTCGTAGCTTGGTCCCAAGGCCTGTGAAATGCTGTTTTCAAACTCAAGTCTCATCCTGTACAATTTTGAGACCTTAGTTTAACCCTAAGTTTTGCTTTTTTACCCTTTTTACTCCTGTTCATTTGACACATACTTGTATACACTCTTTATTCACAGGCTGAGGCTTTGGTATAGTTATATCTCATGAGATCTCTGGATTATTGATATGTAACGAGATATATATCAGAAGATTTTAATATCCTAAAATATAACCAGTCCAAAATATAAATACATCAATGTGCTTGATGAATAGTTTTTAGAGAAAAGTTTAAAGTTGGATATGAAGGCTTAAATACATCCCTCTCCACTCTGATACTTTCCTGAGACATAATTTAAGTACTATTTCATCCTCAATTCCCTTGGTAGGCAACGTGGAGAGAAAGAAGTATATCCAGAAGGGAATTCAGGCCACCTACAATCTGAACCAGAGAGGAACTATACAAGCTGCCTTGACTACAATATCAGAGTAGGCCTACAGTTAGATTTTCATTTAAATGGCAAAAGTAAGTTGTAAGGAATCTGGGTAAAGCAGATTTCTCTGGAGGACAGAAGCTGCTACGGTGGCCTCAGTTTGGGGCCAGTTCAGAGCCTGTTCAGTCCAAGACTCCCTGCTTTATTAGAGAGTAAGTCTACAGCCAGGAACCTCAATGACAAGAATAAGTCAAAAACAACTTTCCCCATATTTTCTTGACTTATCTGACACCAGCTGACATTTGTTTGCAAAGTAAAGTACTGATGGCTAAACCACTAAGACAGGAGGCTGAGGGATGGGGATAGGACTTCATTCTCCCAAGACAGTGAGCACTGTTGAATCAGCTTTTCTGTGATATATCAAATAGGTCATCTGAGATAAAATTGGGCTAGAAATTGACAAATATTTATTATATTGTTTCTAATTTTGCCATCTTTCAGGTTCGCTTTTGTTTTTCTGTAGGGTTTTTGGGATGTTTAATCATGCCGATGACAGAGAAACTGTATACGCCTGGTTCACATTCTCACACTGGCTTGTATATGCAAACAGTGCAGCCAATCCTATTATTTATAACTTCCTCAGTGGTAAGTTACAGTTTCCTAGAATTCAAGTTTAATGTATAGTTTGAATGTAATGAACCATAGCAAATAAGATTAATGGCTGTGTAACATCAGCTCAGCCTCTCCAGTGGGAGCTAGATGCTCTTCTTGGAACAAGTTTTCTGAAGTATCCCATTACCTTCAGGCTATCTACCTACAATTAAACTAAACAGTGCCAGGGCCTGAGTCCAGGAGCTTGAATTTTACTGTGCACGTCATTAATTTGGTAGAGAAGTCCTTGGCACGACTTTGGAATGAAACAATTACCATTCCACTAAACACTCTCCAGACACTGTCTCAAAGGTATCACAGGCCAGGAGCTGTCCCCACTTGGCATTTTATATGCAAGTATTGTCTTTTGGAGGCTGTGGGTCTTTAATACTATTTGCATAACCAGACTGTGCCAAAGCCAAATAAACAGGTAGGATGCTGTTTACTTACTAGCATAGATTTGTCTTAACTTATATTTGTCTTATTTGACTATGGACAGCAGAATCAGAACCTAAACTGGTGATATTACAGCTAAATACGGGCAGGCAAAAGTCTATTGTTCCTCACTACACATTTGCTCACTGTAAATTGTTTTGTGGTGTGTATTGTGAGGTTGACCTGAACGTTTTACTCTGAGCCTAAAAAGCAGATTATTGGTTGTTGAACACTTTGAATCTTCTTTAAAAATGTATTCAAGATAAAATAAAAATCAGCCATGCCCTCTCATTTCACATGTCAGTAATGATTTAGTTATTTAAGCCTGTGATTGCTCAATTACTTGGTTTTGTTAGATATGTTTTTAATCAACAGACTATCCATGATGTGATTTTATAAATCAGTCTAGTTTATCCACTCTGTCTAGCCAAGAATGATTTAGGCTGCATACCATATCTCACGGACATTCTTACATAAGTTATCTTTTTTCTGTCTTTCTCCAAGATGTTAAAATTGTGATTTCCTACTTCTGCATTAGAAAAAAGTCTGGATTATTTGGGTTAATTTTGCTTTAGATAGCTACTGTAGTCTAATCTATAAAGTTTGATGAAATATGATTTACAATATAATATTTTCATGAGTCTTTTTTGTGGTTGACAGGGAAATTTAGAGAAGAATTTAAAGCAGCATTTTCTTGTTGCATCTTTGGCATTCGCAGTCACCATGATGAACGGCTCTCCAGAGGTCGTGCCAGTACAGAGAGTCGGAAATCCTTGACCACCCAGATCAGCAATTTTGATAACATTTCAAAACTTTCAGAACATGTTGTATTGACCAACATAAACACACTTCCAGCAAATGGTACTGAACTCATTATCCACTGGTAGTATACCTGTCCCTTGTCTTTTGATGCTATGGAAGTAAAATTTAATTGTGCATATTTTAACCTGAGAATAATGCAATGATAGAAAGTTTACAATTAAGAACTTACTGTACTATTTAACAACACTCTTAGGGAAAAAATTTTCCTAATCTCCAATCTAAATCTCCCCTGGTACAACTCGAGGCCATTTCCTCTTGTCCTGTTGCTTGTTACCTGGGAGAAGAAGTTGATCCCCACCTTACTACAACCTTTCAAGTAGCTGTAGAGAGTGATCATGTCTCCCCTCAGCCTTCTCTTCTCCAGACTACACTCCAGTCCTCTCGGACATTCCTTATCAGACTTGTTCTCCAGATCCTTCACCAGCTTTGTTGCCTGTCTCTGGACACTCTCCAGCACCTCAGTGTCCCTCTGGTAATGACGGGCCCAGAAATGGGCACAGTATTCGAGGTGCAGCCTTTCCAGGGCCAAGTACAAGGGAACAATCACTTTGCTAGTCCTCCTGGCTACACTATTCGTGATAAAAGCCAGGATGCTATTGGCCTAATTGGCCACCTGGGAACACTGCTGTCTCATGTTCAGGTGGCTGTTGTTCAACACTCCTAGGTCCTTTTCTGCAGGACAGCTCTCCAGTTATTCTGCCCCAAGCCTGTAGGAATGCCTGGAGTTGTTGCAGATCAAGTGCAGGACCTGGTACCTGGCCTTGTTGAACCTCATACAATTGGCCTCGGCCCATCTATCCAGCCTGTCCAGGTCTCTCTGAAGAGCCTTCTGCCCTCAAGCACGTCTGCACATCCACCAGCTTGGTGTCAACAAACTTACTGAGGGTGCACTCAATCCCCTCATCAAGATCATTGATAAAGATGTTAAACAAAACAGGCCCCAACACTGAGCCTGGGGAACACCACTAGTAACTGACTGCCAACTGGGTTTAATTCTACCATCACTCTCTGGACCCAGCCAGTTTTCCACCCATTGCAGAGTATGTCAATTCAAGCTGTAGGCAGACAGTTTCTCTAGGAGGATGCTGTGAGAGACAGTGTTGAAGGCCTTACTAAAGTCCAGGAAGACTACATCCACAGACTTGCCAGTAAGCAGGTCTTTTTGTCATAGAAGGAGATTAAGTTGGTCAAACAGGACCTGCCCTTCATAAAACCATGTTAACTGGGCCCGAACCTTTGATTGTCCTGAAGTGCCTCACAACGACACTCAGGATGTTCTGCTTTATAAGCTTCCCTGGCATTGAGGTCAGGCTGATAGGCCTGTAGTTACCAGGATCCTTCTTCTTGCCCTTCTTGTAGATGAGTGTCCCATTTGCCGTCCTCCAGTCCTGTGGGACCTCCCTGGTGAGCCAAGACTGCTAGTAAATGATAAAAAGTGGTTTATCTCCTTTATTTCAGTAGCATAGATGCAGTCAGGGAAAGTCTAAGGTAGTAATATTTTATAGAGAGATTTTCTTTGGATCTATACTTCCTTTAGACTCCCAAGTAAATAAAGAACATATACCGGAAAGTATGAAAGTAATTTTCCCTGGAATTGCAAAGTGTTTACAAACAGCTAGAGACTACTCAGAGATAATTATCTGAAGTGCTGGTATATTTTATAACAAATGTTTTAACTAAATTGGGTATACAGATTGAACTACCTGTATGTCCTTGACTATTTCAAATGACATGCTTACCATACATTCTGGTGTGAATTGGACTGATCAGATAAGAAATTCACATTATTTTCTCATGTTCTCTGTTCTTTCATGTTGATTGGATTTATTGTATGCATTTAGGGACAACTGAGATTTTTCTCCAATAGAGGTTGATAAACAAATCTATACAGTCTGAAATGAAAGGCAGGAGTTGTTCAAGCTTTCCCAATTCTGTGTAAACATTGAAACGATTGAGCAATTCCCTAGCTTTGTGAATTGATGGAAAATGGCATATAATTTGTTATTTGATATTTCTCATTACATTGTAGTTTATATCCCATCAGGACTTTACAAGGGATTGCAAATACAGGATTCATCTCTCCTGTCCTAGGGATGTGAATGTTTGTTGTTGTGTTCTCAGACACTGTAGGCTAGCATTATATGAGCTATATATTGATAACGAATAAACTAGTATCTCCAAGGACAGCTAATCTGTTCCTAAAATGTGTATCTAAAGCTAATTACATGAATTACCTGTGAAGCAGTATGTTCCTTACTATAGGAGGGTTTTTTTTCCCTAAATTCAGCTTGCTGTTCTCCAATAGTGTTGCCATTCCTATATATATGGCACAAGCAAGATTACTGCCATGAAAACCAGATGACAGTGTGACGGTAGATTGTTTTACTCTGTATCTGTTATTTGTCATAATTCACTTCTCCCTGCTTGTCCTGTGCTCGTGGCAGAGGGTTTGGACTAGATCATATTTAAAGGTCTCTTCCAAACCAAATGATTCTGTGATTTTACTATTGACTTGTAAACAGAAAGCTGTAGTGCTCTGCTGGTCACAGTGACATCTGGATAAGAAACCACGGGATGAATTACCAAAGAATGTATATTAAATAGGTAGTAGACACATAAAAAGATGTTTAAAAGTAAGAAAACCAAGGTTTATACATCAGAAATACAGTTAGATTTTAGTCAAGAATTCTTCACTTTAAATTTGCAAGTGTAATTTGGAACATTTTCTGACAGACCCTTTTTTTAATAGATAATTACCTGTATAATATTCAGAAAGCAACATTCACAGGGTGAGCCAGTCAGCTACTTTATACAAACAGTAAAATAATCTTCAAATCTTTATTTTATCTTACAGGTATTCCAGCTACACTCAGCCCACTGAAATCAGTGGAACTGCCTGTCCACATACCAGGGATGAACATGACTTCAAATTTAGATGAAGCTGTGAGGGTTTCTGCAGAAGATGCTAACGAGAATGCAGAGTGGAACAGATTTGTCCCTAGCGTGACTAAACTTACCTCAATAGAGTTACAGCAAGGATGACTTTGGGTCAATACATGTAAGACCACAGAGAATGTCACATGCTTTTATCATGTTACAGACTACAACTGGACAAAGGGATTCCTTCAAAATGACTGCCTCTCGTATTTCTTCTCAGTCTTACAGAAACCTACTTACCTCAGTATGAGCTAAAGAACGTGTCTTTAGAAACCTTTTTAAAGATTGGAATGTATCATACTTTGTAAATACTGTAGATATTTATTTTTATATATTTTAGATGCTGTGGAATGTTCTAAAATGTATAATATAAAGAACTCTAAGTATTTGAAAGAAGTCTCAAACCCCATTTATTTATACTGTTTCTATAAATGAGTGACTTAGTTACAAGAAATGCTTAGTTATGCAACTAGTGCTATTCTGCAGTTACTTTGCACTGCTTTTTCTGCGAATTCACTTGTGGTAAATTCTACATTCACTATATAACTTTCACTTCAAAACGATTTGAGGAGATTCTAGGCTACTTTTCTAAGCACAGAGATGTTTCAAAGATGTGAACCCAAAATGCTATAAGTCACAAATGTTTTCATAAGATCACACTAAATATCCAATTTTTTTTTTTTTTCTTCAGACTTGAGTGCCTAAAAAGTTACTACTTAAATAAAACTTATGTAATGCTCAAAGGTGCTATAAGTTCAGAATTCCTACTCAGGCCAATAGGAATAACAATTGTCAGCACCCCTGGAGAACAGGACATTTTAACTTTGGTAGCTTATTTTAGTCTGTAACATCTTCAAGTGTTGCTCCAGAAGATCTCTGAGGATTTTTAAAATATAAAACATCGCTTGCTTTCACAATTTCTCTCTCAACTGCCATTTAATATTAATTACACAATCAACAGATTTATATGTCAAGAAAATGTTGACTGTTCAACAATTTAAGTGTTTTTCTCTGGAAATTATGGAATTGATATCTCATGGGACCAGTAGATCAAGTACTCATGCATCAGTTTTCCATTTATGGGAAAAGCTCCCTGGCCTGGGGCTTCCTAATATCATAGAATCATAGAATCACAGAATGGTGGGGTTGGAAGGGACCTCCAGAGATCATGGCATTATAACTCTTTTTAAATAATGAAGATGGTGCATCACTTACTTAGTCTATCAGGGGAACGTGACTTATTGGTATAGAAAGAGGCTAATCTGTGAGAAACTGAGCTACAACCTCCCTGTGGCACCACTATTGCATTTCAGATAAGATTTTTGAAAAGGATAGGTAAGGTGAGAGGGAGGACTTTTGTTTCAGCAAAAAGCATTTCGCATAGAAAAAAGACATTCTCACACATTCAAGTGTTTCTGAAAAGCCCATTATTCATAGACAAAGTGTTATTTGATTAACTTATGTAAGTAATTTTTCTAGATTTTACTTTGATCTGATGTCATGTGATGTACTGCCTATCATGGCAGCTATAGTTTTACAAAGTGCTTAATTACTTTATGCTTTAGCCTTCCCCAACAGCTGTTTTACTTGACATTGTTGCAGTTACTCCTAGTTTACACTGGTGTAAAGTTAAAGAAAAAAATTTCCCTTTGTTGATATATTATTTTCTTTTTCTATTAAAAAAGAATAAGGAAAAATACCTAAACGGAAAAACGTTTAAATATCAAATAAAAGCATAGGAATTCCTATATTCTTATGCATCAGATTAATTTTTTAGTATAGTTGTTATGTCATTGTTATTTAAAGTAATTATTTTACTGTGTCTCTTCTAAGAAAAGAAAACTTGAATAATTGTGGAAAGTGCAGCAGGATTTGATTTCATAGCTATTGCAATTCCTTTGCCATTAGAAGGCTATCTTTGCTCTTCAGTCACAGAAAATGTAGTATTCCTAAATTGTGTGGAAGAAGATATAGTTTGTCTATATCATTTGAAATGATTGGACAAGTATGAATTTAATAGTTGAATTAAAAAATTACAGAAATGACAGGATGGGATTTAAAAATTATTTTAATTGTTTTCTTTTGACATAAGTAAATGTAAAAAAAAAAAAAAAAAAGTTAAAATTAGTATAGAAGCCTGGCTGCAAAAAAAAAAATCAATAATCATTTATTTGTATGATAAAATACTCCATCAACCCACTGCTGAAAAATGTCAGTTATGACAAGATTTTGCAAACTTAGACTTTGATTTCAGAAAATGTATCTTTTCCTTGAAGAGAGATCAAGAAAGAAAGTAAATGGCTATGTAAGAAAACAGTATAGAAGGGGATTGTGTATACTTTTCAAACATCAAAGGTCATGGGGTGATTGTGAAAGACTAACAAAATTCTCTCTCATGCCTTGCCAGATGTGTTGTCAAGATTCCTGTGAGATGGGCAAGGGGTGCTAGTGGTGGCAGCATGTGGAGAAACTATAAGTACCATGTTTCTATAAGGGGGTTAAATACTACCTGTCAACTCAAATTGTCTCCTTTTTGCTGCTACCTTAATGTCAGTGGGATAAATTGTGTTAGTTAATCTGAGGTGAGAACATCACTAAAGGTCATTGGTAATTTTTGACTCCTGCAGGTCTCCAGTGACATATTAGAAATGGAGGTTCTGGCCTTAATTTTCTCTCTTGTTACATAAAAATTTCTATTTGTTCTCTTTTCTTATTTTCACTTGGATTCCCAAAATTTAAATATCGCAAGATTTCTAGGAATTTATTTCAGCCATAATTTTAACTTACAGTACTTTTTGTGTGAACAATATAAATAAAAGATGAGACAATAATTGACAACTGAACTGGGAATTTTCTCTGTCCAGATATTTGTTGAGTAAATAGCACATCTTTGAGACACAAGTGACACATTCAGAGCTTGTCTAAGATTTCAAATCCTAAGGATAAGTAGAATGCATTAATTCTTGCAAGAGAATATGGTTATCTAGCTAAAGCTGGTTACATTAGTTATCAAGCTACAGATCTGGTTATTCTGATGAGAAGAATTTTCTTTCAAAAATTGCTGTTTAAAAAAAAAATTTTCTTGAAAGTATTCATATATTTATTTAGTTAGTTTTACACTATTTGAGAAATATCTAGACATTTTCTTCTTTAGATCACAATTGTTTTCAGGTGCCATTTCATCAGGAAAACTTCATGAGTATTTAAAAATCTGGTTTTTACTTGTGTAAAGTTGTGAAAGGAGTTCTTCCGCTTGAAGGACCTTTTACTCCAAAAAGATCCAAACATTTGGATTCATTCAAACTATTATCTAACTGGATTTATTTTTGAGTGACAATAATCACTGGGAATTTTCAATAAAGATAAACCCAATAGTGAGCAGTGAATGATAATGGAGACAGAAACAGCTTTGAGAAAATAGATATTTAAGCAGCAATATGGAACTTAAGGCTTTTTGCATGTAACACAAAGCATCTTTAAAAAGCTCCTGGGTACCTTATGCATCAAAAAAGCTCAGGTGAGGAATGAACATTTCTTATCCAATCTATAACTATTGAAAATTAACTGAAAGCTTGGCTTTAATTTGATTTTGTTACTTCTAGCTGCTTTAGTATTTGAATATTTCCACTGGTAACTCAGGAGCATAGAACTGGAGCTTTTACACCATTTTTTTCTACTTGATCATAGCATCATCAGACAGAGTTTAAATCTCAACATATTTTCTCCCACCTACATAAAATGTTGTGCCACTGTCACTCTGGTACCTTGCCAACATATTTCACAGCCCTAGAAGTCTGATATCCTGAGCTCTTTCTCCTTTCCTGTTGTCACTGTAGTGATAAGCTTGTGCCCTGCAGTCACAATGACTGGAAGATAATTTCTCCCTCTCTCCACCTCCAGAAAGGCTTCTCCTTTTATTTATTATTTTTTCCTTTTCTTCTGGACTGCATAGAGGGCACCATCTCATTCTCTAATATTAGCAAAACTGATGCTTGTCATTTACCTGGAGAGTGCTTTATCAGAAGAAGAGTACACTAAACAGTAGCATAACAGCCTTCACTGAAAGATGCATCACAACCTTCTGCTGCATGTTGCAATGGATTAAGGCCAAGGCAAATTCAGTCATCCAACCTAAACTTGTCTAACAGCTAAAATGGTGTTAATCACTCAGACTATTTCTTTTACCAGTTTTTTCTGTCTGTCAAATATAGTGGATGAAGTAGCATTTTATTTTACTCAATATATTCTCTAAAAAAAAAAAAGGGAAAACAAAAAAAAGTATTTAGCAATGTTGGTATTAAAAGGTAAAGAATGTAGTAAATTAACTATATTGAAATCTCATCTTTTTAATTAATAAGAAACTATCTGCAAGATTTAATTTTCTCAAGCTAAACAAAAAATAAGAACCTGAACTTTGCTCAAGTTTTGCTTTGCCAACAGGGAGAGCATTTTAACCACTGTATCTCTAGCTCTGCTGCCTATGCTGAAAATTTTATGATATCTTTTTATTTTAAGCATTCAGGAACCCAATCCACTTAAAAATATTCTGTATGGGATAAGCAATTTGGGAAAACAAGACTTACAAGTAGCATGGAGAAATTGATTGGGATCGATTTCTTCCTCTTCCCAGTGCAAAAGCAAGGAGCATTCAGTAAGGTTATCAGGTGTATACCTGTGTGCTTTATGGCTGGTGTACTTTTTAAGTACCCAAGTCAACTGCTGACTTTTGTATGGCAAACTGTAGTCCAGTATAGATCTAGACTAGTTATTTGTCCCTCTGTTCTGCTGTGCATCACACTCCATGATTTCTCCGTTTCTTTAACATATCACAATCCTATTGTCTAAAAAGCAGATTTGTTCCCTGGTGTGCAACTCACCAATAATCAAACTCAGGAATGATGTTGCTGACTTATTTCAGGTTGCACAAGCCCAGATGCTCTGTGGTAATTCCACAAATAAACACAAGTTTCTGCTCTGTATTTATGCACAAAAGTTACTGGGTTATACACTCCCTATTACAATGACTGGTTAATAATTTGCATAGAATTAGAATATTGCTGTGTGATTCCAAATGTCTACTATGCATGCTCCAAGAGGATCTTTGGTCATTAAGGGTGGTCCTTCATGAGTCGGTGGTCACCATCTCACCTTGTCAGAATTACCTGCCAACTACTTTCTTCATCCTTTGGCAGCACAGGCAACTCATTGCAGTCTCTTAACTCTGCTTCCTGTTAATCCTACTCAGGCTTCTACTTTTGACATACCTATCCGATAGTGAATTGTTTCAAGACATTCTTACAGTGTCACTAACAATTGTCCTCATTCTTTTGACATTGTGACATCAGTCTTGTTCTACATCTGAGATGAAAGCAAACGTCTTCTACAATGAATTGAAAAGTGCTTCCAGAAGAGGATCAGACGTAGTGATAAGCATTATCCAGTGAGATGCAAGCCACAGACAAAGACTTGCTCTGATAGTTTCTCTGGAAATCAAGCGGGAACTGGAAACAGAGTGAGTGGCATATCCTGTGGGAGATGCCCGAGGGCTACATCTCGCCTATAAGCCGTCTGGCCATAGTGAAAGGAGCGCGGTGGCGGCAGCGAAGGAAGCTGCACAGCCGATGAGGGNCCTGCCGCCCGGCGCGAGCCGCTGGCGCGGAGCTGCAGCCGCCCGCGGCCGGCCATGGCCGCGCGCCTGTGCCTCGGTAAGTGCGGCGGGAAGCGCGGGCCGGGCAGCCCCCGGCCGCGCCCGGGCTCTCGCTTCTCCCCGCGGTGTCCCCTTGCAGCTCTCACCCCTCGCGGCTTCTCCGGGCAGCCTCGCGGCGGCGGCGAGCCGGTGGCCAGTGAGGGCTAGCACCGGTGTGACAGGTCCAGGCCCCGCGGGTTGGCGCAGACTTATTCACCTGGGCTCCGGGCGGGGTGTCTAAGCGGGAGGAAAGGCAGGGTAGCAGAGCCGTCAGCGGTAAGAAGTACAATCAGGGAGGAGACCCACGAATGGGACACCTTGTCTACAAAAACAACCACTTGTTTGCTAAGTGGAAAACATTTGGTGATGGCAGTGCTACTCAGAGGGCTATTGACATTTCCCTTTGGGTTTGAATGGAGAAAAAGGGAAAATCAGCAAAGCTGGCACAGAAGGATCTGGTAGAAGAGAAGTCATGGAGACCGGTATATTTTAATTTCTTTTATTCTCCTTTTGGTTTCTCTACATATTGTATACATGCTGCTTCTCTCTTTAACATCCCACTACTCTAAACTCATATTGGGCTATTAAAAACATTCTGTACATAGTTATGTCCTAGGTTTTGTTGGAATAAAGTTGTCTTCTATCACTTTTCAACTATATTGAACTATAGTTTGCCCTTCTCCTTTGGAGCTGGCTATCTTGCTGTACTTATCATTGGTTAAAAACCACATCCTAGTTTGCCATTACTCATTGTTCTCTTCCGGATAATAATTCTGCAGCCTTGAGAGAGGCACTGCAATTATTATGTTCCTCATTTCCCAATCTGCAAAATCAAGGCGCTAAAATGTCCTCTTTTTTGCTCCCTTTTTGACTTTAGACGCCAAATTCTTCAGAATGGGGAATTTTGCACCTAGCCACTGAATCAATAGACAAACAAAAATACAGTCACCTACAGAAATCTAAATTTATGTGTCTTCATGCCAAAATGGATCCTTCTAAAAGTGTTAACTACAAACTAACTTTTAGATGCCCTGAGCTCTTCAAGGTAAAATACAGTCACTTNAGCGGCAGTGAGGGAAGCTGCGGGGGTAGTGAGGGCACCGCTGGCCGCGAGGGAAGCTGCGGGGCCGATGGGGGCAGCGGCCGCCGCGGGCCGAGCATGGGGCACCGCGAGCCCCGCCGGGCTGGGGCGGGGCCTGGGGCAGGGCCGGAGGCGGGGCCGATGGGCGCTGTCCGCGCGGCGGGTGCTGAAGGGGCGGNGGCACAGAAGGATCTGGTAGAAGAGAAGTCATGGAGACCGGTATATTTTAATTTCTTTTATTCTCCTTTTGGTTTCTCTACATATTGTATACATGCTGCTTCTCTCTTTAACATCCCACTACTCTAAACTCATATTGGGCTATTAAAAACATTCTGTACATAGTTATGTCCTAGGTTTTGTTGGAATAAAGTTGTCTTCTATCACTTTTCAACTATATTGAACTATAGTTTGCCCTTCTCCTTTGGAGCTGGCTATCTTGCTGTACTTATCATTGGTTAAAAACCACATCCTAGTTTGCCATTACTCATTGTTCTCTTCCGGATAATAATTCTGCAGCCTTGAGAGAGGCACTGCAATTATTATGTTCCTCATTTCCCAATCTGCAAAATCAAGGCGCTAAAATGTCCTCTTTTTTGCTCCCTTTTTGACTTTAGACGCCAAATTCTTCAGAATGGGGAATTTTGCACCTAGCCACTGAATCAATAGACAAACAAAAATACAGTCACCTACAGAAATCTAAATTTATGTGTCTTCATGCCAAAATGGATCCTTCTAAAAGTGTTAACTACAAACTAACTTTTAGATGCCCTGAGCTCTTCAAGGTAAAATACAGTCACTTGGTACTCTGATCACAAAATTGCTAGAGTGAATTAATAAAGCAGTAACTGTCATTTTTACCATCCTGGGAGGCATCGAGTGTAGCCAGCAGGTCAACGGAGGTTCTTGTCCTCCTCTACTCTGCCTTGGTGAAGCCTCATCTGGAGTCCTATGTCCAGTTCTGGGCTCCTCAGCTCAAGAGGGACAGGGAACTTCTGGAGAGAGTCTAGTGCAGGGTCACCAAGATGATCAAGGGACTGGAACATCTTTCATACAAAGAAAGGCTGCAGGATCTGGGGCTGTTTAGTCTAGAGAAGAGGAGATCAAGGAGAGATTGTATTAAAATTTACAAATATCTAAATGGTGGGTGTCAGGAGGTTGGGGCATCCCTTTTTTCTATGGTAGCTAGCAACAGGACAAGGGGTAATGGAAAGAAGCTGGAACACAAAAAATTCCACTTAAACGTAAGAAAAAAACTATTTTACTGTTCAAGTGAGGAAGCAGTGGCACAGGCTGCCCAGAGGGGTTGTAGAATCTCCTTCCTTGGAGGTCTTCAAGACCCACCTGGACATGTTCCTATGTGACCTGATCTAGGTAAACCTGTTTCTGCAGGGGGGTTGGACTAGATGATTTCTAAAAGTCCCTTCCAACCCCTACCATTCTATTATTGTATGGCTTTAAGCAATTGTATAAGCTACAGTGCTTGGGATTCTAAAATCATATAAGTCAGTTTGTTTCATGGATATTTGTAACGGTATCCTACCTGCATACTGCTGAGGGAAACAAGAGCCCCATCCACAGTACATTACTAGATCTAGAGAAGCCCTTTCTTAGAATGAAATAGTTTCAACTGCAGATTGTGCCATTTGTTCTCTTTATTTTACAAAAGCATTTCCTCCTTTTTGTGGGCACAGTTTCCAGATGAGTTTGAAATAAACACACTCTGAAATAATCCTTACAAAGGAGCAGGACATGCTAATTGGCTGCTCAATCAGCCCTACTTTATTCATTTTCAGCCACTGTTTCTGAAAAGCTGTCTTAACAAGAGTGAGACAGCACAGTGTTTTTCTGCTACAGATCCATACAGAGGCATAAACCTTCTGTTGTGCAAAACAAGTAAATGGTCATCCAGTAAAACACTTTTTCTTAAAAATTTCCTGGGTTTCTAATTTTGAATTGTCTTATATAGACAATAATTTTCATCTGTACTTAACAACTTTTTTTTTCTGTCATGTGAGGGGATTAAATACATCCTCAGTAAATTCGCAGATGGCACCAAGCTAGGCGGGTGTGTAAACCTGCTTGAGGGCAGGAAGGCTCATTAGAGGGATCTGAACAGGCTGGAGTGATGGACTGAGGCCAATTGTATGAGGTTCAACAAGGCCAAGTACTATGTTCTGCACTTGGGCCACGACAATCCCATGCAATGCTACAGGCTTGGGACAGAGTGGCTTGAGAACTCTCTTGTGGGAAGAGACCTGGGGGTGTTGATCAACTGTTGACTGAACATGAGCCAGCAGTCTGCCCAGGTGGCCAAGAAGGCCAAAGGCATTCTGGCTTGTATAGAAAATAATATGACCAGCAGGACCAAAGAGGTGATTGTCATTGGCACAGGTGGGGCTGCACCTCAAACACTGTATTCAGTTCTGGGCCTTTTACTATAAGAAGGACATTGAGGTGTCCAGAGATAGGCAATGAAGCTGGTGAAGGGTCTGGAGAACAAGTCTTATAAAGAGTAGCTGAGGGAACTGGGGAGGTTTAGCCTAGAGAAGAGGAGGCTGAGATGAAATATGATCACTCTCTACAACTACTTGAAGGGGAGTTGTGGTGAGGTGGGAGTTAATCTCTTTCTCCGATAAGAAATGATAGAACTTGAGGAGGTTTACATTGGACATTAGGAAAAACTTTTTCACTGAGAGAGTTATTAAGTATTACAACAGGCTGCCCAGGGAGGTGGTAGAGTCACCATCTCATAGAGATATCAAAAAATACATAGACGAAGTTCTGATGGACATGATTTAGTTTCTTGATGGGCTTATCGGTGTTAAGTTAGTGGTTGGACTTGGTGATCTTAAAGATCTGTTCCAACTATTATGATTCTATGAGTCTATGAATAAATAATGAGTAAGTTCACAATTAGAAAGAACTCTTGGAGACAGTCCCAGGAATAACATATTTTCATAATGAGCCAATATTGTCATTTTGGATGGATCAGCTGCACATTCCTCAATGTTAAGCAGCAAGAGCCATTTCTATTTAGCAGTCTCCCAAGCTGACTGATAGATGCAGCCTAAAAGAGTGTTTCAGGGTGGAAATCACTGAAATCACAACCAACTCTCCGTAAGTCTGAGGACTGGCAAGAATATGAACAACTGGGGAAGGGTTAGCTCCAGCTATAGTAAGCTCATGGCCGCTTCTGTGTTTCGTAGTATCACACTAGATGCTATTTCATCTATCAGTTATAAAATACTAAATGTTGCTTCACCTTTATCAACATGCATCCAGACAGTGTTCNAGCAGGACCAAAGAGGTGATTGTCATTGGCACAGGTGGGGCTGCACCTCAAACACTGTATTCAGTTCTGGGCCTTTTACTATAAGAAGGACATTGAGGTGTCCAGAGATAGGCAATGAAGCTGGTGAAGGGTCTGGAGAACAAGTCTTATAAAGAGTAGCTGAGGGAACTGGGGAGGTTTAGCCTAGAGAAGAGGAGGCTGAGATGAAATATGATCACTCTCTACAACTACTTGAAGGGGAGTTGTGGTGAGGTGGGAGTTAATCTCTTTCTCCGATAAGAAATGATAGAACTTGAGGTGGTTTACATTGGACATTAGGAAAAACTTTTTCACTGAGAGAGTTATTAAGTATTACACCAGGCTGCCCAGGGAGGTGGTAGAGTCACCATCTCATAGAGATATCAAAAAATACATAGACGAAGTTCTGATGGACATGATTTAGTTTCTTGATGGGCTTATCGGTGTTAAGTTAGTGGTTGGACTTGGTGATCTTAAAGATCTGTTCCAACTATTATGATTCTATGAGTCTATGAATAAATAATGAGTAAGTTCACAATTAGAAAGAACTCTTGGAGACAGTCCCAGGAATAACATATTTTCATAATGAGCCAATATTGTCATTTTGGATGGATCAGCTGCACATTCCTCAATGTTAAGCAGCAAGAGCCATTTCTATTTAGCAGTCTCCCAAGCTGACTGATAGATGCAGCCTAAAAGAGTGTTTCAGGGTGGAAATCACTGAAATCACAACCAACTCTCCGTAAGTCTGAGGACTGGCAAGAATATGAACAACTGGGGAAGGGTTAGCTCCAGCTATAGTAAGCTCATGGCAGCTTCTGTGTTTCGTAGTATCACACTAGATGCTATTTCATCTATCAGTTATAAAATACTAAATGTTGCTTCACCTTTATCAACATGCATCCAGACAGTGTTCCCTATGGCAACACTGTTACATCACAGGTAAATATCATTTCCAGAAGAGATCCTCCACAGTAGAAGTTCTTTAGGATTATTGAGAGCAATATTTGATATTTCTTATTTTACAAATGGGTCATTGGAAACACTTCAGTTCTCTGAATAAAGTCTGGACAAGTCCTGAGGGAATATTTCATACCTAGTGCAGATGGTGTTTAGTTATACAATGCTGGAAATTCCTCAAATGCCACATGAACTTGCCTGAACATAAGAAAAAGAAAGAAGTTTTGGTCTGGGATATGCTGTGTTCTTCCATACCTGAAGAAAAAACTCCCATCAGATGTTCAGCAGTTAGCTTGATGCTGAGATCAGTGTCTGAAACTTAATTTTATAGAAATTAACACAAGTGAGTACAAATTAGGAGTTATGTTACCATGGGAATGTTGATGAAAGAACTAAACCCCAACTAATTTGTCTTTTCTCAGCAATGCAATTAAACTTTCTACTGATAAACCAGAGATGTTGTTGATTTTAAATTATTTTCCTTGAAACCTCTGTATTAGTCTTCAGGTTCAGAACAAATTCTTTACCTTGAAACTTCTGTGTAAATCTTCAGATCTAGAACTTTTTTTTTATGCAATTAACATGGCCTTTGTAAAAAAATCTCATTTATTATCTATCAGTTGTGTGGCTGTTAAATCTCTTTCACATAATCTATTCATAGGAACTCCTGTGTGGTCTCTAGCTTGACAAAACTGCAGTACAAATAAAATGCCATTTCCTCTGAATTTTTTACTGTCTCCCTATCTATAAGTTTTTATAGAATGCAGAACTGCAGTCATCTCTATACATCTATAGACTGGTCATACATGGCTATGGCTGATGTTACAATACTGGGGTAAAACCAATAAAAAATATGACACACTGTAACTTTGAAAATTTAAAATTAAATTAATTTTTCTAGTAGTGAAACTGAGGAAAAGTCTTATTCCGTTAAAAAGTAATCTGGTAGAGAGTCTGAATCTATAGAGAAACTATACTAAATTATATTGTTATAGTATAAGTGAAAAAAGTCAGTACGGTATCTGTTGGATTAGCTAGTCATTATGTTCTATATTTTCACAGTGCTGTTCCTGTTCTTCACAAGTATATGTACTGCCCAGACTCCTGATTGTCTGCACTTGAAAGAGCAATGTATAAAGGCTGCAAATGGCTGTGAGAGTGTCTGGAATGTTGTTGAAGATATCTGTAATATTTCAGGTAATTCTTCATGGTGTATACAGCTTTACTTTGAATTGCTGAATGGTTGCATATTCATAGTTCATCACAATATTGCTGTGGCAACTGAGTGAAGGCCGTGAGATTTCAGAGACTGATGGCAGAAGACAATCAACTTCTGAAATCCTTGACAGTGGTCAATACTATTTTCAGTAACAGTCATATTGTTTGAACTATTAATAAAGTCAGAGTCCGAAAAGTCAGAGTCTGAATCAACTCAAGAAGTCTGAATTCAGTTAAAATTATGTGGGATTCTGTTAAACAAAGCCAGCATGCAGCTGGAAAAAAAAGTTCTAATCTTGCTTTTGATAATTAGGAGGAGCTGTCCTTGCCCATGGCAAGGAGGTTGGAACTAGATGAACTTTCCAACTCAAACTATTCTATGATTCTAAGATCTCACATGATAGCCAAATCAATGTTGTAGTTAGAATAATTTTCAAATATCGTACTACAATGAGAAACAAATTTACTAAAGCATGCCCCAAAGAAATTGATGTTACAGGAAGCCATATTGTGTTGATGCAGTGGATAGTACCTATATGTCAGAGTGGTTTACTTGCAGGGACTGATGGTATGACACAGTGCAGTTTACAGTCTGCCCAGGTCTCCTTGCATTGTTAGATTCTCATATAAATGAAATGAGAAAATCAGTCTCTATATCTATTTATTGCATTTCCAATTCTTGGTGAATCGTTTCCAAATAAAGTATGTTTTAAGTAGAAGAAGACAGGTATTATGTTTGACCTGAAACTCATTCTAATCTCTGTTGTCATTCAGATGAAAATGTCCTTTTTTTCTGAAGGCCTATTATCTTCCTGAACAAATCCTTGTTATAAGTCACCACCTCTGTGTTTCTTTAAATCCTCCAAGTCCTTGAGGTTAAATGTGGAGTATTCACTTGCCAGGTGCTGTGAATATGGAAGTGAGAAGGAGTCTGATAGTGTCATTAGACCAAGCTCCTAATCATACCTTTGTTGACATAAACGTGAAGGGCTTTGATCTGTCATGAGTACTTCATACTAGAAAATAAAATGGGCCAAGTACTATTTTCTTGGCCTGAGTTTGACTGTCATGGGGCATCGTGTACATATGCAACCAAACAGTCGTATCCCCACATTGGCTGCACAGAACTGCATTTTGGGAGTAACTCCAGGGACACACTATCTTCACAGTGTAGCTGCCTCAATCCAGGTACCATGCAAAAGTGCAGCAGCGGTACAGACACAGTCCCTTGGCTCTAGCCTGGCCCATGCCTTGGTCCTGTTCATAAATGCAGCCAAGGTTATTTAGGTATGCCAAATGCTATTTTTAGCAACACAATTCCATAAGGCAGAATCTCTATCACTGGGAATCAGAGGTATCTATATTTCCATGGAAACTTCATTTCTTATATTGACATTATTTGAACAAAACCAGCCATCTCTTGATGCCATAATCTGTTCTGACCCTCAGCTGCAGCAGAGTTGATAAAGTGAACAACCTTCTGTCCGTCTTTTTGGTCTGTGTGAGAAGCCAGGCAACAGAAGATGCTGCCTGACTGTGGTCACCAGCTCATTGCTAGAACATTCACCTGCAGTGTGAGCTACCTGAATGCTTCTGTCTGTATGATTTGTTGCCAAGATTTGAACCCAAGTGTCCCAAGTGACAAGGCAGTATTCAAAATAACGAGAGCAGAAAATTCTCTGAGGGGTCTCTCTTAGTGTGTCTTGTTCCAGAATAAGTATTTGCTTTGCATACAATGGCTGAATACTTTTAAGAACAGACAGAATACATGAAAAATACATGATAACCTAATGGTTACAACAGCCTCTAAATGAACTGGGTTTCAACTCATGATCTATCAAGCTTTTAAATATTTTATATGTAGTGGAACAGTTTCAAAAGATATGGCTGCTCTTTGAGAGGATGTACTGGAATATGCAATACTTTCAGGCTCAAGACAGTGACCTGAAGATGAGCTCTCTAGAACTAAACCTCTTCCCCAGATCAGAAGTTGAATTTGCTTCTCTCACATCATTCCCAAAGGCATTTGCACTAAGATCACTTGACGTAAAGATCAAGACTTCTGCTGTATGCTATTCTTCATCATACCCTGCAACCAAATGGAGTGGGCCAATACAATGACTTCTGTGGTCTTCTCTTTAGATTTACTGCATTGTCCCCTAATATGCTGTTTCCCTTACTTACTGTCCTATGTGCTTATTCACTGATAATAATGGTAATTGTAAAGAGGTCAGAGAAACCTTCTGAAAAGAAATTCTTCTTGTAATTGCTTGTTTGTTTTTGTAGCTGTATATTTCCTTAGGATAATAGCATTTGGCAAGAACAGTTCAGCATTGCAGGGCACTCAGATATTTTGCTTGGTCTAGGACAGATTATTCTAAATGTGCTTATTAGATGACATGACCCCAGAGGGCATAAACCCACAGATAGCTGATGGCACCTCTCAGAGACTCCACAGAAACAGAGACAGAAGATCTAACAGCAGCATTATTAGCAAGAATAATATTATACTGTCTGTCAAGAGTACTCAATGTGTGCAAGACTAAAAACTTCATGGAAGAGCTGTAAGAATAGAAAAGGCCATTCAGTACTGAGCACTGGAGGTCACAGACCATGAGGCAAATATTCCTTTTACTAGTTTCTTTATGAAAAAATCTAACTACAAATGATAACTGCACTACTAATCTTTGGTGTGAGTTCACTAACTCAGTCCCACAGGCTCTAACCTACAAGTTCAATGCATGCATTAGCGATATCTCCATCTTTTGCTCTTCAGAGAAAGTCTGGGAATACTCTCCAAATGACAGCCTAAGTCATTCCTTTCTCTGTCAATCTGTCCATTGCTGTTCCCTAGCTACTACTGAGTCTCAGTTTATAGTCACCTGCCTCACCAATCTGCCTCCAACTTCCTATTCTGTGACAAGATATAGTGGAAAAAAAAAAAAAAAAGAAAAAAAAGGAGAGTTGAAAATGTCAATGAGTCAGCTTCCAGATCTGGATGGAAAAGACTGAAAATTTAATTATGATGGAATAAATTTTTTTCATTTTGAAAATGTCAAACATGTTTCAGTCCTGCAGAATGAAGATGTTAAGCTTTGGGATTTTCTGCAGGTTATTTTTCTTCTACTATTTCACTGAAAAAAATAGATTTTCTTCTGAGCTCTAATTTAACCATGAGTTTAGATTTTCTTAATTCTTCAAAACTGGAAAGATCTAGGATCAGAAGAAAACAAAAATCAAACACAAGGTCACTTAATATTAAGGAAACATGTTTTCACTTGTATTTGGAAAAGTTTTTTTTTTCTTGGAATAACAGAATACTTGAGGTTGATAGGGAACCACTAGAGATACAGTCCGAACCCCTTGCTTAGGAAGAGTCAATTGCAGACTGCTATCCAGGGCTGTAATCAGCTGGATTTGGGATATTTTCAATAATGGAGGCATCAAAATCCCTCTGTGCAATCTTTTCTGCTATTAGACCACAGTAATATTCAAAAAGTTTTTGCCAAGTCTTAAATGGAATTTCTCATACTTCAGTTCGTACCTCCTGTCCTGTCACTGGATACCACCGAGAAGTCTGGCCCTGACTTATTCACTCCCCTCCTATTAGACATTTATATACACAGATATGTGTATTGGAACGGCCCTGAGCCTTCTTGCTTCCAGGCTGACCTATCCCAGCTCTCTCAGCCTGTCTTCATGGGACACATGCTCCAGTTCATTAATCATATTTGTGGCACTGTGCAGGAGCCACTCCAGAATGACCAGATCTCCCTTGTTCTCTTGTCACTCCAGATGTGATCTCACCAGTGCTAGAGAGCAAAAAGCCACTATTTTCCTCTGTAGAGTTCAGATGCAGTTCCCACTCAGATGGCTGGACAACTGACTAAGCAAGAACAGCGACTACTAACCTGGAAGTGTCAGCTTCTACTCTGTCATGCCTCTTCCTGTGGTCACTTGTACATAAGTCAGGTATATACAAGTAAATCAAATTATGAATAATGGCTGCCAAGCATTAGGTCAGTGAGCTTTTTTTTTTTTTTTGCAAATGCCTTGGAAGCATATGTAGGTGCTGAAATACATTACTGAGAACTAATCAATGCTAAAGCAACAATCATTGAAAACTAACAATAAAATCTTTTCTGCTGTTCATCACAGCTGAATCAACACAATGAACAAACAGACCAATTCTGGCAATGGACTATTTCTACACAGCTTTCAAGAGGCCAGGCAAGGGAACCCCATACATCTGATGAGCCTTCTGATTCAGTTTGTGACCTTTATATGTTCATGGCCCCACAACCTACCCCCTGGCTGTCAGCTGCTGCGATTCAGTGAAGGGTGTTCACAGTGCACAGAGCTGCTCTGAATGCAGTCACTATACCTTCCTAACCACAGTCTGGTAGTGTTGTGAAGACAGATGAGCTAAGTGAGGTTGAGATCACATATAAAATGTGCCAGGATATGTATTTCTTATTCTCCTACCTCTACTCACCTCAGTTCTTGAAGTGTCCTCTGGACTTTGAAGAAGACAGTCATAAACTTCACAAATTAGCTAATTTTCATATAAGCCTCTCCTGATCTTTGTTGTTCTTCTTCTACCCCTGGAATCTGTTCTTCTGAACTTGTGTCCTTAAATTCATCGATGGTCTCTTACTCACTTGATAAAATATAGAGTAGCCACTCACTTCCATGGGCCTCCACAGTTTCCATGTCACCACATACTTTCCACTGTTTTTATGATCAGGGTGTGTCCTATGTCTATGACCTTCTGTAGATCTCCTGAGCTTCTTGGTTACTGGAAAAAGAAAGAAAAGTGGAGACTAAGGGTCAGGTTTATATCCCATTACTGAAAGGAAGAAGGCAAGTTGCAGATGGAGTTGGAAGATATAGGCAAGCCCAGGCACCTCCTTTGCTGCTAAGAAGTGAAGTGGGAGCAGAGGCTGCAAACTGCAGCTCTTGATGGACTGCGACACCACCCTGTAGCAATTCATACTTTAATATAGCCCTATATCCTCCTTTGTCAGCAACAGCAACTGGAGAAGGGGCATTGCAGACACTGTTTGAAAAAAGATTTTGAAGTGGCAGGATAGGGATGTGCACTCTGAAATAGCTATTCATTCCTCCAGGCACAGGCAAAATGCACTGTTTACTCTTGCAGGCCTTTGCCTTGACTACCTTCCGCTGCTATTTGTGTCAACGACATATAAATGATGTTAAAACTCTAATCACATTAAAGCTTGTCGGTGGCAGTGGTGACACATGGCTGCTAGCTTTGCAGTTTTGCCAGAGCTCACGGTCTCTGCTGCTCCATGTTAGTCACCTGGAAAGCAAAAAGGCAGGAAGCCAGACATCACCATTGACAGGGCAGAGACAATAGCATCAGTGCTCAGTAGATTAAAACAGACCCTCACACTGCCCTGTGATTGGCCTGGATCTTGTGAGCCACATAGTCCTCCTCTTACCTATTGTGAGATACTTAGCATCTATGAGGTGAAGCAAGGAAAAGTGGTAGTTTAGGGACCTGCATAACTGTTTTGACAAGGTAAACCAAAAAAATGCCACTTACTTAAGTGGTATTACACTGCTTCTGATGTAATTTTAAGTAACTTTTAACTTTCTTAACTAATAAGAAGTAATGAAATACCTGTAAAACTGTTTAGTCTATAAAGAAGAGGGTTCATTGATTTTCCTTCAGAACAGAAAATATTACATGTTCCTTATTTTTACTACATGTACAAGGAAAAGAAGACCTGACAGCCTCCATGTGTGTCTTTGCCATTGAGTCCAAGTGCACACACAAGCAACAGGCTTAAAACTGCACTATGGCTTCCACATAATTTTTTAATGTTAACTCATCCCTTATTTTTAACTTTTTAAAATTCTGATATTCTTGGACTCCTTTAAATTTCTTGTCATTGCCAAACTTAGACAGCGAAGTTGTTCTATAGATTAGCAATCTGAAGGCATATCCAAATGTCCAGGCATTTGCAGGCTCACACCATTCTCACACAAGTGAGGGATCTGAACCAGACCTGACCTCTTTTAGCATGGGGTTTGTATCGCTGTTAAAACGTTGCACCTGCCCTCCTACATCCCCTCTCTTACTCTGTTCTTACACATCAGTACTTTAGCCTGCACTGTGAATTCCTGTCTCTGTACCAGGCAGCTCATTTCTACAGAGAACCAAGATGAGTGTTTCAGTGCCTCAGTTTAGGACTCCTGTCCACCTTTTTAGTCTAGCCTTTGTACCTTATCTACCTAGAATATAAGGTATGAGTTTAAGCTTTTATGTACTTTGGAAATGAGAACAAACATTCTGACAATGGGTCAGCTCAAATAAAACAAGGCAATATTGTACTCAGATCTTTATAATATCATTCTGAATATAATTCATAAATTGTGGCAGGTTTTCAAACAAAACTAAGTTAAAATCATCTTCTCTTGGTAAAACACATTCTTTATGTACTTCAATTTAACTGTTTTATGTCACCATTTTCCTTAATTGTTCACAATAATTAACAACACTATTATTTTAATGGTGAGTTCCAGGTAATAGATGCAAGGCAGAAGACACTATTGGATGTAACAGAATCATTCAGGTCCTGGCTGATGAATACCCAGAATTTAAAAATTGTCTCTGCACTAACAACGGCTACTGTAGCATCACGACTTGGCTTGGGAAACAGTGCAACATTAATAAAGGTAACTAAATATAAAGTAGGTTGACTCTGGCTGGATGCCAAGTGCCCACCAAAGCCACTCTGTCACTCTCCTCCTCAACTGGATAAGAAAAAATATAATGAAAGGCTCATGGGTCGAGATAAGGAGAAGGAGATCACTCAACAATTACCAACATGGGCAAAACAGACTAAACTTTTGGAGAACTGGTTGAATTTATTACTAATCATAAAGGTAATGAGAAAGAAAATCTAAATCTTAAAACAATTTCCCTTCTTCCTGGATCTTTGCCTCCTATCTGCCCAGCAGCAAGGAAACGAGGAATAGGATTATGTTCATTTCATCACAGATGCTTTCAGCTACTCCTTCCTCTCAGGGGAGGACTCCTCACACATACTCTGCTATAACATGAGGTCCCTAGCACGGGAGAACTTTCTCCCACAAAGTGCTCCAGCATAGACCCGTTTCATGGGCTGCAATTCTTCAGCAACAGACTGCTCCAGAGTCAATCCCCCATAGGGTCACAAGTCCTGATAGCAAACATGCTCCAGTCGGGGCTCCTCTCCCTCCATGGATTCATAGGTCCTGCCAGCAATGTGCTCCAGGGTGAGCTTCCCATGGAGTCAATAGCCTCCCTCAGGCATCCACCTGCTCCAGCATGGGCTCCTCCACAGGCTGTGAGTGGGTCTCTGCTTCCCAGTGGCCTCCATTGACTGCACAGCTGCCTCACCATGGGCTGCACCACAGGCTGCAGGGGAATCTCCTCTCTGGCATCTGTAGTATCTCATCCCCTTCTTCTTCACTGACTTTGGTTTCTGCAGAGTTGTTCCTCTCACATATTCTCACTCCTCTCTCTCACTGTAGTTTGCTCTTGAACAGTAACTTTTTTTCCACTTAATAAATTTGTTATCACAGAAGCATTACCACTGACCACCATCACTGATAGGCTCAGCCGTCGACAGTGTCAGCTGTGATGCAGGGGAAGCTTCTGGCACCTTCTCACAGAAGCCACCTTCATAACCCCCCACCACCCCCAACCCCTGCTACCAAAACCTTGCCACAGAAACCCAATGCAAGAGCAAAAATAAACATATAATTATATAACCCTTATTTTAACTGGATTCCAGTTTCTTTGCATATGTCTCAAATTTGATAACTACCCCCCAAAATTAACTTTGTCTTTTCTATGATACTCACACTCCAACATGCACAAGAAGCAATGCCATATCTGCTTCAAGAGAAATAACCCAATAAAATGCCTGTAAGAAATTCAAACATCTTCTAAAGCTCTTGCTCCATACAGTGGAAAGTGTGAGTGAAAATGTGATGTGTATTGAGGACCAGTTGTTACCTAAGGAGACCTGGGTGCTATTGGATCTATGTTATATATAGAGTTCCAAATCTAGGAGAGGTTATTGGATGTAGGAAACACAGCTGCTACCTTCATAGAGCTGTACGTAATATATAGAACGCATCCTTTGGAAAATCCTATTGTAATCAATGGGTGTATCTCCTTTAAACTTATTTTTTGTTATTTGAGAACTCTTTTCCCTTCAGAAAGTCTGTCTCTGTACCTGAGAATTAATTAGTACATGAAAGGCTTGGAGTTTCTGATCTGACGTCTCCTGGAGCAATGATTACCAAAGTTTACACAAGAGAGAGAAAATCAGCCAGTGAATGAGAGCCTGGAAAGTGAGCCCCAAGGATGATTTCTGGTGCTGATCTGTCGCTTCCTGGTAGTGTCAATCACCAGACATAAAGCAGTAAAATAGATGGATTTATTGCAGAAGAAATAATAACATCCTGATCTGTTACTCTGGCCACAAAAAAAAAAAAAAAAAAGGGTATCCAAAACCTGACATTGATGTCATTGGAACAGTGGTTTTGCTTCTAGCAACAAAATGAAGTGATTTTATATTTTTGCTGATTGTGATTACATTTCTCACAGGTACAGCAAATGTTGATGCTATTTTAGCATCATATAATCATTAGTTGGAAAAGACCTTTAAGATCATGGAGTTCACCCACTAACTTCACACTGCCAAGACCATAACTAAACGATGTCCCTTGGCACCTCATTTAGGTGTCTTTTAAATACTTCTAGGGATGGGGACTTCAACACCTCCCTGGGCAGCCCATTCCAATGCTTCATAACCTGTCAGTGAAAAAGTTCTTCCTACTCTTCAAACTAAATCTCCCCTGGTGCAACTTGAGCTCACTTCCTCCTGTCCTAAAGGTAATGAACAAACCATTTTCTGGAATTGACCTTCTCTTTTTACAAATTATGCATTAAATTATGATAATCCATGATATGTCTGATCTTAAGGTGACCAAAATTCTCTGAGGTGAATACCTTTATGCAGTAATTTTAGTGAAAGCTTCTCCTATTACTCTCTGCAGCTGAATTGTTAAAGTAGACTGTTATAGAGCCACCAGGACACAATGAGTATAAGGAATACTCATTAGTCTCTGAAGTTATTATGTATGTACATAAAACTTGGAATGAAACTACAGCTGTTTCACTCATTTTTTTTGCATTAAGACAATTATCACTTTCCTGAGTTTGTTTTGAGCTGGCCAGTGACAAATCTTCATCTTCCATTTGATTTATATCTTTGTTTGTTCCTATTTGAGCAGAATATTTGGAAACTTCCTCCAGATCAGATACTGAGCTGAGTTTTAGGCAACACAGAAACCCCAAAGGCCAAAGTCATCCAGAAGAACTAGAGAAGGACTGCAGTATTGCAAAACAACACTGCCGAGAGGACCCTTACTGCTTTTTAGTGTACAAGAGCTTCCAGCAAGTGTGCCAGGTAGATGGAGCAAAATGCAGGTTCCCAGTGGTCTACCAAGAGTGTTTGTCAGCATGGAAAGAACTGAGGAAAACAGTGCTGGGAGAGTGCAAGTGCTCAGAACCACTTGAGATGAGATGCATTAAAATATGGAAGGGAATATTTAACAACCCTTGTTTACAATACTCTCAAGAGAGCCAAGATTCGGCAGCTAGTGAAAATGATGATGATGATGGTGATGATGACAATGATGACGTTGATGATGAGAAGAAACAAGACACTGACACAGGTGAGAGGTATTCCAGCAGTCTGAATGCTTCAGTAGTGTGTGTGAGTCTGATAAAGGTTTTCTTAGTCATTTGCAGTTTAGCATTGGAAACAGGACAGTTTTAAGAAGCTTATTTAGACACAAATGAATAATGTGATAACCAAATGATAACCTGAATGCAAATACTGTTCTCCTTCAATCTGTTAATTTGATACAACCTGATCCAAATCAATCCCTTTTAGTATCACACTATAACTAGAAAAAGTATAAGAGCAATGAAAGTAATTTTTTAATAGCAAGAATTGTCTGCCTCCTTTGACTTCAGGTTATGACAAGAAGTTAGTCAAGTCTGAAAACTGAATGCTCTGATGAACATATTAAGGCCTCCAGCCCTTATTCATTCACAAGAAATCTGGATTTATACTGCACTGAGAAGCTCTGAAAACTCTTCTTAAGCACACGGGATCTATAATTATCTGGAGAATGTTACCAGCAGCCATAAATAAACTCCCAAATTTATGAGTATATCTAAAGGTGATTTTGGAGTTTATTAACAAGCTGTCAGTTTCTATTTGGTCAGGCTAATTTGGTTTAGTCTTCTTTACTTTTACTGCTGACACTATGCCAGCAATGCAGCCAATACTTTAAAGTTAAAAATTAAGCTAAGACATGATTTATGACCTGTGCCTGCTTCTGTGTCTTTGTGTTCTAGGCAATATTAGTATGGAAACAAAATTACAATGGAGCTTATCTGCTCTCTCCAAACAAGGTAAGTCTGAATTTACTTACAAGTCCTAATAACTGGGTTTAGCTCTGTTTTCAGATTGTGTACAACACATCTCAAGATTAAAATGACTAGTTTTAATTCAGTTTATTGAAAAGCAGGGAGTCAACAGATCCACCGTATTTTCAGTTAAGCTCCTGGCCAGATAAGAATCCAAGTGTCAGGTAACAATCTCATTCCTGTTAAATTTACAGAGGTAAATCTTATCCCATAAACATTTTAGGGTCATAATTACTTAGCTCTTTTTGGAAGATTTATAGTATAGGCTAGAAATACTTAAACAGCTTTAAATGCCATTTATATAATTTTCTCCATTAATTATTTCATAGTCTAGCACGGAACTGGAGTAGTTTCAAGTATCCACTATCCAGAAACTGTTACCATGAAACAGCTTCCATCTTGACATTTTTCACATTCTTCTCCCTTCTTACCTGGCAGGGGCAGAAACTTGCAGGAAGGTTGCTTATGAGGGCCAAGCAGTGGAAGGGAGAAGTATAGAGATCCCACAATGGGCTTAAAAGAGGCAATGCTGGAAGAGATGTATCAGAGTTTTGGGGAGTGAAACTTGGTTTTAATGGGAATGTTACAGGCAGGATAACAACCCATTATCACTTGAGAAAAGTTTTCTTGTGATTTTGTTTTAAAAACTGTTATTCTTTTTAGCACACAGAACAAACAGAACTTGTTTGGATGTGAACAAGGAGTGTGTTGAAGATGAAGTATGTAACAAACAGTTGTCCCTGTACCTTAAAGTTTGCTCAGTAAATAACAAGTGCAACATGGAAGAATGTCAAGCGGCCACAAGGTTCTTCTATCGAAATATGCCTTTTGAAGTTGCTCAAATGATGATATTTTGTGATTGTATCCAGCCTGATGATTCCTGCCAGAGAGCAGAAGAACTTCTTCACGGCAAGCCCTGTGCATTTACTGCAGTTCCACCACCATCATGTCTGAATGTAATCCAGATGTGCGAAGAGAATGAATTGTGCAGGTATGTAAAGGAAGATTTTTGCCTAGTAATGTACCTCTGAATATGAATTTCATCCAATAATTTATATATATATATATATATATATACATACGTATATATAAGCACACACATATGCCGTGAATCTCATCTATAGCATTTTTTTTCTGCACTGAATCTATTTGATGTTATTACTTGTGTTTGACATCTTCACAGATGTCTGCATCTGCTGTGGCAATTCCGCAAGCAAACTGAAAACGTTCACTTTCAGAAAGGTCTAGAATCTAATGTGGGTTTTGCTTCTCCTTCATGACTCTTAAAACTGTTTCTGCTGGACAAACTATGCTGTTGTGTATTTTCATTACCACTTTCTTCAGATAAGGCCTGCCAGTTTGCACCTTTGCTCTCTAGCAGTTTGCACAAATTGTGCAGCAGACCAGACGAAGTTTGTTTGGCTAAAGTAATTACCTCTTCCACTACTGAGTCTGACCCTTTGTACACAATGGTACAAACACTTGGCCCTTTCAGGAAACTGTTGTCTTATTCATTTCATCTCAAGCATATTGATACTTTAAAAAAGCTGCCCCGAATCATGTGCAGACTACCAAACTCATGAAGAATAATGCAGTTTTCAGATTTTTGATTTTACTTTAGAAAACACAACAGGATATTCACAGTTCAATGTAATTGCCACCATTTGTATGTGGCCAATTGGGTCACTTTGGTTTTCAGTGTAGTCACCAATTCTCTTGTGGGTTAGTCCTTAATTTTACCTCAAAGCCATGCTCAATTTCACCTTTGCTCAATAAAACAAGAGGCCAAGAGACACTTTCAATTCTGTGCAGGCTATTCAGATTGACATCAATGGGAATTGCCCTTTTTATGTCAAGAATTGGACTAAAAATGTGTGTCTTTGCATGTACATGTGTAAACATGTGATGTCATAATGGAGATTTGCTGAATTACTCATTATTTTAAGAACATTAATGTTTCCTGGCAATGACAATAAGTGAATATAATTATCAAAATTAGTCTGTGAATTATGACTAGCCATATCTGTAAATCAGGAGATGAATAAAAATAATTCCATTAGCATAGAGATGGCACCTGCTTTGAAACCTTTGCTTGTGTAATGAAAATATTTGCATTAAAATCCTAGCTGGTATTTTAACAGTCTATGTTTTTCCATGTGACTTGTTTGTTACAGCCACACAGTAACAACAGTAAATTAATAGACTAATTTTATGATTAAGGAAATAATGGTTTAATATATTAATGTACAATACACAACAACAATTTACTTTCATTATCCCTTAATATTTAACCCAAGTGATAAATTGGTTTCTAATTAATTTCTATAGATTTATTAGTTAGCTTTTAATAGATGTTTTCTATTGTTACACATACTGCTTCAAAGGCCAATTTTATTGTAGACTAAGAGCAAACAAACTGAAATCATTTGAGATTACTGAGCTGGGAAACCAGGTAATTCTTCTAGTAGCTTATCTCCACTATCAATTAATCTTTAAGGTTAACTGAATTACTTCTATTTTTTCCTGAGCCTTCGACACTGTATTTTATTAGCATTCAGTGGGAGGAGGGGTTGGCATTGGATGTAGATTATTTAATGTAAAATAAGTTGAATATTCATTCTTCCTTCAGCTTCCCAGCAAACTGATCCACTATTTCGGTTTCATTATGATGATTGGTTTTACTCCTTTACCCACGTCTTCCCTGAGGATGAGAGGCTTATTATTCACACTGATTTTTGCTGGAACCTGGGAAAATCTCTACAGGTGCTGATTAGAAGTGCAAGTTTTCAGTAAAACTAAGATTTTCTTTCTCAAATTGCAATTTATCAGATTTCACTCAAAGCAATCAAGTGCAGATCAGAGCAGCTATCACTGAATAGTGTGACTTTTAAGGCTGAAGTGGTACCACAGGAACATACTACCTTTTCATGATGATCCTTAAATGTCTCTTTGTGAAATCACAGAGATTTTTAAGCTGTCATTGTATACTACTTCTTTTTTTTTTCCCCATCAGGAAAAGATACACAAGTTTTTGGTCAAAGTGTTGGAGACATGTAACAAAAAAATGCTACAATGACGAAGCTTGTCTTGAAACTTTAATCAAGGGTGACATGCTCTGTTCTGCAAACGCTGATTGCAAAGCAGCCTACGTTGGCACCTGGGGCACAATGCTACGCATAGAATGCACCTGCCAGAATTTACCTCCCACAGAGCAGTCTTTGTGCAAGCTTTTCCATCACATGCTTCACAGCAAATCGTGCTTCAGTGAGTTACGTGAGTAACACATAATACTTTAAAGAATAATTAGTTTTAGAAGGTATTGAAATGCTTATACCAAATCTTTACATATGTTTGCTACTACTGATTTTGGCATGATTTGTATTTCTGTTTTTTTAATTAAAATATTTTTTTTTCCTCTAGTTTAGGGAAACATTTTAATTAGTTGTAAATCAATAAAATTGACTCCTTGCCTTATTACATGAATTTACTGGAGTATCAACAAAATAATAGTTTTTTGGGGCCTATAATATTATGCAGATTAGAAAAGGCCTTCCTGTTACTGGCTTAATACTGTGCTTTAGTGCAGTGTCTTCACTAATAGTACGATACATTATCTTGCTTTTCCTTTCTTTTCTTCTTGAAGTCTAAATATTAGTATACCTTACACACATTTAGCAACAGACTTCATCCACAGAAAATAACTCCAATGATTTAAATAGGACTTCTCAAACAAAAAAGTTCTGTGAATGAAGGCTTCAGTAGAAACATTGGGAATCCCTCAGATGAAATGTATGCTCTTTCTCAAAACCAGTAAAGCCTCTCACGTGTTACTTACATTTCTTACATAGAGAAGTCCTTGCCAAAACATTGTTTAGAGAGAACTGATAGTGCAATGAATGGCAATATGGGAGAAAACATTAATGTTTTAGTCTGAATCAGAAGTGTGCCTTTGAAGTAAATTTTCTCTTTATCCCTACTACATCACAGGGTGCTTCCTGGACCCCTGCAGACTAAAACTGAACCTGAAGGTTCATCTGCCACCTCTGCAACACTCCATCTACATCCAGACATCTAGTCCATGGGCCAGTTTAAAGACCAAAGTTATGTCTTCTCAAATTCCTGATTATCACACCAGCTATTTTGTTATATAAATCCTCTCAGGATACACTACTTGCCAGTGCATGGTTTCTTACATCAGTCGTCTGCTAAATGTAATTACATATATTCTCAGCTTGGGTACTTTCTCTAAATATTTCAATGAAAAGCAATGACTACTTCACAGTTCCATCTGATGAACTGTCTTAAAAACATGTCTTAATTGCATGCACATTCTTCATTGAATGAACTAGCTAATCTTTTAATTTTAGCAGCCAAAATGTTACCACTGATAAAAGTATAATCAAAGTCTATCCGGAAATTAAAATCAAGTTGCTGAAACACTGCCCTTAAGCTTAGTTAATCACTACTAAAATTCAGACTCTGAGAAAAGTTTAAAAAATTTTATGCCAACACCCTGGAAAAGTGAACAATAACACTGTTAGATTTGAGGCTGCCCTGGCAGTGTTTCGCCAATGAGCATTATTTGTTTGCTTCCATAAATGACTGCATCTAATGATCCAAATGAGTGATCACATCATTGTGTTAGTTACACTTTACCTATAAAGCAAAAAGATGACCCTCATGTCATAATAATCAGATCATTGCTCATCAGCTTTTGCCATTCCCTGAAGCAGTCTCAGGACAAAACATTTTTTGTGATGGAAGCTTCCCTAACCTAATTGGCATTAAGTACAGGAGCTTGCTTGCCTTTGTGGTGAAACAAATTCCTTCTAGTTAAAGAAGAGCAGTTTGGAGATCCAGGGCCTTTGGCTGAGTAAAGGATTGGCATCTATTCTATGGAACATTTGCAGAGTCTTGTGAATTTTGCTTTTGTTTTTTTTCTGGATGTCTACCTCTAACGCAGCTAAACTGAAGAGAGAGATGATCATGAGTTTGATTGTAGGGCACCGTGTTCAGAGATATGGAGTGATTGCTCTATTGTAGATCTCATCCAACCCCTCCTGCAAACTTATCATCCAGCCTGGGTGTGAACTTTGGATAACTTTCAGTCTTACAGTGGTGTTGACTTTGAACACGGAAAACTTTCTGAACATGCAAATACCCAGAATTTATATATTTTAAGATACATTAATGACATTATGCCTACAAAGTGGATGAACCTTTGTGAAAGCGTTGAGGTCTAGCAATTCACTTGGAGAATAAGCTTTCCCTTTTGGAAATGATTTGAAGCTACCACCCATTTCTCATGACTTCTCTTCTGGTATGATGGGCCCATTTCTTTTGGTGGTCCTATTTCTAAAATTGTTTCTATGAAAATATAATTTAAGCTATTTTGAGGCAGAGAATATTTTTAAAGTATACTTGTCCCTCACAAGACAAACTACAAGGGAGGTACAACTGAGATGTCAAAGAAAGAATAATATTTTTAAATAGCTGTCTCTATCAATTCTGTGACTCTCATCAAACAACAATTGGTAATATTTACTTAAATTATCATTTTAAAGTAATATTTTTAATAGATATTTTCTTTCTAATATTCAGGTCAAATTTCCATTAAGAAGAAAGATTTTGATTGGGTAAATACAGAAGTACCGGGAGAAAAGCTTTCCAGAGCACAGCTCCATTCTTCCTCAATTAATGGTGAGTTTTGGCATATTGCTCCATGATTTAATTTCAAATACTCTTGAGATTTCCATTGTGTATGATAGGGAAGACTAAAGGTTAGACCCCTTGGGTGAGTTCAGGCAAATGAGCTTTATCTGTTGCTCCCCCACTCAACATGATGTGGAAAAATCTCTCTACCTGTTTGGCTTAGCTTATATAACCACAAAATAAAGATAATGATACTGAACCAATTTCTCTGATAAGTGGTTTTCAAATAGATGTCTTACAATCACTGTATCATAATTGGGGCAAATTGAGCTATTAAGCCTGCCAGAGCCTGACTTTCAGTACAGTCATTACAGAGTAGTAGTCATAATGTGTATACAAATTATTACCTTTGATGTCACACCTACTTCTATCTCTTTTGACTTCTTGTGCCACAATAGTTAGAACAATGAAATTAGGAAGCAGCAGTAAGTGGCCCTAGAAGAGGTTTCTATTACACTCCATCAGACTTTACCTTTTCATGCAACAGAACAGCACACAATTGCAGATTCATGGGCTGAAGTGTTGCATGGCTTTATTTCAAATTACAACGGTAATCAAGTGACACAAAGTTAGAAGATATTGAATTAATCAAAGAATTAATATACAATTTTTCTTCTAGTTTAAATAATATTGATTTTATATTTCCTTTCAAAGGACCCGATTGCAGAGTGTTAACACTAAAGACCTTGATGCACAAATATTGACTCTAACAAATATTAGATGTTCTACCTTGCATGCAAAGATTACGATATTCCAGACACTACTGTGAAATTCTTTCTAGAACTCTTCATACTGAACACCTTTAACAGTGAAAAAAAAAAATCCAAGCTCTGCATGCAATACAAAGTGAAGGGGTTTCTATCAGCTCCACCCTTCAACTATTGCTGAAGAGGGTGACCTGTGAAGTATAAGAATAGATACATGAGAATGGGATTCCTAACACCTGAATGTGAATAATCAAGCATTCAGCTGTATTTTTAGCATTAAATTACTTACCTAAGAATCATTCATGTCATCTCAATGCTCTGTATAGCCAGAGAAGAAAGTCAGGGACCTTCAGAGGAAGATTAATCCCACCTTTTCAGACTGTCTTTGCTGTGGCCTGGAAATGTTGGCCTTTGTTTGTGAGCTACAGGGAGAGCCTGAATTCCTAGCTGGAACAAGACTCTAGTGGTTAAATAACACAATTTATTGTGCAAGAAATTCTGAGCTAAGCGAGAAAAGGTAAAATGTGAGAGATTTCACTGCTGTGACTAGCTCTAGCTGCAGACCTTCCCCTCAGAGATGTTTGCAAAATCCAGCCTGCACCTGTTCTCATTGAAGTCTGAATACTTTCCAAAAACTTGTCCTTGATCTCTTAACAGAATTTTGGATAGCCTTAGAAAAATAAAATGAATGCTGACCAGCCTAAACCATACCATAAAATATTCCTTCTATTGGAGCTGTCGTGTACGCTAGCTGGGAACTCACTAAGCCATAAACATCTCATAGGAGGCCAAGTCAAGGAGAAAAATCTGATTTGGGATATCTACCTGATGATAAAAAACACATTGCAAATAAGTTTCATAAAGCTCACTGCCAAAAACCTACCCCAGTATCCCAGACTCATATGCCACTAAATGTGCATTACTCAGGCTGGAAAGGGAATTGTGATCTTTACAAAATATTTATCTTTACTGAAATCAAATCCCAAGAAGAATCTCAAAGAGCAGAGGGTAAACAATTAAGTTGTCAAATATAGACTTTTGAAGATATTTAGAGATATTTGCTTCTTGGCTATTTTCTGCTTGGAAAGCAGCAGATCCAATTTGCTGATATCTTGTACCTACATAAAAAATCTCGGAAGAATCCTTTACTTACCCTGTCACTGAAAGTTACAAGGATATCTTTCACCATGACTGTCTACAGATGAACATGCACAGAGGAAACTCAGTATTTCTTCAACTGTTGCTTATTTAAAAAACACTTACCATTCCACAAAACATTTATCCATTCTGTGCAGTGGCATTATAAATCATGACATTGGATAAGATTTTAATAAAAGTGGCCTTTCATAACAAATAATAAATCTAAACATACATACATATATTAATATATGTTTGCAAGTAAATACAATCCTTTTCAGTTGGAAGAATATCATTCCAGTTTTGGCATGATAACGGGATTGTTTAAAATGCATTTACACTATTGGCGTATCCAGAAGGGCAGAGGCCAACCCCATCATCTGTGAGCTGCTACAACCCTGCTAACAAGATGTGCTGTGGGCAGAGTGCTAACCATATAAAAGTTAATGAGACTTGCTGTAAGCTTAGATGGGGCCAGAATTTTACGTCATTTTGGAAACAACATCAAAAAGCAATAACTCAAACAAAAATTTTCCCAACTTCAAAAATGTTATTGCCTACCTAGTTATGCACTTTCAGCCTGGATTTGACTTTATCTTACACTAATTATCTCCATGGCTTTACAGATCCACGTAATTTAAAAGATTGCTTCCCACACTTTAATTTGAAAGATGATTCATGTGTGAAGATAAGCATTTGCCTTCATCAGCATAGAGCTTTGGAGCTAAAGTATTTTTTCACTGGAAGAGAAAGCAAGAACTCTTGCCCCATTCTTGTGAGATAGAATAAAAATGGGCTTGACCCAAAACTGTTGAAATTAATCTAATTTCATCTTAAATTGTAGGGTTATCATATATTTCCTAATGAGGAGCTTTGCCATGCAGAGAACCTAGATAAACAAGTAATTGGCAGAGTTTATCTATAATTATACTAGCTGCTGTGGGAACTGAGATTAGTTCAGCTCCAGTGACTTTAATTTGTAAAGTACGAAACATTATCAATCTGATAGTTTTATACATGTAGAAAAAAAACCTGAAACAAGCTGTGGGTAGCCAAGAAACTTCTGAGACTAGGTGGAATTAATTTGTCTGATGAATATTCACAACAATTTCACTAGGTTTGCATAAACTGTAGATTTACACAAGAGTGTAACCTCACTAATTGCTCCAGCAACTGAGCACGCAGCTACCCTCTACCAACCTTCATCACTGGAAATGCACTACACAGAAAGCTCCATCAAGTGCTCCAGTGGTACCTGCAGCCTCAGGTCCTTGAGGTTTGCAGCCCATCCTAAGAAGGGCAAGACATTCATCACGCAGCCACAGTGGTCCTGCTATAGACCTGCCTCAAAGTGAGAAGATCCACAAGCTTCTCATGACCACTGGCCTCCTTCGTGGGTCACAGCAGCCCTCCCAGCACCTCACAGCCCTTCCTACTGCAATGGAAATGAGTGTTGTCCTCTTGTGTCGATTCACTCTCTGACAGACCGAGATAGAAACATCTCATATTTTAACCACCTCCTGTAAGAAGTCTTTGGACAATGTTTGTGCCTTTCTTTCTTCAGGGTACACGCAGATATTCGTATCCCTTTCGCAATCTAGTCAGAGAACCCAAATCAGGTTTTCTGTTCTGTACCTCAATCAGTGGAGGTGAAATGCTGAAATAGAGACAGCTATTTCTTATAAGAGTAATGACATAGGCAATGCTATGTATGCTGCATTTTTTCCCATCTCTGCTTAACCGCGTTTTTAATGCTTGTGATGGATCTGTCTGCTCTACAGTGAACTGTGAATCATAGAATCATCATAGAACGGTAGGGGTTAGAAGGGACCTTTAGAGAACATCTGTTTTACCAGCAATTACTCCACCACAATCATAGCATTTATTAAGGTTTTGACTGAAAAAAATATCAAACCACAAGCATTTTGATTTAATTTCAAAATGTTTTATCAAAATTTAACTTTTTTTTTACAATTTTGAAAATAAAAATATTGTAATGTTTTCATTAAATTCTATTAGCCTGTTCTTAACCATCCATGACTGTCACTTGTAATATTTTTTCTAGGCTTATGGGAAGTAATGTACTGAAAAAAAATCCATTTGCCTTAAATATGTGTGAATCTCACTTTTCACTTCAAAAAACGTAGGAAATTTTTGACCCTAAAACTGCAGGAGCAGTTGCAGAAAGTTTTTTTTAAATGGCTGTGTACAGTTAAGATTCAGAAACTGCAAAAAGAAATCTAAAGGATTTTCTTTTTCTAAAACTCATCATCTTAAAGAAATAATAAGTAGTAACTTGAGAGGAGGGCTAACTGCTGATCTTTTTTTTGAATGTATGATATTAGCAGTATTCCACTGACACTAAGACCTTACTCCTCTTCCCTCAAAAATTCACCACATAAACCATTTTTCAGTAGCTTGCTGCATTTGAGTGCAAACTTTGATGGTTCAGTTATTCCTTTAATTTTTCTTCTACTGGAAAGCTTGATTTTTTTTATAGCTTTTGAGAAAAAGTGATAATAATAAAAACCAAGCTGTTCCAAACCCCTGCTCAGCTCTTGCCCACTGCTTGCCTTGTAGAATATATATGCAGTCTCTCTTACTGGAGCTGCTGCAGCATCCATACCACCTGTGTTTGTATTACACTATACATTGCGTTTGTTGCATATATGTAGTGTATACAGAAGTGTCTCATAAAGGGTCTGTGTGTCCACATGCACAAACACACACAATATATAATAACTGATAACTGATTCAGAGACAAGAATTTGGCCTTCTCCTGATGATGAGTCTCGGGCTCCATCTCGTCTTCAGTGTTTCATTGACAAACTACATAAGGTGGAACACCCTGGGAATAGCTAAAAGGCCATACTCTGCCACTCTGCATTTGAGTTCCCGTGTAAACAAACATTTTTTTAATTTCAATAGTATAAACACAGAATCAGTGTAATGGGAAAACTACAGAAAGATCTCACATTTTATGTTTGCAGCTCTGGATCTGAGGCCTCTCGTCAAGTCATCCAACCTCTTCATCTCAGGTGCAGGGCTTAAGTTACATTCTGAACTGAAAATTTTCCTTCAGATTATTTTATCAAAACCGATGGATTCATTCCTCCAGGAAAAATAAGTTTCTCCTTATTTGGAGAAGAAAAGTTGAAACAATTCCCAGTTTTTCAAGAGTTGAAATTTTTAGCACATAAGCCACTTAAGTGACTTCTTGGTGAGAAGCCAAAGAGAAAGAGGAAACTCCACAGGCATGGGACCCAGAAGCAGTGTTAGATCCCATTTTACATTAATTTTATTCTAGATCAAGTATTGCTGCACACTGCAATTATGGTAATATGTGACAAAGGAAAAGAGGTCTAGCAAATAAGTAAGAACCAAGTCTCATGACATACAGAATAAAATTAACATCTTAAAATCAATGGGGAAAATGCTCCAAAACACAAATGAGAGTAACAAGCTGTTGCAGTTCCCATACAGTGGAAATAGAGTAAAAGGTAGTGCCACACATATGCACTGCTATTGGATTTGGTATTTACTAAAAAGATTCTGAAAATGGTTTTGCACCAACTGGTGAAGGAAGAGTTATTCTTAACATTGTCATCTATATCTTCTTTCTTTTAACTACTGATGCCAGAACTTATTGCTAATTTACCTTACATATGTATGCATTCCAATTCAGATCTCAAATCAGATTCTTACTACACAAGTTTCAGGTCTGCTTTCTGTTTTCTATTTCTAGGTGAAACGGTCTACATTATTGCCTATTCCTCCTGCATAGTTCTCATCTTAGGAATAGTGCTGTTGACTCTCCTAAAGATCAGGTAATTTGTCTGGGATATTAATCATTGGTTCTAGGAAATTGGAAAAGCAGAAAATAAAATGTTTTGACTTAGTTAAGAGGTTGGCACTGCAATTGTCTTTAAAAACAGTCCAGAATGTCCCAGTGATGGAAAGAACTGACATTGTGGGTATCAGCCAGAAAGAGTGAAATACGATGCGTATCTTCAATGCCCTCCATTCATGCCGAGATCCCAGGTTTTAGGAGGTTTCATTTCCTGTCCCATGGCAGGGAAAGGTGAAATCTGAATTCAAAAATTCTGTGAGACTACCTTCCTAGCCCTGTAGTAGGCAGAAGTAATGCAGAAAGGAAATGAGAATATGCAGCATTATAACATATTCAGAAACCAAATCGTGAATGCTGCTATTGTAGTTAATATTCTTGCCATTTTTGATGATAGGATTCTGTAAACATTCCCCCCCCTCTCAAAGTATGAGGAATTGCCCATAGACCAATGCTTGGTAAGAAAACAGAAATGTGCATTCACTTAGTCAGATGAACACGGCCTTTTCTTAAATGATACTTTTTCTTGGAACAAATTAAATGGCCAGATTTCAGGAATTACACTGTCAGATGATAGGTAACAGAACATGATGTAGCAGGAGCTATATATAGCGGGAGGCATATTGAGTCAAATTTCATTATTAATTCAGAGGCAGATCAAAGAGGAATCATGCAGAAAAATGCAAAAGGCAAGTCTAGGATATATGGGAACAGAGCCTTTCTCTTTAGGTTTGCAGTTACAGGAATATCAGCATATAAATAAAACTCAGATTTAAAGAATACAAGGGATGGAAGAAAAAACAGTACATTAATAACAGTGAAGGGAATGATTTTATACCACAATGTTCATCATAAAAAGAGGGAAATTTTGCCACTGATTTCAATTAAGCCAAAGTTCAAACCAAGAGCTGTTTAGTTTATTGTTAAATACATGCACATTCTTTGTTTTCAGAGCCTGCAGACCAAAACATGAGTCAAGAAGTCCCTCGCCAGATCATTCTTCTGAAACATTTATGGTCCATTATAAAAGTCATAGATGAACTACCCTGTTGCTTATGCTTTCAAGGCTGCTCTTGAAAGCCAACCTGTTGTACATATGCGATAGTAAAATATATATTAGAATACCTACTTTAAATTATGGAATTTTGTAGTTGAGCATACAAAAGATTTTTATATTTATTAACACACATTAAACCTTTCACAAGCTGAAAAAAAAAAATTAGAAGTGTGTTCTCTCTCTTTTGTGTAGATTCATAGATCTGTCCTGGGCTGCACATTTCCCACTCCTTTAGATGCACATGACAATGATATACCTGCTGTATCAGCATTAATTTGCCTAGCAGTGGCAAACTTTGAAACCTACCCTTCTGATCTGAACTCATCTGGCATAAAGGAAAAAAAAATCCACTGAGAAACTTTTGGGAGAGCTGCTCATTTGCAGTGGTTTTGTACATTAGGTTCCCAGGTACTGAACACTTGGTGTGATGTTTTTAAGGCAGCAGTCACAGGCTGACTGAAGGTTAGTGGTGGAGCACTTGTGGGGCAGGAGGATATCAGGATTAAAAGCCCTTTCAGTACAAAGAGGCATTAAATTCTGACTATCTGGGTTCCTGCTTTGACCCCAGCATGTTCTTGCTGAAACTTTTTTCTTTCTTCTCCAATATCCTTCAAAAGGAAATTAGTGAGCTTTGCCAATGTGAATACAGTCATTTTAGAAAGCATTTTGTGGCCTGAATGCCCGGTAGGAAGAGCCACTTGCTTGAGGCTGAAGTGGCTCCTTCTCAAGAGAGAAATTATGGCTTGTCTCACCATCTGTGTCTCCTGTTCATTGTCTCTAGGCAATTGCTGAAGTGCCTATTTATCCCCATGTACTGTACTGGGAGTCACGGTCTCTAACACACCACTCTGGATCCCACTTTCTGGCTATGAGTTCTGGATTTCTCCCTGTAGCTGAGTTGTTTTGCTACATTTAAGCTTCTATTTACTAGCAATGAGCTGTCTTTGTTAGATCCCTGTAATGATCTGCTTCTGGTCAGCACAGTATAATGGACTGGCATTTCTTATACAGTTGTTACCATAAGTAGCATATAAATTGTCGTCTTATGATAACATCTGATGAATTAATTTTATCTTGAATTTGATTAATTTGAATTTTGTCTGAATTTCCACTAAACATAACTCACCCAACAAACAGTACCAGAAATGAAATACTCGTTCCCGAATTCCTGAATTCAGCTCCAGTTCTGACCATAACTGATTCAGATCTAGGGCTGTTAATTTACGATGTGATCAGAAGAGCAGGAATCTCTGCTCCTCTGCCCCTCCATGTGACTTTTGCTTCTGGCTTTGATAGCTTGTGAAAGGATTTAATGTGAGAGCAAAATCTTAGGTGTGCAATACTACCGAGGAGAGTTTTAAACATTTTTAACAATTATTACAACATGCATGTTCTCTTTCTTTAGGATTTGCATAAACCTAGAAGTTCATTTTTGTTTTTCAGTCAAATGTTATCTCATTACTAAGTCAGTTTTGGGTCAAAAACTGCAAGAGAAAAATGTAAAGTTGGTTAGTTTGTTAATCAAAAAATATCAGTCTAGTAATTTGCAGCATTTAGTTTATTTTCCACCACATAGGTATCTTGAAAGTAGTACATTAATATTCTTGATCTTAAAAGTATGAAGAAGTTCAAACTGAAAATACTGGTAAAATACTGTTATCAGTATTCAATAAACTATTTGTTCATAGAGAAAATACACATATGAAGTGAACTCTAAGTCGGTTTTCAGTCTGGCTTCAAAAAACAGTAATGCAATGCTGAACTTTCTGGGACAAAATTTAAAAAGATCTACTTATACACAAATTTAACTAAATCTCAAACATAAACCATTTCTTTTGAATTTATGTCTTATAATTTTTGTCTTCTAATTGCTTTATTTTTAGATACTAGGAACTCTACTCATATATGTGCTTAGACACACACAGACACACACAAGTATGTAAGCTGTATTTGCAACTGAGGGCAAGTATGTGAGTTACTCTGAAGGACAGCTAAGTATTTAGTGGCTATCATGTTGCTTCTGTAATTTCACAGGATCTCTTCATTAGATGCTTGATGGAAAAGTACCTTTCTTTCATTATACATGCAAAACGTATTCTTTTGGTTTGTATTTCTTAGTGGCCACTGTATTCCGTCAGTCATATCTAGGCGTTAAATAAAGGAATTTCTGCTGGGATGATGTGTGTTCAAGTGATCATGATTAGACTAACTGCTTCATGAACAGTTTTGTGATGGAAGAAGTAGTTTCTTTTTTAGGGCTTCACCATTAAAAAGCTTTCTTATGAAGGGACACAGCTGTATCTAATTCCCCACTGAGGAAAATTAAGTCTCATTGATGACTTGGAATTCCCAGGACATATATCATTTTGGGTAAGGATGTGTTGTTCATCCCTCTTCCACTGGAGCTAGGACATCAAAAAATGAAGAAATAAAGACTGATTGGGCTGGAGGAAGAAAGCCTTATACCACCTCATTTGAAAAGGATTGTTTATGTAGTTTATCTAAAGATTGTTTCAAATTAAATGTGATAAGAGTTTTTAAGATATGTACACAAGCTTAGCTGTTCCTTATGCAATACTGAAGCTACAAGGCTATAAGGTCTAAGCCTGCACTTCTCCTATCATATCATAGAATCATAGATTTATTACGGTTGGAAAAGATATTTAAGATCACTGAGTCCACCCACTAACCTAACACTGGCAAGCCCATCATTAAACTAAACCATATCCCTCAGCACTTCATCTATGTGTCTTTTGAGTACCTCCAGGGATGGTGACTCCACCATCTCCCTGGGCAGCCCCTTCCAATGCTTAATAACACTCTTGGTGAAAAAGTTCTTCCTAATGTCAAATCTAAACCTCCCCTGGTGCAACTTGAACCCATTTCCTCTTGTCCATTCCTTACCTGGGAGAAGAGACAGATTCTCACCTCACTATAACCTCCTCTCGGGTAGCTGTCGAGAGTGATCATTCCTCACCTTAGCATCCTCCAGGCTAAACATTCCCAGCTCCCTCAACTGCTCCTCATAAGACCTGTTCTCTCTTCACCAGCTCTGATGACCATCTCTGATGACCATCTCCAGCAGTTCAATATCCTTCTTGCAGTGAGGGGCCCAAAACTGAACACAGTATTCGAGATGTGGCCTCACCAGTTCCAAGTACAGGGGGATAATAACTTCCCTAGTCCTGCTGGTCACACTATTTCTGATACAAGCCAGGATGCCATTGGCCAAAAGGTCACATGGGCACACTGCTGGCTCATGTTGAGCCATCTGTTGATTAACAGCCTGAGGTCCTTTTCCTCTTAGCAGCTTTCCAGCCACACATCCCTAAGCTTGTAGCATTGCATGGGGTTGCTGTGGCCCAACTGCAGAACCCAGCACTTGGCCTTTTTGAACCTCTTACAATTGACCTTGGCCCATCGATCCAGTCTGTCCATATCCCTCTGAAGAGCCTTTTGCCATCAAAGAGATCTACACACCCACCTAGCTTGGTGTCAACTGCAAACTTACTGAGGGTACACTTGATCCCCTCATCCAGCTCATTGATAAAGATGTTAAACAAAACAGGCCCCAGCACTGAGCCCTGGGGAACACCACTGGTGACCTGCCACCAACTGGATTTATCTCCATTCACTATGACTCTCTGGGCCTGGCCATTCTGTCAGTTTTCCACCCATCCCAGAGTACATCCATCCAAGCCATGGGCAGCCAGTTTCTCCAGGAAGATGTTGTGGGAGACTATGTCAAAGGCTTTATTAAAGTCCAGGAAGACCACATCTGCAGTCACAGTGAGTCTGGAATTCTTAAAAAATATTTTCCTCAGCCATCTCACCTCCTTGTGAGACAGGCATGGACTCAGCCTTTGCAGGCTGTTGTGGGAATCACACATCCTGGTACTCTGAGCTAGATGTCAGATCAAGCTAGTAACATAGAAGATGGATGGAAGTAGCACCAACATCTTTGCCAAGTTGCTGCCTTAAAGAGTGAAGACTATTCAGTTATTTTTTAAAAAAATTACCATGGGTGTCCTTTCACCAGGGAAAATGCTAACTCTTGGATTCAAGCTGGTGAAGATAACTAACTGCAGACCATGTTGAGGCACTTCAATGCTAGCATGGGGTAGGGAATTTTACTGTTGACTTTTCCAAGAAAGTTTCCTGATCAACAAAGCTGATGTTTCAGACCACATGCTGAAGTCATTCAGTCTCCCATGAAGTGTGTAGGGGGTCTTCGACATCACTTAGAGGGAACAGATTTCTACTCTGCAGTGGAACATCTGAAGTCAGAAAATGCCTCATTGACTTTTTTTGTAGCTTTTAATGTTTAGCTAATGGAGGGAAGAAATGTTTCCCTAGTAACTTAAAAGAGATTTGTCAGCTATAAAAACACACAGGAACAACTGATAAAAAGGTAATCCTAAGAAAATGCACTCCAAATGGATTACGAGGTAACAAAGTCAACACAGGCGTACATGTCAGAGTGACAGCTTACATTTGCTAATGCCGTCTGTGTGAGCTGGTTAGTCAGAGCTGCTGAATCTGGCGTAATACATGAGCATAACAGTTTCAGTAAACACTGACATAGATTTTATTTCAGCTTTAATACCACATATTGCAAAATCACAAATGCATTTAACCAAGAGGGTACATGACAATTTCTTAACAAACACAACTTCTTTGACATTGGTTTCAAAGGACTAAGTTGATTTTGGCAGTAGTCCTTCTGCCTGCTGTGTTATTGCACCAATGGAGATCAACGCTGCACTAAAGCAGGACCACAGAGGAAAATAACCTTCAAAAATATAACAAAGAAAAGCACTGATCATCAAGTCAAGAACTGGAAAGCAAGTGTCTTTCATTCACTTCTCCAGACTGATTCTTCTGTTTAGTAGTACTTTAGACATTTCACAATTGATAAAGAGAACTTCAGGCAGTCTGAGAAATCACAGAAAAACTCAGTGACAGAAAAAATAATTTTCAGGCATGACATTAACTAAACAACATTTCCATCCCTTAAAAGTAACTCAGTAAAAAAATAGACAGATCTTACACATTTACACTAACTCTTTAGACGAGTATTATTTCTTTTCAACAGCACTGATCCCAAACATAGGCATTTTACCTTACAGACTTGCAGTCTTCATTTTGTGACTCCTTATTACAATAATAAAAGTTTTATGAACTCAAATGATGCTTTTAAGAATGGAAAATTAGCCAAAGCCTTGGCTTGGACTTATTCACAAGACCAGAATATTCATCTCCTATTTCCATAAACTCTGTTTATACATGAAAATGAGACATTAAAGTGCTGGTCTGGAGCCAAGTCACCCTAAGACATGAAAGTTTAAACTACAAATTAAGCTGATGCTGGAAGACATTAGCACTATCCATGTACGGCTCCATGTCGTTGCTGTCTTGTGAAAGGCACTGAAGAGCAATTACGTCCATTACTAATAGAACTGATCAAGTCAAAAAATGCACACCAGCCATGCCTTTAGCAAAACACACTACCTTGATCAGCCAAAGAAGCCAGTATTTGACTTTCTAGCTATTGCCAACAACATGAGAAAAACTACCACAAAAGTATTAAAGGAAATTCCAGCAGCATGACATTGTTCAGCTGTTGAACCTTCACAGGTTCAGATCTTTGCACAGACCAAATAGCATCCTGGGAACTCCAGTTTATATACTTCATGGCCCTGGCACAAGTAAGATGATCTCTGTGTTCTGTGAGATCTCTGCAATTACTCTGATATAGTGAAGTACAGAATAAATACACCAAAGCATAGGAGTAAATACCTTGGCACTTCTAACCTGCCTTTGACAAGACTTGAGTAACATCATCCTATTTTTTGAAACACCACTTTTTGAAGGGATGCAGTCTCAACTTTTTATTATGTGCTGAGAATTCAGCACAGGGCCACAAAGGTGATTAAGGGAGTGGAGCATCTCCCTTATGATGAAAGGCTGAAGGAGTTGGGGCTTTTTACCTTAGAGGAGACTGAGAGGTGACCTCATTAATGTTTACAAATACATAAAGGGTGAGTGTCAGGAGGATGGAGTCAGGTTCTTCTCAGTGATGTCCAATGGTAGGACAAGGGGCAATGAGTATAAGCTGGAACGTAAGAGGTTCCCAAGAAACATAAGGAAAGACTTCAGTGTGAGGGTGAGGGAGCACTGGCACAGGCTGCCCAGATGTTTTGTGCAGTCTCCTCTGGGGACATTCAAACCCCACCTGGACGAGTTCCTGTGTGACCTACTCTACGTGGTCCTACTCTGGCAGGGGGGTTTTGAGGTCCCTTCTAACCCTTAAGATTCTGTGAATTCAATGCTGCCTATGGGTGCGATGCATGTTCATGACATAGCTACTGGATTAACCCTTGATCTTAAGGGCAAGATATGCTTATTTTGTGATGTCAGAAATTAGGAATTAGAACACTTTGCACAGCCAAAATTATGCCGGTTCAGGAAAGCAGAGTAGCGGCACTTTATGTGCCAAACATATTTTAGTAGTAAGAACATGAGATGTCTCAAGCAAAGAAGGATTTTATGGAGGTGGCTTACCTGAACCCACAGATGAAAATTCATCCCAGATGGCATTTTTGGCCCATAAACATTGGAGTTTTTTGAGTCTGGCTCTATGTTTCTTCCTCCCTTGTAAGGATCCTGACAAGCAATTCATTTGTCTGTGAGCTCCACCGTGGATTACTATAATTCACTATGTAGCTGGAGCTGAATGTGCAGGTAAAGAGCAGGCTCCAGATGTGACTGCTCATCTTTTTCAATGTTAACATCATTACAGAGTAACAGACCTGCATTTGAAGCTCTCTGCAAGCTCTCAAGTAGTTTCTAAAGCAGGCCCAATAAAGAACTGAGGCCTTTTAGGACATTTGTCCTTGTGATTTAATAGGTACCCTGTTTCAATAAATAGGGAGAGTTAAGAGCCTTTGAATTGCAAACTGGACAGCCCAGATGCTGAGAAGCCCAGGGTATGCTACACACAGAGGCTCATCTGTAAACTCCCCCAGAGTGTGAGAGTCTCTTAGCACAAACAACAGCAATCCTTGATGGTAGTCTACAACTCCCAAAGAACTGAGCAGAGCAGAGTTAGCTCCTTTATTTTACTGTCTGTGTTCTACATACGTATTTAATTAAACATAAAAGTTGTGGTAGCAGTGAAACCATTCACTTTTATCCAAGATATAGTAGTTGTTACACTTACCAAAAAGGGGGACAGTATCAGTTCAGTTCCTAACTTGGCATACAGTTGAAGCCCTCACTGTCCTCAAGGTAAAAAGCTCCAGTCTGTTGCAGAGACTTTTTTTCTTGTGACCTTTCTGGTCTCAGGAATTTATAATTCGATCCTACCCAGTGGCACAACTTCATCCAGATTTACTAGAAAGTGCATTCTTTTCCACTTGCAGGTTACTTTGGATGTCAAAAAATGTGCATTTGATTCTCCTCAGGCTGAGTAGCAACTTAATCTCAGATCAATTGCTTAGTCCAACATTCAGGATAACTTTTAAAAGGTGGGTTGCATCACAACTACATTTTTTTCAAGCTGTGACTTCACTTGCATTCTTTGAGAAGGTCAATCTTGCTTATGTTGGTTCAACATGCTCTGAGGATCTAAGGTGGAAGGACCTACATGAGGATTGCACACTTGATCTCAAAATTAGCTAAATCTGTGCCTGTACTAATGTAAACTATGAAGGAAATGTTATTGTTAAACAGGAAAGTGTTACAGTGTGGTTAAGTCACCTTCAGAGATAAACGTTTGACACTTGAACCAAGGAGTTTTTAGTATGTGAATTCTGGCACACCATTTAGACTTAAGCACAAATCATTAGACTAAGTACAGACTAAGTACTGCTGTAGAGTTCCCAATTCTTTATTGGATCTAATCCATCTTTATTGGATCTACCCATTCTTTAAATCTGGGAATGATTCAAGATCTGGTTTTACTAAAGTTTGTGTTTTGATACGTGAGCCACAGTGGCTGGTAAACAGCAAAACCCCAGCTGAAACATGGGAAAATAAGGACAGAGCATTCTCTGTGGTGATCCAATTATGCATCCAGAGCAGGTCAAACAAATTAGGGTGTTCACATCTTTAAGAATACTTGAAAATCTTCTAACTAGATATCACAAGAAGGGCTGTAATTTAATATTTAGGACTGAATGGCAAGATATTTTCTGTCTCATGTGAACACATTTCTTTGCTTATTATTTGACTCTTACCACGAGAATGAAACAATGTAGTTTATATTAGTTTTTGCTATTAGTACAGCATGAACAAAATAGAGGTTTTGTATCAGATTTATAGCTTTGAGTTATCTGGCATTCAAAGTCTGACTTTTTTAAGTGTATGCCAATTCTAAACTACAAAATTGTCTAAAAGATCTCAGAAAAAGTTCACTTCGGACAAACTGAAACTCATCTGTAACTTGGCAGAGTTGAGTTCCAGACAAAAATGATTCAGCCTTTTCTTTTCTTACATGTTATCTTTTCTTTCATCTTAACTTCTCCTAGCTTTTCATATTTTGGAGGAAAATGAAGAACATGGAAAAAGGTCATATTCCAGGGGTTTAGATTTTCATGTTAACAGGCTATGTTCAGAAAAAAATTAGATCAAGGTCAAGTACACAAAGAATTACAGAAGGACACTACACAAACAACCTATAACAGCACTGATGTTTCAGACTGAAAAAATAGTAGTATTTCCATGGCACATTTTAATAGTTTATAAATAGGAAAAGGCTCTTCTTTGAATTTTTCCATTATTGATCTAAAAATGACCATGTAGCAAACTGGCATCTAGCTGAACTAAAACATTTTAAAGGAACAATTTTTTGGAAAAAAAAATAGCTCCTTCTATACTATTACTAGCCTGAATGATGGTTAAAGACCTTGTCTACTTTTAGTTGCTTCATATAATTAAGTTTTAATACAGCTGACAAAAAAATAAGCAACTACAACAATTTTAACATATGTAACAAATAAGGAAATTTGCATTAGATTTGGAGGATCTGGCAGAGCGCCAGTCACCACAAAGTCTTGGATCAAGATAAAGTCATCCATAACTGAACAAATGTTAAGCAAAACAAAAAGTAAAAAGTGCTCTTGCTAAAAAAATTCTTATGCTGAATTCAGATTTGGCTCCATGTGCATGACACAACTGACTTGACAAATGAAAAGTAAAGATTCAGATAAATAAAACACATAATTGAATTGCCACACACAGTGTGTGATCTCAAAAAACTACTGCAAATATTTGTACTATTCTAAAAGTTATCTTGATTATAAATTAACAATGTATTCACTGCTCCAAACCAGTTTTCCTGAAAAAACAAAAAGATAATTAAAGGTGAAACATGGTAAAACATCCTGGTGTTACACATTTGTCTCATCTGTAGAAGTACGAAGCACAGAGTTCTGTACTATAGTCATTTACTTCTTACTTACAAATCAGACAGTTGTTGTCAAGACAGCTCTTCGCATAATAAACAGTTATCTATGGGTTCTATTTTGGTTCTTTGCTGAAACAATTTTCTTATATTTGTTTTCTTAATATAAACGTCCTTCGTCATGGTTGATGATGAATATAATTAAGATGCAAAACCCCTCCACATTTAATTGATAGTTCCTGTATTGAAGGAAGCTTGTGCAACCTTTGAGTTTGTTTTCTTGTTCAAAGCTGTACAGATGAAGTTTCCAGCTTCCATCACTGTATAAAGATTTACTCCCTAAAAAAGAGGTGAAAATGTTAAGAATAATAAATACACATGTTCAAAATGCTTAAATTCTTTTTTTTTTTATTATTCAGGGTCTAATTTTAGCCCAATTTATGTCATATGTTAGTAATGCAGAGTAGAGTTACAGTGACTTAGACAATTATCACAGCTTCCAGTTGTTTCAAGATTCTGCCTTCCAGGATAAGAAATTCATGCTTATCACATTTGATACTCAGAAAAATGGAGGAAATACACTTATATCGGTAACTGAGTTCAATATGATCCTACATTCTCTTAAAAAAATATAATACCCTTACTGAAGAAGTTCCTTTCAATGAAAAAATATGTTACACAGCTAGCAAAACTGAGAAAAAAAAATGCATCTGCTTGATCTGCCCATGCTAAAAATACTTTTATTGAGTAAACAATTGGTTTTTAACTAACATAAGATACGTATCGGTACTGTTTGATTGCTAAAGTAGAATCCTGGATTGTGCACATATAGTAAAAGTTTTAGAGTTAGATCATATAAGTGATGTAAATACTTGCTCCAAAGATTGAAATCTAGAAGCCAGCAAAGTTCCTGCAGAAGGCATACAAAAGGGGATTTGAAACTACCAATACATTGAGCAGTCACATAAAGCTGAAAGTGTGACACTCAACATTAAAAAGTGCAAGATGTGTTGCACCAGTAACACGCTTTCAGAACATGTATAGATTTATGCACTGAAGTTCAGACTAAGACCTGATTTAGATGCTTAATCCTTTAATTTAATCTAGCACCTATTTCCATGTTCTATGATAAAACTTTGCCTCTTTCATTCTTGGAATTATCTAAAAATATTAAGAAGAATACAAATTACTCCACGGAAATGTAATAAAAAAATATTTTAATTTGAAAAAGCAATGCTTTAAAAGCTTCCAATCAACTCTAGCATTTAGCACATTTTAAATTTCAATAAAGTTATAGCAATGGTGATTTCAGCTTGTTGGTCATTGCTTAGGTTTAGTTTGGGTAGTGCTATTGCACATAACATAATCTAAAAAATTCTTAGAGCATCTGTGCCTTTTTACTAGGAAGAAATGAGAAACATACCATCACAGACATACTCAGTATTTAGGTCGTGGAAGATAGCAAAACAAAACCCCCAAATTATACAAAATTCATATTTTCAGCCCTGCAACATTGCATAATGTGATATGTGCTGATAAGAAACATATGTTCACGGTTCACATTCATTAAACGGACCACATGCATCTCTGCCTTTTTAAATTGTCATTCTTCTGTTAAGTGTTGGGAACCAAAGAACCGTGAGGGTACAAAAACAAGCATCACAAGCACGACTTGCAGACGAGGATAGTAAGAGTAGTGACAAGTGTCTGTAAAACTCTTGAGTCAAAATAGTATGTGTTTAGATAGATACTCAGAAATGTACTTCAGTGTACTTGGTAACCACTCCATATATCCAGAATTGTTCCTTGACATCAAGGAATGAAACAAAGATAAGTACTTCCAATAGTATCTCTGAACTTGGAGAAGTGCCTTAAGCCAGAAAAGCTTCTTCTAGAAGGCAAAGTCCTTTAACTCCTATAGACTTCAATTAACTAGTTTTCATTCAGAATTCCAAAATACCAAGCCTATTATCTCTCTGCACTTTAGTTTCAGTGTCAGTAATATAGGGCTAACAATACTTAGTTGCTTCTCAGAAGGCTTATTGTTTCCCAAGCACTTTGAAAGCATCATCAGCACAAGTACTATCACTGCAATTATATAGAAACCATATAGAAGCTGGGTTTTTTTTTTAGAAAGCTCCTGTTTCCCTACAAAGTTTCATAAACATTAATGATCTATGACATAATTATCTATCCATTACCATAGTAAAACCAATAAATCTCTTTGCAAATGGGCTCTGCATTTCACATTTAGCCTGCTGGCTGAGATTCATTTCTTGTATCACTTCTTGGTTACATGTTCCGAAGTACAGTTTAGAATACACATTAATTATTATTTGGATACATCTAGTTGATCAGAACTCAATAATGTATGCTTAAATACAGTCCCTCCTTTGGTTGACACTTTAACTTCTGTCAACAAAATGAAAACTTTAATGCATAGGTGATAGGAACACAACAAAGTGCTCCTTGAAAAGGGACAGCATGGGTAATTATAATTTCTTTTTCTGTCATTACATAAAAAGGGACATATCAATAAATCTTTTTCCATAATGATTTTTACGGAATTGGCCAGAGTACCAAAAACAACTAACACTGCAAAGAACAAACTTTTATATTAAGGTAATAAGGGTCTGTGACTCTTTTCCAGTAAACCACTTATTTCTTAATGTGCCAGAAAATGGTCTAGAAGCAAAGTCTCATGATTTACTAATGCATAATCTAATTTTTTGTTAAAAAACAAAAGAACTAAATATTTGATGGTGAAATTCTTTTCTCCATGGGATTTAGTATTAACCTCTAGGACAAACTAAGTTCCTACTTGGACACCAGATCATTAACAGATTAATAAACCTTACTGAGAAGACTGGAACATGGCATTCATTTATTCAAGCTATTTTTATTTAATTATTTGTTTTTATTACCAGTCAGTTTGGAAAAGTCAATGGGTATTTTGTCCAAGGAAAGACTATACTTGAAAGCCTAAGTCTAAGGTGCACAGTAATGTAAAGTTAAATGCCTGATTTCTCCTTATTCCAAAGAACTGTGTTGTTTCAAAACAATAAATACTTTCTTCATGGAAAAAAGCTACCCCAAAGCATCTATGAACAGTTCAAAACAGAGTCCATTTGTACAATGGACACCAGTGATTAAACCTTTTCTAAGCAGATGTCTAACTAGAAGTATCTAAGCAGCACATGAAAGCAGATAAACATTACAGTGACCTCTGTAAGGTATTGAATATGGCATAAAAGTGTTCAGGAGATTTACAATACAGAAACAAGTTCCATGATTCTTTTATGTCAAGGAACTCTGTCAGCATGTCTGTCACACTGAACTGCAAATAAGAAATGTAATAAGCTCCTCAATAACTCAGATAATTGTATTTCTAACATCAGGCATTTAAATTTCTTTCTGCGGTAGTCTAAATACAAACCACAGACACTGCAGTTTTGGCAGCTTTCTGTATGTTATTCTTTGAGCTTGTCACTCAAAGTCTAGTTCTAACCTCAAGTCATTGATTTGCTTGAGTTAGAACTAATGCAATCTTATTCAAAATCTTGATAAACAACCTGGATGAGGGGACAGAGTGTACTCTCAGCAGATTGGCCGATGACACTAAACTGGGAGGACTGGCTGATTCCCCAGAAGGCTGTGCTGCCATCCCGGGGGACCTCGACTCGCCTGAGAGTGGGGTAGAGAGGACTCTCATGAGGTTCAACAAGAACAAATACAGGGTCCTGCATCTGGGAAGGAACAACCCCATGCACCAGTACAGGCAGGGGATTGAACTGTTGGAGAGTAGCTCTCCAGAGAGAGACCTGAGAGACCTGGTTGATAGTAAACTAAACATGTTCCTATGCGACCTGATCTAGGTGAACCTGCTTCTGCGGGGGGGGTTGGACTACATGATCTCTAATGTAGATTTACCCCCACCTTTACCCCAACTTCCTTTTGGGTAGTTGTAGAGAGGGATCACGTCTCTTCTCAGCCTCCTCTTCTCCAGGTTAAACCTCCTCAGCTCCCTCAGCCGCTCCTGATAAGACTTGTTCTCCAGCTCCATTGCCTGTTTCTGGGCACCAGCACCTCAATGGCCCTCTTATAGTGAGGGGCCCAAAACTGAACACAGTATTTAAGGTTCATTAAAGTGTAGATCAGTGCAGATAAGCTGCTTTTCCCTCTCCTTCAAGAGCAGGGCTGGAAATAAAAATGACTCTGCAGTCTGCTAGCCACTAACAGATTTTTTACAATTTTTAACTATATTAAATTGATATCTGAGAAATAACAATCTTCTGTACTTGGGCTCCAAACACCACAATGTCTTATAATTTGAAGCCAGAAAAATTGATAAAAAATTTACAAGCACTATGAAACAAATCCAAAGCTCTGTGAGAAAAAGCTGAGGTCCTCACAGTCTTTCCAGTATAGAGCTGACCAGTCTTCTGGGGCAATGTCTACTGTAGTCATCTCTTGAGTAGAGAAATGAGTCAAAGGAGATGCTACTGAGCTCCTCAAAGCTCCAGGTAGAAAGGTCCTGTCAAATACGCAAACCAGTTCTACTCTGAATTGATAGTGAAGACAACATCACTCATATTATGCGTCAAGCCATGTCAAAACACCGACTTTGTAAAAACTACTGTTTGCTCCCCATCATTTATTGTACAGCACAAGTGACTGCCAGATGTCTTCTAGAAAAATATTTCTGTTTTCCTTAAAGTCTTAAGTAGAAAGTAAAAATATCTTACTGTGTTGATTCCCAGACCATTAAGCATGTACACTACATCCTCTGTAGCTACATTTCCAGTGGCACCTTTTGCATAGGGACAACCACCCAGTCCTGAAACTGATGAATCCACTACAGCAACTCCCATCTGGAAGATAACAATACAAAAATACAACATCAGTACAGAGTATTGTTCATTATTATTTATCAATAGCAGGGTGCATATATTAGTTATTATGGATAAAATACACATTTCTCCACTAAAAGGTGCGTTTCTTGCAGGAAATTTCTTATAATGGCATTGGTCCTGATATCTTTATAAGGTAAGACTCCTCAAACACAGGAAACAGAACAGAGAACTGACAGTCCACTACATGTGATTTTGGCAGATGCTTCCTGCAAAGGCTTACATGGAAAGAAATACAACCAATGTGTTTATTAAATGTGTAATTTTAAGCATATGTGTAAGTCTTTGCAAGTTGGAAGTCTTCATATTAGCATCTGATATGCATGCCACTCAAATTATTTAGGGAAGTACACCCTCTGAAATGTGTTTTGTATTAATGGCTTTTTTTCCACAAAGAAATTCCCTACTAGCATTTTCTCTCTTCTCATTTTCTTTGCTTTCTTCTCTATTAGAGATCATAAAACTATCATGAAGCAATTTTTTTGTTATTGTTTTACAGGAAAATTACAGGGTATTTTCACCCAAACTGAACATCACAATGTAAAAGAAGAATTGAATTTTTGCAGATCTGTTAGAGAGTTCATAAGTTTAAATCAATGGGAGACAGAAGTTTAAAGAACTTTATCCTAGTGAGTCTGATCCATTGTTTATCTTGTTCTTGAGTTTAGAAGAACACACAACCCCTCAGATAGCAAATTTCACACCCTAGCACAGTCCTGGAGCAGTATTCAAAAGCTTAGCTTTTAAGATGCTTGGAATAACTGAGTAGCTTGGATAGCATGGAATTTCTCCATAGATAAGAGGTTCCAGTCTTCGAATATTTTCCAAGGGAGTCCTTGATAGGCAGTGTTAAGCTTTCTCATTTAAACTAAAACTTGAAAAAAACAACCAACTGTCATAAATTCATAATTCGCTGATATTTATTTTCTTCCTACTGCATTCAAGCTCCTTCTCTGTCCTCACTCTCTCTCAGCATATTCATGATAAACAGTAGTAAACCAGTTACCAACTCTACCCAACAGATACTACTAAATTCCCCGTGGGATAATGCCTTCCCTGCAATATTGGTCAGGGAGGGAAAGGAATCGAGCCTGTGATTTCCACTGAATTGTCTAATGAGCTCTTGCACTCTTTTCTTTCTGGGATTAAATTTTAAAATAAAGCTGAAATTGGGAAGCATTTTCTTCTGGTTTAATGTGTTGAATATGTGATTGAGGACACTGGGTCTCCCCTGTCAGAGAAAGCCCTTCAGATTTCCCCTTGAAGAAAATCAGATGTCTTTGGAGGCATTCAGGCTCTAGAGATCATCAGAGGTTAGCAATGATATTAGGCAAGGAGGTTATCAGATCATTCAAAGACACCACATTTTCTCTACTTTAAGTACACTAGACAGTTCTCCTTGCCCTAGGGCTAATTTAGGCAGACATATACCAAAAGTTAGAAGACAGGCAGACTAAATCAGGGTGCAATCGCAGCTCAAATTCAGGACCAGAGTTCCTGCGCAGAGATAAGTTTTCAATACTAAAACTGACTTTGGGTCCAGAGAGATTCAGAGGTTAAACCACACCTGTTACTCGTATTTTCAAGTCAGTAAGATCGGCTTAAAGATCTGGCTGCACCGCAAGCTGATTTCTGTTGTGCTCCTGAGGGATCTACCTGTCCCAGCAGGCTAAGCTGCCGCAAGCCTGGGCTTCTTCACAGTCGTGCATACAACTAGTTAGCAAGGCAGGCAAAAGATGTTCCTGCATATTGCAGTTGCTAAGTTCCCTTTCCAGATGTACCCATCAGTGAGGTTTTTTTTTTTTGGTTCTGAGATGAGCTTCCCTAATGTATTTGTGTTTGCCTCTATAGTTTTAACAGTGTTTGTCATAATCATTGGCCTTATAGGCTCTTTGAAGTTCCAACATTTCTGGAAGGCTTTAATAGAGTAATCCAAAGAAGTGTCCCAGGTCAGCCAAGGAACATTACTTTCAGTTATAGGTATCTGCTCAAAGCCTATAATAAAGACTTCAAAGAAATTGAGGTGCATAACTGTGACAGGTAAGACAGTATTGTTTAATATTGCTCACACAATGACACTCTTTAAGAAGGGATCCTGTACTTTAAAGTACATTAATCTGTGACATATGGAAGTGAATCACCAAAGTATGTTTCACATTTCAGTCACTTGTCACACTCTGTTTGTGTAATCTACTGGTCAGAAAATGTGTTATACAACACATCTGTGTCTGATACTCAAGGATATGCATTTATGGTAGCTTTCAACTAGAAATCCTGTCTCTTTTTGCTGCTAAGATTCATACATTTACTCTGGAAGTCACTAGTTCAAGCTCTACAGTGGCAGCAGTTGGGCTGGCAAGTGTCCCTGCAGAAACATACCCAAGGCCTAATGGAAAGACTTATGGTACAGTGAAGGTCTGAGGAAAAGGAAGACTAAACATGTAGAAGTGCTGGCATGGTATCAGCATGCAATCCAACTACCACACCTGCACTTTCAGGCTGATTTTAAGACTTCTGTCAGAAATGCCTGTTTCAGGGATGAAAAGGTGAAAGAAAGTGTCCTTCACGGAGTTTGCTGCCAGCTGTCACATTATGTCATGAGTGCTAGAGCACTCTTCTTGATGTATTTATTTTCACTAAACTTACATGGAGATAAAAGCTATAGTAAAATAAGGTGTTGAGGTACACGAGAGATGTTCAACTCCTATGGAAGACCAACAGATCCAGAAACAGCTTTAGTGGTATATAAGCAGTCACTTTCCAATCTCAGTGAATTATTTCACGAAATATTTGTCCTTGAGCAAAAATGGGAAAAACATCAACTAAATTGTACTGGTGACTATTGAAGTGGCAACTGAAAACAGCCAGGCAAGTTTTCCAGTTCAAAGCCGGTGGAATATCCTCCTATGGGGCATCATCTACGTTACTAACAGTAGTCTGCTTCAGTGTTTCACAGGGTTCTCACTGTGAGGAAAACAAGGAACAATATACTGCCACCAAAAAGGTGTGTCTTCTAAAGTCATTGGATATATATATTAATTTGTTGATATGCTTGTACAAACACTTGTGAGGTCACTATAATTCTGCATTTGCAGTTCAAGACTCCTAACACTGAGATACATATTATCACTGTTTGTTGAAAGTGTTTGAGAATACATACATGGAAGAGTATGAGAAATAACAGTAGCATGAAAGCAACATGAAATACACACCTTTCTCTAAGCACATCATCGTATTCTCAGGCAGCCTTATCTGAGTTAATTTAAACTACCTCCACTGGAAGCTGCAGTAAGCTCCATGACTTTAGCCTAATGTAGATCCACGAGCCTAAAAATGATGCCTTTTGCTGGCTAAGCAGTAGGAGCATTAACCTCCTGATGACAGACAGATGCTCTGTCTTTTAAACCAACAACTATTCTGGCTAAACAGAAACAGGAGAAAGTCTACTTAACAGCTTTACCTTGGTAACATTCTCAGTGTGGTGGCTTTCATCCTAGTACAGGACACTTAAACAATTACTTCCAGAATTTGTGTATAAGCATGTTCATGTCTCTATAACTGTACCTGAATGAGGATGAATTTGCCAAGCTGAAAGTTGTAGACAAGGTCTTGACACAGTGTATATAATACAGCAGCTCTGACTGATCTCCACATCTGACATATCTTCGACTTAGTGCTTTCAATATGGAATGGGCTCTGCTTTTAAGATTCTGTACTTTAAAGATGTCTTCACAATACTTCTGAAAAGATCTCTACTGCAACACACAGTTGTTTCAGCAGCAGGCTCACCTGCATCTGCCTTCTCTTGCAAATATCACGTGTTTTCTGATTCGTGTGCAGAATCACTGCCATTCATCTCCAGTGTGGCCCCATTCAGTCTTCAATTAATCCATGCTCCGAGTTTCATTCTAACAGTGCTAAAACCAGATGTTGGAAAACATCCTTCAGCAGCATTACTAACTAATTTGGAGGTTAATATTACAACCCAGCCTTTCTAAGCACAGAGTCTGAAATAGCACCTAATAAATAACTTCTCTGCAAGTCTGAGCAGCTATGAAGCTGTTTTGCTTTTGCAGCCATTAAAAGCACAAGGGGCTCAAAAAGAAAAGCTAAAAATTGACATATGTGTAAAACAAGACCTCTTCCTTCATCACATGTCCAATATTTGTCAGGCTTTTACAGAAGATAATGAGTTTTGAGCCTTTCATCAATCTGAGTTTGTACAACATTCGCTGTCAATATGAGATCTTTAAAAGGTCCACAATCTCGTCGTCACTTCTTGACAGGCACTAAATTGTGCTGAGAATCAAGAGAAGTTGCACTGCAGCTATTTCATAGGATATGTCCTAAATGAAGGGGAACAATGGTTTGGCTTTTAGGACAATTTAAGTGCTCCAATCTTTTTTGACGTAGAGTTTTGATAATCACTAAATTCCTGACAGCGATTCCTGAACACCTTCCAAACTTTAGCTTTGGCTAGCTTTAGCTTACTCTCTAGAGAAGGCAGAAGACTTTTTGTTCCTGTCCCATGCTAACTTCCTAATTCCCCAATGAGAGAGCAAGGAATTAAATTCATCACCTTTGTCAAATAGCCAGTTTTAACAGGAAACTATTATTGCCAGTGAATAATAAATGCTTCATGTTTCTCAGTTTGCTTTACTACCTCTCCATAACCTCTTGTTGGGACAGTCAGTCTCCTTCCTTACTGATCTTTAAACCTGGCTCCATCTGACAGAAAGTTAATTTTGTCCCTCTCTCAAAAATGGCCAGATCCCCACTGATAACTCCAGGGACACATGCAGTATAAATCTGATACTATAAACCAGGTCTCTCATAAATTAGGATTTTTTCAAACTGTGAGATTTTGAAATCCTAATATTAAGGATTCCAGGTATGCATAAAATAAGTATTAAGCAGAAAAGGATTTATTGTCCTAGAAAATTTAGGGACCACAGCATTGTAAAGTTCAGTACTACAGTGTCTCAAAGATTGGTGCACATAGATATGACAAAATACCAGTGTATAAGTTCAGCATTTGTTCAAGGAAGGGAGAAGGAAGGGAGGAAGAAGCAAAAGGAGGACCCACACACTTTAGGTGAAAGACTGTCTATAGAAGGCAACACGACTAATGCTTTCAGCAGTTTAATCCTGGAGCCATGTCAGGACCTAGTTGGCACTCTTCCCATGGTGTTGTCCTGTCCTATCCTTGTCTGTCTCTGGCATCAGTCTGCTACCCACCTTTACATGGTATATGCCACCAGAAAATAAGTCTCCATCACTTACATTAACCAACTGTCTAAAATCAAGGCTTCTCACTCCCCTTTACTTCAATAAAACAAATGTATGTAAATATTATTTTAGCATTTGAGAAATTAAAAGCATAAATTTCCACATCTAAGGCAATAAAATAGGACGTCTCTCTGTGACAAACCCTGAAAGGTAATTGCATTTCCTTCCTGTTTCTTTTTCTATCCGTTCTTGCTAAAGATTAATGCATAAGTAAAAAACAACTTACACAGCTTCTCAGTTAGCTCCATCACTACTGACCACAGGGTGTCACTGTTACATTAAAATCTATAATTTTCCAGATCATTTAGCTAGAAAATTAATTCATTCAGAAAAAAAAAAAAACAACAAGAACAAAAACAAAACACCACACTCCTTTTCCCCTGAAGCATACTGAGATACAAGCAATTTGTGGGCAGATATGCTGCGTAAAATAAGTTAATACAACATGCCTTTGACTTACTGCACACATCTTTTCATATTGCTACTGACACATTTATTATAAGCAAAGCTGGCAATGACATCTAGAGTTAAAAGTTCCCTAACACTTTCTATCATAAGGCACTACTTTCTGTTGTTTATTACTTTAACTGCTGGATCTTACATTTTTCCAAGCCTCTTCTCTGCCTCAGGCTGAATTGTTTTGGAAAGTTTTAGTGAAAAATGGTGTTGGCTACTTCCAAGAACAAGTTTTGGGGAAGAAAACAGTTTGTTATACTAATATTCAATACTTCCAACATTAGCTTCTTGGAGATACTCTTGTAGCCTTGCTCTCTCAAATTTGGCACGGGAGGACTGGTGATTTTAAGAGATCACACACTTGTAACTGGACTTAATTACAAGCTTAGGAAAGTTCCTTCCCATTGTCAGAAACTGGTCAGCCCAGTAGCTAAAATGCCAAAGGGTCAAGAGAGCAACAGTTGAGCATGCTTCTTTTAACCTCAACAAAGAAGTGTGAAACAATATCTCTGAAATGGAAAACCTGGCTGACAATGCAACACCTGCGGGCTCGAGCAGCTGAGATCTGTGTTGAGGAACCAGTTCTTCAGAGCACATTCATGGAAGTTTAGAGGAAAAATGAAGCCTTTAAATATGAGTGACTGGTTTGGGGATTTTTATAAAGCTTAGAAAGTTGTAATCAAAATCTAAGCCATAACAAAATTAATATTGGGAAGCAGATGTTCACAAATCACTATTAGTACTGCCCAAGCAGGCAGGTTTCGCTCTGTTCTTTCAGTATGTGCACCGTTTTATTTACAAGACACTAGGGTTTGCTAATTAGGGGTTGTACGCAATTTGAGCTGCACCCCTGCTAAGGATCACAACACCTGCAGGGGGAGCAGGAGACACATTTCAAGATCTTGACGAAACCCATGAAGATGCAATGACCATCTGAGCCCTGAGTGACTTTCCGGTCTCCCTTCCTTCCCTTGCCCCTTCACAAGCAACCCAGGGCAATGTCGGATTTCCAGACTCAGATGATCTGAAGTAGTTATTGCCCCAGATGCTTTTCAGCAGAAGTTGCTGCTCTCGAGTAAATTTCTAGTGGTTTGCCAATTTGTCTGCTTGCTGTCTTGTGAAACACTCTGATCTAAAAATCCGGGCTATGAATTTTACAGATTTCAATTTGGACACAGTCAGACAACCAGATAAACTGATAGAGAAGATAATAGCTTTGGGACCTGGAGGGATGAGGGAATTAAAAAGGAAAAGCAAAAGGCAGCTTCAAAGCAAGCAGGGAGAAAACTGTGTAGTTCAGCAACTATAGCAGTCTGTCTGTGGCCTACATGCAGCCAGGTGACAACCAGGTTTTGTCATGTGCTATATGCCAATGTAAATGAATAAAATTAAACTCAGGAATCTGAATGGACAGGGAAGACAAAAAGATTATTTTGTTTGATGGTATAGTTACTGAGGATTGCTCTGGGAGAGGAAAATGTTGCTGGGACTGGAGAAACATGTTTGAAACTGCTGACAGTGAAGGTCCAATGAAGAAACAAAATCCACTCACTTTGCAAGGAACTATTCACAAAGGATAAGCTGAGTAGAGACATACTCACTAAAAGGAGGGTTGGACTAGATGATCTTTTGAGGTCCCTTCTAACCCCTAAGATTCTGTGTGATTCTGTGAAAATAAAATGGCTGAATCATCAGAATGGCCCAATTACGGGATATCAGCTGAAAATGGGTTGAATGAAAGATGAAAGCACAGATAAAGTCAAAGTTTGAGACATAGGCTGCAGAAAGTACACTTGACTGTGGGTTATAATACTGAAAAAGGACAGAGTGCTACTATGGATAATCAGGGGAAAGCATTCTTCTCATATTTGAAGTGCATGTGGCAAATGAGGAACATGTGAACATATCAACGAACATGGCAAATCTGACTCAAGCATCACAGTATCTGAAAAGGTTATTTTCTCCTACATTCAAGGAACATATAACCTAGTTCATCTATCTTTGGTGTCATTTTCATTGTTATCTACATCTTAGAAAGAAAGTACAAATTCTTTCCATCTTGTTCTTCAGTCCTGGTTAGCTTCTGCCAACTCCCAATTCTTTTAGTTACTGGAAGATCAATTTCTGTTGATTCATTCCATGGCTTAAGCTGGGTGGCCAAAACTGTTTCTGGAGGCCTAATTTCCCTCACTTGGTATAAATAGAACACTTTCAGTGTGACACACCAAGTGGGAGAGGATACTAGCTTGCACCAACGTGTGCAAACAAAATAAGTGGGTGGCAGAAAACATCTATTTTGATAAAATACATTTGTAGAAATTATGGCATTTATAAGAAAGCTGGGAAAGCAGAGCTGAACTATTTTCATTCCATGGTATTATGGTGTGCTAGCATCAGGGTCTCTAAAGGAATGAAATGGTAGCAGCCATTTAAATTCCCATCTGACTTCAATTCAGCTAGAGCCCTCACACAGCAGCACCTGACTGCCCTAGAGCCAGGAACATCACTGACCCACAAAAACCACTATGTTTTGACTGTCATTCCCCACATTATCTCTGAAATCACACCCACCTGCCCCTCAGCATAAACAGGACCTCCTGCCTGTCCCTGGGGCTCATCTCCAGATGTGCTGTGGAGTCCTACAGAATCATCAGCTTCTTGTCTGGGGCTGATCATCCATACAACATGTGTGGTCTTCACAGTTTGAAAATCACCACTGGCTCCTTGACATGGAAACTAGGGAAGCTCAAGGAAGCTCACCAACATGGGTGGAGAGACTCCAACGTGACATCGCGAATCCTAATGAGGTTCTTCAGGTGTTTGAAAAATGTATGCTAAGGTCAGCCTCCTCTTCCTTTCTGTAGCTTTCTCCAAAGAATGCTAAGGCAGACTAAAGGTAAGATCCCTGTTTAAGTTGTTGGTCACTAAGACTGATGCCTGTTAGTTCTAGTAAAACAACATTTTCTTTGACAACTAGTTAATCTTCACCCACTGCTTCCCATTTCAACTGCATAGTGAGCTTCCACATTTAGAATTGACGGCCTTTCCAGATATCTTAGTGACTCATACTATTGTTCCCACTCACACCTTGACAACCAGACCTACACTTGTTTCTCCTGGATGTGATGATACATACAGCCAGGGAGCAGTCAGTAAACACCTCTCAATCCAAATCTCCCTTGAGTCTGCCACATACCAGAATGTCTGCAGAAGATTTTGGCTACTATTCCAACCATGGCAGTAATGACATACTAAATGATCTGTTGCACATTACAACTCCAAGTAGATGACTACTCCTATCTCATGCTTCCAATGCTTTTCCTCTGATGACAGTACCTATGATTTCCAGAAAGTTGCTCAGGTTACTGCTGTAACTATTATGACATCTTCCCTCCCATTTCACCTATTTAATAGGAATTAAGCTAGGCTAGAGTCAAACTTTTTTATTTCTCCTTCTCAATAACCATTCCAGAAAGATTTAGCTGACTTAGAATAGGAGCAGATTTGGCAGTGCAGATAAAAAACCCACAATGTATCCAAACATAAATACATCCAAATAGTTAAGCAGTTTTACTGTCCTACCCAGGGCTCAGGTTTTTTTCTTTATCTTCCTTCTAAAGAAATGTCCTGACTACTGGGTAATGTGGGACACCCAGTGATGGAACCACAAAAAAAGATCAAGATCTCTTGAAACTCCTCAACTGCACAGAAGTGGATTGGACAATTCTTACCTTACCAAAGGTATTATTCATTAGGAGCTTGCTTGAGCAAGGGCATGGCACTCGACATTATTACTATTACTGCTACTATTATTTCTAACCTGCAATTGGAGGTCATAGATTTTATTCCTCTTGTAGACATCAATAAAAATCAATGAAATATCAGAATTCATTAATAAGCAGGCAAAACCAAAAAGACCTAATTGTATCTATTAGGTTTTCATTACAATTTGCACTTTTTTTTTGGGAGGGGATAGGAGGTGGAACCAACAGCTCTTTTAATTCCCAAGGCTACTTATTTTGCAAAGAAGATACTTCAAGTTTTCCAAAGGAAGCCACATTTCCAACAGGGTACATGTGTTATCATAATACAATTTGCTACTTAGTACTGGGAAATCACTTTTAACTTTCATCAAGTGTATGCAAGTGTTATCTTAATGCATTCAGTTGTTCAGATTAATTTAAAATGTACTACAAGGACATATTGAATTTTTAATTATAGTTTAGCTTTTCCATAATTCATATTATCTTTTGGATTTGATATTAATATATACCATATATTATTCATATTTACAATATACAGTACATGCACGTAGAAGTTATTGTCTAGAGAAATTCCTTTTCTCATTTCTGGAGATATATCTCATAACAGAAATTTAAAATTATGCATCCTGTCTTAAGCTGAATAGATGTATATCTTCATCATTCACTATCACTCCATATTAGACTCAAGGTCTAGGCCGAAAGTAATTTTTACTGTTCATGCTGTTAAATAAAATCTGCACTTTTTATTCAGTCATAACTACTATTTTGAATCTCTCTGATTTCTATTTTCACAATCCCTTGAGTGAAACAATACTTTAGTCTATTTTAGTTATGTAGGATGTAAGGAAGTTCAGAGATTCTGCTCCCCAGTACTCATTGACAAAACACACTCAGCATAAAGAAAAAAGGATTGCCAAGACGTATGGTAAACTACCCTTAGGAAAAAACCTCCTGGCATTTACTACATCATCTAGATGACACAGGTGCATATCCATCTTCTCTCATATTTGGAAAATAAGACCTGGATTCTCCATTCAGATGCTTTTAACTTATTTACAGCTAGATCTGGAGACCTTATATTTACCACGACAAAGTATAAAGCCAAATGTCCTTTTTCTTCAGGAGCACCAAAGATTAACAGATTAGAATGTTTTCCACATGTCTATTTTACTGTCAAGAGAATATTAAAGAGGTTTTCCAGCTTCCGCAGCTCAGCCAGATGTCAATGGATCCCACAGTGAAGCAAAATTGGCAAAGTAGCCTTCTCATGACCCCGGCATTGTTTTATCAAGGATCAGTTTAAAAGTATAAAGGGCCATTTCTTGCTGAGATCTGTAATGTTTTTCAGCCCTTTTCCCCTGCAATTACACAAAAGTGCTGACTTTGTTGAACTACTGATATGCAGTAGTATTTCTTATGACTTCTCTCACACTGTGCTGTAATTGCTGTTTGTGTTGGCACAAGAAAAGTACCACGTCTTGTTTCCACTGTACATTTCCGGACTCTGGTTTCAGTAACATCAGTGTAGGATATTGTATCGGGCATATGTTTTGTTGTGTAAACATTAACTGGTAATTTACTCTGTCAATCTCCTCAGTATGACCTCTAATTACCAGAGGTTTGAGAGGCTTCAGATGGACATTTCACAAAATATTTACAGTAGTTACACCACTTTTTAAAAAAAAACCTTTTTCCCCCACTGGTATCTGTGTTCTGAAAATAATTGCAAAGGAAAAAACCCACAACATCAAAAGCCATAAAACAAAATCCAACAATAAAACCAAATTATTCATTCCTGCACACCTCATTCTCTAGAAGAACTAAAGAGTAGGTTGCAAATTAGTTAAGCAAAAGTTATGGAAATATTGCAGTAGATGTTACGGTATAATAAAGTACTAGATATTTCTCTTTTCTTTCCATTTTGTTATTCCCTTTACATCTTTTGCAACAAAAAAATAGTACATTTTGTTCTATAGTAATTTTTTCCTTAAAATTCATTCTCTCTAAATAGCCCCTGAATTTGCAAACAGATATCCACATGCTTAATTTGATTCAAGACTCAGACAAATGTATTAGTAAATGGGACCACTAAGGTCTTGTTGGAAAATATGGCATCTCCTGCAAAGATTCAGAACCTCCCTTAAAGAGTTCTGGAATATATATCTCAGTCATCTATATAATTTCAAGGAAGTAGAACTTTAAATTTTGTGCTAATATATAATGTTTTGAGTAGAATTCTAGGACAAGATTAAACAATAAACTCAGTATTGTGACTGAAGAGGATGCAATCAAACGGGGTATTTTTTTGGACACCATAGGCAGTCTCTTTATATTTCAAATTAAGTTTTTACCATGATTTTCATAAAAATTCAGGAAAGTTCAAAACAAATTGTGATAGTTCATCAGCTTCTACTCTTCCATTATAACTGAAACAAATTGTAATCATTCATCACATTACAATACTTCCAAATGAATCTTCCCTTCTAATACATTAACTAAGTAAGTGGTAGCACTAAGGTGAAGAGCCACAAAATGTAATCTGTCTTGGAAATTTCTTTCCCTTATTAAAGTCTCTTTTTAAAATGAGACAGTTGCAAATTGCTCATCCAATATATCTGCCAAAAGTAAAGCCAGGACACTTGTTTAAAAAGACATTAAACTTAGCTTTTGCTAAGTTTTTGCTTAAACTTATCTTTTGCTACAGAGGCACCATATATTGTCTTGTTAAATCTACTTTTATTCCATTCACTCAGTTTATGCTTTAGAGAACACGATACTACATCAAAAATTCTTACCTCCTGTTGCAACTTTTAGTGCAAGCAAAATGTGCTGTGAACACAGATCCGAGAAAAACCTTCCTTTTTTTGTAATTTTTTATGTATTTGAAAAGATGCTGTGCTAAGCAAGTCACATAATATGCCTCTGATAATCTGTCACCATATAGCACTGGCACTAAGCAACAATGGAGAAAAAGATTAAATAGACAGGAAAATACACAAGCTGTCAAAAATTATGTGGTATTATAAAACTATCATTCAGTTACCTTTTAAAATGATCAGAAAGTGAGAAAAATTATCAAAAAGTTCTGCAAACCTGTCCATTGTACTGTAGTATTTCAAAAGAAAAAAAAGATAAATACATGATTTGACTCAGGAGACTGGTTCACTGTTGATTCTGCACAGCACAGAACAAAAAGATGACTGTCATACTTTACTGCATCAGTTTTGCTTTCTGTCTTAACTCAAGAGTCATCATTGACTTATTCCACTTGTTCTCACACAGCTACAAAGATCCACCCAACAGACTCGTGCAGAGTGAGTTGAAGAACTTCAGTCTGTCTGATGATAGTATCTCCAAGTTTTCTGCAGTTTATCTTAGGAAACACCCTGAAAGCTTGTTTAAAGCCACTTGATGTATCTCAACAATAGGAAATAACTCTCCCTCCCTCATTGTTTGCTGGATGATAACAAAATTGGTTCCGAGGAGCCATAAATACGCAAGAATGGCCAGAGGTTTAGTTCCACCCCCTCAGCACAGCTGTCTGTAGAGCTACCCAAAAAGGAAGGATGCATTATCCTGTAAACACTGCACTTCTCTACTGGAGACACTGGGATTTGTGATTTCCCAGGATTGCTCCTGCCATTTCAAACTCCTCCGACCCTTGCTCAGGTCTTAAAGTCAGGGTCCATGAAATACCTTCTTTTTCAGACAGAAACCAGAATAGACACACTCACAAATAATGAAGGGTAATGAAAATAAACAATTGCTTACAAGTGGGAAGCACTGTAGTGATTCTTTCCTTATTTTACAATTCCTGTTAAACTTTAGCAAAAGCTATTTCAGGTTAAAAACGGAGTGGGAGTCATTTCTACTGAGCAGAATAATACACATGTTTAAAAGCCATTAATTTTCTTCTAGCTGGTGTAGAGCAATATGATTATGGGGAGAATTCCTAAAAGCTGGTGTATACAGAGTCACAGCAATATGATTATGGGGACAATTTCTAAAAACAAGTCAAACAGAAATAATTTATTTTCAAAATGCCATCAAAATTGAAAGAGGAATTAAATTCCAACTAAAAGTCTCTTTTTAAAGGTATTTAAAACAATTGTATCCTCACCAAACCTTTGAATTTTTTTCACAGTTGTTTTTAAAATTCTGTTGAAATACTGTATGTAATTTCTGTCACTGCACCACACATCTTTTTAGTGTATAGCGTCAAAGTTCAAAATAAGGAGAAAGGGACACTATCTGAAAACACAAAGCTAGATACACAAATACAGACATACTCATATGCTCTAGATTAGAAAGTATGTAAAATTATATATCCCAGAATCATCATCTTAAGCACATCTGAATCACAGAACAAACGGGAGGTCTAACGAACATAAACCTGGTATTAATCTAGAATGTGTTTTAGATATAGAGACACTATAGAAAATAGAGATACTGATTTTTGAGGTCTATTTAAATTAGAAATGTAACTTAAATTGGCATGTTAGTTATGTCGGTTACAAAGGTTGGCCAGCATTTTCCATATTCAGATGCTATGGTAAACTGCTTAGAGTTTTACCAAGCTTTTACTAATCAAGCTGATATCCTGTGGGATGGATATCTGCCCTGAACTGCAGTCCTCTGGAAAAACTTAGCCAAAATAGTTCAGCTTTTCACTACAACTTACACTTCAATATGTCACACTAGTAAATAGTGAGGGATTCTAAGTTCTCATGTCCTCATGCCTTGAATCTAAGAAATGTAATGTGCAGAGTCCCACCTTAGCTGTAGAGATGGATGCAGTGTACAGATGTTTAAGGAAGATGTGTAACAGCTCTGCAGTGAAGTCCCCAGGGATGCCAGTAGCATAATTCAGAGCTGACCAGAACCTCTGCAATCTCACTTCTGGAGAAATCTTCAAATAGCTACTAGGTATGATAGCAAAAATCTCACTTTTGTGCTGTTAACACACAGAAACTGTGATCTTTGATATATATATCTGACCAATAAACTGAACAACATCAGGATTGGAACCCAATTGTCCATTATGTTTAACTGTGGCCATGGTCCCTAGAACAGCTTTCGCCTGGGCCAGGTAGTGCTCTACCCAACAATTTCTGGCATGGGAACTAGCACCATTTAGGTATCATTCATAGTTGGCAGTCTGGAAGTGCTGACCTTGTTTTGGAGGGTAAGAATATCAATTGGCCTTAGTGACAGAGAGGCCAGGAGGTACTGAGACTGGGAACACGTTAAAGGGAGTGATGTAGGAACTATAGGAGTGCAATGCCTATCCAGACATCCAGTTTTACATCTAAAATTAATGTGTCAGCTGATGAAACGGAAATCGATGACGAAATGAATGCTCTGGGAGGAGCGCTGAGAAGGGAGAACGGGACAGGCTTGCAAGGACAGAGCAGTTCTGAGATGCACCAGTTGAGTAGGATACTTATCTGTGGAAAGCCCATTTCATTTGCTGTGAAAGCTGGAAGGCATGTGAAAGACAAGCAAGACATCATAAACCCCAAAGGGATAGGTAACAGCTGTGGAGAACTAGTTTGCCTTTTTGTGAATAGGCGAGTGCCAATCTGATGCTGCATGAGGCACAGAAACCAAACTTCAGACCAACGAAAACTTAATTTTCCAGTCATCTTGATAATCTAGATTCTGATTTTCAGGAACTGAATCAAAAACTGCTGTATAATGACAGTTATCAGTTCAATTTCTGATTGCTACAGGCAGTCATCTCATCAAAGCTACAGCCAGCCATGTAATCTCATGTACCTTTTTTTATGCATGCAATCCATGTGACTATTGAGGTATAACAGAAATATGCATGGGGAATTTGACACCAGTGTGCACTGACCATATTTTTTATGCATGCTACAGATCAGTGACCTCAGTTTTCTAGTGCTGTATTTTCACAACTCCTAAAACTACTAAATATTTATTTTAAATTGGGCTTAGCATTTTGAAAACTATTTTATACTAATTTGTTCTATAAACACCTGAAAACCTTTTTTGAAAAGCCTTCTTACATTTCCAGCATTTGGAAGTAATTTGTTTCTAGTCCAAAAAATTGAATGTCTGTCTCTGACAGAAAGAGCTGGATTACTGCCCAGTCCACTTCAGAACTGGATGATGCTGACTCTTAGCCATTTAAATAGTCAAGTTAAACAAGACACAGTTGGGATGATAAAAGCAGGTCTGTAAAAAGACTATTGCTTTGGCCATGTGGACTTACAACTATCAAACAATGACTAGGAAAATATGAAAAAGAAGAAAAAATTAACATAAGTGCCAGGGAAAATATTAGGATTAGCTGAATGTAGGAGCACAGTATCTGTTTACATCATTCTCTCTTCTTGCCAATGAGCTGCCAGCAGGATATTTACTTTGCTTAAGCACTGATAGAGGCAAAGAATGGTGAAAAGGCATTCCAAAAGAGAACAAAGGAGAGAGGAGCTAGAGAGTAACAGTCTATATGGAGAATTATCCTCAAATGTGTTTATAGTCTGCTGGTTTTGTATGTAAATTACATTCTGTGGTATTTTGTATGAGCCTTGTTTGCACACACAACTTCTTATGCAAGCTTCTTATTAGTTGGCAAAAGGTAAAATAAGATACAATTGTCTTCTTGCATTCTATTAATAATAATTCCTTTCTCTATTACAAACAATAGTTCCAGATAGGACAACTAAAGAATGATGCAGCAGAACAGAATCTGATGAAGACTGAGAATCATTTAAAGTAAATTGTCTGAATCACAGAACCATAGAATGGTAAGGTTGGAATGTTTGTCTTTGCATGGGAAGACGTGCACTCACAAGAGCAGAATGATGAATAGCAATGAAAACAATACTAGAATGCCTTTCAGGTACTGGTCAACCAAACTAGCATGGCTTTAATGCTTCTAGATTCAGTGAATCAGAAAATTATCAATGAAACTGAAATTGTAATGTAACACTGATATTGAAGAATGAAATCTGCAAATGAATGGCATTTATAGGATGGGAAACTCAGAAATTAAAGCATTTAAGATGTGGTTAGGTAAGTTACAATAAAACAGCATTCCAAGAAAAGATAAATAGGCAAGGTGGATGCAAGAACAGAAAAAGAGAAAATAGTGTGCAATATTAGGGCTGAATTCATTGTTTCTATAAATCCACAGCTTCAATGTTATTAGTTATTAGGAATCATCTTTGGTGTTAGGATAGAAAACTAAATTCACTTTAGACTTTACTTCTCTAGTTGCTGCAGATTTCTCTATTCATAATCCACTTAGGCCTAGGGTGATAAATCGGTAAGAACTTGCAAAGATATAAAGAGAGATGTGTAAATTTGCATGAGAAATTCAAGATTTAAAATTGCTTTAAAAGACAGTTGCTATTTGATTGTAAGTCAAAGGGAAGTTGTGTCTGTTGCTCCAAGTCAGCTCTAGTGAAGGAATCTGGAGATGAGAATAATCTATAATTGATGGAGGATTCCTTTGTCTGATTAGTATCCTGAAACAGACTTGAGGTTTACTGGTTCAGTAACTAGGGTTGAAAGCTTCTGAAATTCAGTCATCATATTAGAGGCAGTTAGAACAGCGTAGATTTCCATTATTTTTTAATCATTTACAACATACTAACTTTCATTTAAAATAAAAACAAAAAACCACAAAAACATACAGGTTACTCATTGGTATATGTATGCATGTAAATATATCTTTGCCTCAGAAACTCTGGCTCCCATTTCAGTGTACAATAACAGATATATTCCTTTTCCTATCCTAGAACTTAAAGAAAATTAAAATCTTGAAATGAACTCTGCTGTTTGAACTCCTTTTTTTTTCCGTAGAAACAGTGTAACAGTTGTAATAACAGCAATGAGGAATTTATCAGGCTATCAAGTTTCTCTGAAGCATAGAGACAAAAGTCAAAAACTTTCAGCGCCTCAGAAATTGCATACTATGCACATCCTTCAAAAGCATCAAAACCCAATAGATATAAGGTTGCTGCTGCTTTTGTACTGATCAGAGAAAAGAGCAGGAGTGGTACTGTCTGTTCATTTGCTTGCTTCCTTATCTTGCTGAAATTACAGGCAATAACATCAACCCAGTACCTATAAACATTTTTTAAAAGGAGGGGGAAAAAAAAAAGAAAGAACAGAGAAAATACTCAAAAACATCACTCAGATTTTCAGCATTAATGCCTATGTTTTCATTTTCTTCCCATACTCAGATCTGTGATATTCATTTGTGCCGTCTGTTTTTTCACTTACAAAAGTAACTAGCTGACTGCACATAGTAGTAATGCTATTTGATAAAATGCAAGTGGTTTTCTACTTCCCTAAAGGACACACCCCCTTTTTAAGTTTTCTTCAGAGAAACCTTGCAGACTGGTAGATTTTCAAAATTCACCTGCTGTTTTCTCCCCTAAACTTATCTGCTTTCAGATACACAGTCTTAAATCACCTGTCTCATTAGCTTTCAGTCTTAGACAATTCTACTCACACGTTTCTTTCCTTATATCGCATATTCCTTCAGCTCAAATATCTGTATTTTTTAAGTGTTAGCTTTAACTAAGTGATATGCTGTTTCTATGAGGAAAAGAGAATAAAACAGGAACAAAAAAAGGCAAACTGATGTTTTCTAAAAACCTTTTGTGTTACTGCTAACAGCTCTTTTAGTTTGCTGAAAAATGATTAAAAAGTATTGTTTATGCTTTGAAACCCAGACAATACCTGTTAAGTGTCTAGGACCAATTAGTTCCTAGAGAAATGCAAAAGCAGAAAGCTCTTGGAAGACCCCTGTTTAAGAGGAGTGACCTAAAATTTACCTAATTTACCTGCTTTTCCTAAAATTATGTGTATTTCTATACTCTTACTTTTGATCCCAAAGTTTTGCTTTTGCATGTTTTGGAATATTCCACAGATTTCCAGTTTACAAATAGTGCTGGCAAACAGGCGTCTCACAACAGAAACCTAAAATTTGAGAAGTTTAATTTCTATGAAGTAGAACATTTACCCTTAATGTGAGCATTATGATACCTCAAATTATTCATTTAAGCAGGAAAATCTGGGACCCACAGACCAACACTTCCACAAGCCTGCTGACGGGCGCTTTCCAGCTTGAAGAAATTCCGTTTCATAACCGCATTTGTTTCCTGTCATTTAGCCAACTTTCCACTTATTACATGCCTCCACACCTTAATATTAACTTCCAGTGCTTCCACTGTAAATTGTTTTCTGAAAAATCAAAGCATATGATGGCCACCGTATATCCTTTGTCTTCTTTGGCAGTGACTGCCTCAAAGAATTCCAGCGAAATATTGAAGCATAACCAGCCCTTCCTGAATCCCATACGGCCATTCTTAGTCAAGCTGTGTTTTCTAACATTTCCCTACCTGAACCATGAAATTAGTTTCTGGAGATCTCTCTTAAGTCTTCTGCAGTTTCTTAGCATATCTTTGTAAACAGCAGAGGAAAGTAAACTTGTGAGGTCTGCTGAAACCTCTCCATTTCCGTATGTTTTTCAAAATACAAATACAAAAATGTGATCACTTTTTCAAGATCTCAAAATATGCACAAGCTTCAGACATCAAGTCTTTCCTACCCTCACTCTTTCTGTGCTACATAAATTCTTCAGTGACAGTGCAGGGGAAAACAAATGGAGTGTTACAGAACTCAGATAATTTGATTGGGAATGTATGTATTCTGATCGCAGACCTTAATGTTTGTAATCTCATTGTGTAATTACATTCTATACCAAACATAAAATCCACTTGGTTTCTAAATTTCAATTTAAAAAAAAAATTAAATATAGAACTCTGAAAAACAATCTGTACTTGTCCAAGGCTCTTCCTCTAGAGATTTTTTTTAGCATTCACAAACTAAGAGAGATAAGCCTTATTCCTGCTATACAAATTAAAAAGAAATGAAGAAAATTATGTGCACCATGACATGTCAAATCAGGAAAAGACAAGCCAAGATGCTATAGTTCCTGTCTCCTGTACCTCATTAATTTCCTACATCACCTCCCTATTGGCTAAAAAAACATGCCTGTAGCACAGTGTCAAAATTTTCCCTACATTATCATGACTACTTTTGCTGTTAAAAATCTGCTTAGATGTAAATCATCTCATTGCCAGGCACATGGTACCCCAGCACACTGCTGGTAACAAAACAACATCCTAGTGGTAATTTAATACACTATTCAAGCAAGAACTTTGGCAGCCTACCACATATAAGTTCATTTCCTCAATTACTATATAAGTCCCCCAAACCAAGTATTTTTTTATTTCTGTAGCAATGGACAAAACCGGTGAGACTGCCTTCCTCAGCTCGAAAGTTCATATGCACTGTTACATGAGAAATTCCTAGCTTAAGTCTAGCACAATGATTACACACAAGGCTTCACCGTTCTTCATGGATGCTTATTCATCTTCTCTATTCTGTAAGTGAAGTGACAATTTATACTACTTTACTATAGCTTTGCAGAGAACTAAAGAAAGAGCATGTCTTACAAATAAAGAATGATAAGGTGTCTTTCTTTTTTCTTGATACCATCTCGAATGTTCAATTTTAGACTGCTAATGAGTTGGACAAGAATTGAGAGAAATAGAGGTGGAAGCAAATTTATGATCCTATCAACAGGCATTAGGAGGAAGTTTCTGAACTACCAATGATGACCATAATGCACGGGAGTCAATGGTGGATGAAACTATGAAAAAGATTTTAAATCTTTGTCCAGTAGCAATATCTTGCTTCTATGCAAGACAAAGCCTCCATCTGAATTCCAAGATGGAATTCAGATCTGAGGCTAAGCTGGTAAGTCAAGCCAGCAGGTGAGGATGAGGCTGAGAACAGAGAGGTACAAGACTGGGAGCAAGAGCAATTGCAACACTGCTGTAGAGTAGCTCAGGCACGGGCAAAGAACAAGAGCTTCAGGTTCGAAGCCACCACCAAGTGAAGGAGGGGGAGCTCCCACTGAACTTCCTCATCATCAAACAACGCCTGGACAAGAGACCTTAGCAGTGAGCTGGCCTCTAACCAGATGAAAGGGGTCTTGACAGCCTGTCACTACAAGCAAGCTCAACAGTCACAAACAGACAATCTTATATTTGGAAAAAAAAAAAAAAAAAAAGGCAAGCTAGGTACTTTGTTTTGGGTGGAAAATTCATCTCAAGGCTTCACAACTAAGCTCATATGGATCATGGAGAAGGGAATTTTAAACACAATCTTTTTTTCCTTGCCTCACTTAGAATCTACTATTTCAGGCTGCTGGCCATTGTGAACTCTATTCCTGTAACACAATGATCCTTATGAATGAATAAACCATGAACTTCAGCATCTGCATTGAGATTCCTCTCCTGGTTCTGGCACTTAGCCACATCAACACTGAGTGCCTTTGTGTGAACTTACGCCTTACTACATAAGTAAACTGGATGAACAAAAATATGCAAGCTGGTTAATCTCTCCAGTATGCACCAAAGGGGCTAGAATCTATTTAGTTAAGTGATAAAGAGGTCAGCAGACATTCATTTCTATTGGGATTTGTTTAAAAAACAAACAAACAAATTAAAAAAAAAATCATTCTTATCTTAAATATATTAATGAAATACTATTAAATATTTTAAATTCTCCATAAGGGCATATATTTTAATATTTGTGACGAAAACCTGCATTCAGAAGTTGGATTTTGTAGTCTGAACTTAGAAAGTTTAATTAGATGCTTGCTAAACTCTGTTTCTGATACTAAAGTATGACTTTTAACTCTAAATTTCTGTTTTCTGGAAAACGAAATCACTTATAAAAAGTAATTTCATTTGGTAAATCATCAACCTCATTCATCTCATTGTGTCCAGTAAGTTGGAAACGATTACACAGGTGGTAAAAATCTCTTTTCCCTCTATGTCATTCAAGGTTCATGCTTGTTTAACACAGGATTTCATCATAGTAGTGTAGGGATCAGTTTATATCAATGAATTACAGTAGTGCTAAATTTCCATGGGATTACCATGCACATACCATTGTTTCATTCATTGAGGTATCACTGTTGGCCAAAACTCCTCTTTGCCTCTTAGCATATTCTTTCACATGTTTGGATCCATGCTATGAAAACACAAAAAGCTATTTCTGGCAACTACACAGTTATGCAACAAAAGAGTTCTGTAGCACTTCCATTGAAACACTTCTTCTTTCTTACTCATTCTGTATACACTATGGGAGTAAATTGTCAAGGTAACCCAAACCTCTTCTGATCAATGGTCTACCTTATTGGGGCCTCTCCAACACAGAAGTTTCCTGACGCATCTTTTTACCCTTCCTCAGAGATCTGTAACAATTTCCTATAAATGTTTTACTACTACTTTTAGCTCCATCTTGTGTTTGCCACATTAGCTAACCCACATATGTAATTTTACTCAAAATACCACAATCTCTAACTAGATCACCACATCACCTCCCATATTCTGAATTTGCTCTCTTAGGTAAATTGTGTAGTCTGATACTCTTATATTAAATAATTTAACCAAGAACTAGTCACAGCTCTACTTCAAATGATTACTGTTTTGTTCTGAAGCATCACTTCATGTTCCTCACATTTTTACAAAGATCCTCTTAATAAAAGGGAGTGAATTTTCTTTCTCTCAGCAATGCTTTCTATCTGTTATTCACTTCAACAACTTAAAAAATTACTTATCCTTTAAACGTTGGCTAATCTCTCTCCCATCTTTCACTACCTATCCTTTTGCTAAAACAACACACATAAAACTGAATACTAAAATTACAAGACTATTTCCCTGCTAATTTCTTATACAGATACAGCCTGCCAGTTCTAGATGACTTTGGATCAGCCCCAAACAAAAGAAAATATTCTGGGTAGTATAATTCTGCATGGAACAATGTGATCTGTATAAAAAATCACTTACTGAATCACCAGCACCTCTTTCCACTCCTAGGAGATCTCCCATAGAAGCGATGCCTGAATTAGTGCAGAGTGATTTGTGGCTTTCCAGCTGTCATTCATTAATCCTTAGGAAGTACAATATACAATACAATAGTACTCAACCTGAGGTTGTAGTCTGCAATGTCTTAGGAAAAGGGTAATTTGCCTGCCGAATGTTCCTTAACCTTATTTCCAAACAATAACTGTAGCCCATTATTTCTCTAACCCCTTAAACGCAGTTCACTCCTGATGAAATATTGTGTCAATTGCACAGACCCATAAAGGAAGAAGGGTAAGGAATTGCATCTGTGGAGAGTCTGGTGTATGAAACAAATAGCTCAGTTGAAGACAAGGGGTTTTACTCCAGCATTTTGCCATTCACATACCTTTGGCAAAAGGGCAAGCACAGGCAAGCCTGACAGCAGGGGCTAGACATGACCTAGGCACTCTGATTCACTGGCTTTGGCAATTTACCATCTGGCTGACCTGTAAAAGTTGTCCTGTTTAGAAAGAGCTATACTATAATTAACTATAATTCACTGCTATCTGCCTTGTTTCTTTGACCAGTGACAGGAGAGGATGTTGTGACATGCAGGTCCCGTTTGAGGATCCAAGAGCCTGGGGACCTACCTTTAGAGCGAGCCAAGGAGCTGCTTTTACAAAGCCAGTCAGAGAGACTGTGTAATGCCTGCTTCATCAAGGACTTCTGGCAAAATCTATGACAAGTCAGCTCAGCCAAAAACACTGCACCTTTAGACCTGCACTTTAGCAGAACTTCAGTACACAGGGAAGTTTTTTTCTTTTTGGTGGGTCTCAGCCACCCCCAGCTTCCCAGAAATCTGAGAAGCCTGCAATAGGGATTTTTTTTTAGCTCTTATTACTCTCTTGACTTTACATGTTAATTAACTGCACATAGGTACCTAAGAGGTTTTTTCACCTTTAACTCTTAAACAGTTGATTTAGGCTGTAAATAAAGAGATTGGAGCAGGAGGTAAATGTGAAAGAAGAATCACAACAAATACTGGAGTTAAAAAAGCATAGCCATCATTTAGTGTTTAGCAGGCACCATGACAACAATTATTTTAATGAAGGATTTGAAAAACAATGCTTCAAGTATTTTTATGGTGAACTCCTCCCACGCTCAGTGGTTTTCATGCTTTTAGCTATTACATCTGTAACTAAAGCTGTGAAATTAGCAATTTATTTATCCCATGGTACACAAACATACTTTTGCAACAGTAAAAGTGAGTAAGGGTCAATAGTGAATACTGTCAGTAAAAGTTAGAACCATTTTTATGAGATTTTGTCATTCAGTGTTTTATCAAATACCTGCAGAGATTACCATACTGAAACATTTCCCTGCTCCTTCTCCTTGCTTACATCACTGCTAACACACTCCTGTTACTTCTAAGCAACTTAATACAAGCTCAGCCAAAATAACAATTCAGGACAAAGGAAAGTTGACTTTAAAAATGGCTGCCTGAATTGTAAGGAAGCAGGAGATGCCATTAAATATAAAATAGAATAATAAAGGCCTGCAATTTGTAAGCAGCTTTTGATTCTGTAACATATAGTAAAAACGGATCTCTTTAGGAATGCATGTACAGATTAAGATATTTTTCATGATTATATCTTTACAAAAACTACATTGTTTCTTTTATTGTGTCCTAGTCTTAAAAATATATAAATACAAAGGGAAAAATATCTCTTATGGAAATTAACTATTTCTAATTATTTAGCCACAGATTTGAAAGCAGATTAAATAAGACATAAACTTGTTGCTAATCTTATTTGGAAGATATAACTGATAAACAATAAAAGCATAGTGAAGGTATGTTAATGGTGATGAAATTATGTGGACCACTCTGTGTACATAGTTACTAATAATTTAAATTTGTCCATCTGAAATCAAGATGTAATTACGCACTATTCTAGTTTATATCTAAATACCTGTGTAGTGAACAATAGACATACAGATGTTCCTAAAAGTGGAATCTGAGACGTCAGAAAAAATATTTTTTATGTCCCTCTTTCAACCTAAATCAATAGAATCTAATAATCATCACCATTTCTTAGGGGCTTTGTATGGAATTGAAGGTAATAAATACATAAAGAATTATATGTTCCTGGCAAAGGCAACCTGTAGACAACATGATGTGCAAGCAATACTTTTTGAAAGGTTAGTGAGTGCTTTTTTTCTTCTTTTAATAACTTACTTAAGGGTGGGGTATTTTTCAAACTGTGCATTTCAATTAAACAGAGACTACTACCACCATATCTATAAAATGAGCACCTGAGTTACCTGTATGGCTGTGAGGATATTGGCTAATGCCTGGCCATATGTGTCATGACAGTGAACAGCAAGAGCACTCAGAGGAATTTCTTTCATAACAGCTTCCAACATTCTTTTCATACTTCCAGGAGTCCCCACACCAATTGTGTCCCCCAGAGAGATTTCATAACAGCCCATACCGTACAGCCGCTTAGATACCTGATCAGAAACAGAGAAACATGAAAAGGTCAAGATGAAAGAATATAAAAAAAATCAAGAACATACATTAAAAAGGACACACTTCTGTACAAGTTTCAGGTTTTGACCCACTGAGGTGGACCTATGGATCAGACATCCTCCATTCTTGAGAAATGTTGCCCAAGAAGAATGTGCCATAGATCTTCTTATTTGAAATTTATAGTTCTGCTTCTGTACATCGAATAACCAACCAAACTAAACCCATCAAAAACTTGCTTTTCTCTCCCACAGAATTCAAATAAGCAAGATTTTATACCATAAATTATGTTTCTGCCAAGCCCTTTCCCAACATTTTCCTCTCTCTGGGGATTTCCCAGCTGTTTGGTTTTCTCTATGCACTTTTCAGCTTAGAAGTTGTGCAGGGTAAAGACCTGCCCTTTTGTTTGCTTACTGCAAGAAGCCAAGCACATGGCTGAACTAAGACAATAAATAACTAAGAAGCTGTCTGATTTTGCTTTCTCTTGGCATTGACTACATCTGAAGTTTTAACATGCTGTAGTTAATATTAATTTTGCCTGCTTTTCATGAAATCAAACATTAAAATACTAAAAAAGCAAAACTTTAACTTAGTTATCATTCTAGTCTTTAAGTTTTAATTTTTTTTCTTAATACCAAACAAAGCTTTACACAAATAGCTCTTACTTAATATAAGTAGAGCCCTAAATGTTTCTGGAATTACATTTTTAAGGAGTTCTTTGTGTAAGTAAAAGATCTGAAGTCTAACTTAATATGTTTGTATGGAGAGAGACATACGCTTGGAAGCAAAAAATTATGTCCGCATCAAAAGTTTTGCTTTAGAAATTGAAATTAGTATCTTCCCCTCCTAGTTTTGTTCAATTTATATGGAAAGGGTTTCCACTTATTTTCAGTTGTTGAGTATGTTTGTCCCTTTTAGTGTTGTCCACCACGCATCAGCAACCCCGAAAGGCCACTCCACTGGAACAGAATCTCGATCTGGAAATTAACTGTATAGAAATGAAAAAAATACAACCCTTTTCCAAGTAATCTTCTGTTGCACAGCACTCTGCTGTTAAAGCAATTCTAGGACTTCATCAGTGGGATTCCTGTGAATATGTCTGAGGAAGCTGACAAAGTGCTGCACCAGCAGTCTCGGAAGTGCTGCATTAATATTGCTGTACAGTTAATTCAAAGAGCAGCTGAAAAAGAACTTCAAGTAGTCTGAATCATTCTCCTTAAACCTTGGAACTACCTATTGCAAAGGTAGTAAAACTCATTGTGCTCTAAAGTCAAAGAGCCCCCGGTTTGCATCAACATAAATTCAATGTACACTTTACAAAAAGGACATTCACTAGGTTGCAAAAAAGATTATATGTTGTAGCATATTTTTAGATCATCAACACAGGCCAGATGTTTTCACTGGCCAACTGTTGTAAGGGGAAAAAAAAAAGTTCATCTGCAGTTAGTGGTAGATTACCTCTAGCTAATCCCCAAACTTCAGTTTTTGCTTACTATCAGGGTAAAAGAAGCAGACTGCAATTTTTTTCTCTTGTTCTTTTCAGCTCATGATGAGCTTATAGTGATGACAAAGAGACCATGTAAACTTCTATAAATCATGTTGCATTCACTTCTTTCCCATGCCCAGTCCTTAGGTCTTGTAGCTTCTGAAAATAAAGTTCTGAAAGATGAAATAAGAGAGGTGGGAACATTGCTAACAAGCTGAGCATCATCACTGACTTGTCACGATCTAACCTTAAATTGACCTTTAAAAGGAGATCTATATTTAATTTCAAGAAGAATATGCACACTTGGAAGCTGAATGTGAGTTTTCCATATTGGATTTTCTATCCTACCTTAGTAGGAGGCAGCACACTAGTTAGTTTTCATAGTGGATTTTTGGGAGGACAGTGGGGGAGAAAAGAACACAATTTTTTCAGTGTAATCATAATGTGATTATGAGCTTGCAAATCTGGTGATTGAACAGGGTTGTGTTCTGCACCACTGAGCTCTTTTACTATGTATGAGTCTTACGCTATTCCCCTTGGGAGCACTTTCCTGACACCAAGCATTGATCAAAATGGGAGCTGGTGACCCAACACTGCAACCCCTTAGGCATGTGAACAATCCTACTGCTGGAAATAATATCTGAAAGTATACTCCTAAACTGAATACAAAAGTCCATAATGGAGTTATAGATGATTTTAAGAAAATAATAACACACTGCAGTCCTTATGCTGTCAGGGAAACTTTGTAATAATCCAACAGCATACAAATAAGAATAGACACATTTTCTGTACTCTGATAAGCCTGTATGCTGGATAATACTTAGATGAATTCACAGCTCTAGGTTAAAAGGAAGATAAGAAGAGAAAGATGCAGGCAGAAAGTTAAAAACAGCCAAGTATATGACTGGATATATGAATTGATAACACAAATGGCTTCAAGGCTTCAAGGATGTTATATACTGCTTCCAACAACTTTCAAGACTTATTTGCCTAAGGCTGAAATTCACAAACCACAGATGATAAATGAGTAAACAGTGACTCCCATTTCAAGGAAAAGCAGCATGAAAAGGCCCATGCAGTTTATTTTAATAGATGAAAGATGTGGTGGGTTTTTTGTTAAACAAAGAACCATGTGGATATACCAGATGGATTTGAGAAGTCGGACGGCATCTGAACTTTGCACTCTCTAGATAACTATATACAAAACAGTTAGATATCTACCCGGAAATACATACAGTTTGGTTAATGAGCCACCTCTCCTAATTGGCTTTGCTTCACTTAAAATATCTTTTCCTTAAAAAAAAAAAAGGAGAGAAAACCAAAATAGGTCACTGTCACTGATCACAGAAGGAAGAAACAGTCCTAACTTTTTAATCATAGCTGCTGACTGCAATGCACGATCAAGGGAGTCACACACTCCTGTCCCGAGAAAGATGATGACCAGAGAGGCAGCTCTGAAAGGATTTAGCAACATGTAGAGTAATTTTGTTAATTCTGATTAAGCAAAGGATGAGTGCAAGTGTTTATGTAAAATCCATTAACAGCTAATCAGGTGCTTCTATACAATCACCAGTGCTTGCTGAAATCAGGGCCTCAATAACTGCTGAAGCAGCTTTTCTTCTTAAACACAGACAACAGTGTACACAAGAAGACACTTACTAGGATGAAGACTGAAAAAAAGTATCCATGTGAGTAAAAGTTTGCAGGTTTGGAACATTAAGTAGCACTCCCACTGGCAAATTGAAAAGGAGCTCTTCTGTGCAAGGGGAGTAGTTAAAAAACAAGCAACACATGGAAAGAAGCCTGTTGGGGAACATGATATTGCAGTAAGCAATTTACCAACAGCACAGCTGAATCTGTCATCACCGCTCTAACTAAAGCTGTGTCACTTCTAACTTTCACTTCATACTAACCCAAATTAATTTTGAAATACTGAGTACCTTCCAATTTAGCTGTTTGTTTCAAAGACTGTGAGTATATGCGGCTGCTGTGGAAGAAGTACTATCACAAGTTCCATCTGGAATGTATACCAGACGAAGATGCAGGAAAACAGGACCTGAAAGCCACACACGCAGAACACAAATGTTGACAAATGTTGACTAGCTGCTAGTGCTACAAAGACAAAAAACAAAACCAGTTTGGAGATTCTTTTAGATCACCAAAAGTAGATGATTAAGTATAACAGCAAAGACAAGCCATTCTCTAGGAGGAAGGCCAGCATATTTTGCCTTGCACCCCTTGAATTCTCTCCACTTTCTTCTCTCCTGTCCATTTCAGCTTTGATGCTCTCTTTGCCTTCCTGCAGAATTTAACACTTGTGTTTCACTCACCTTTCTCTGCTGGAAAAAAAAAAAAAAAAAGCTAGAGTAAGACATCTTCCTTCTCCTTTATCCTAAATGGAAAAAAGGGGCAAGGAGGAAATGTGCAGCTTCTTTCACCACAGCAGTAGAGCAAGTTAAGTAGCAGGAAATCATGTTGGTGATGAGTTCTGGTTCACATATTGATCACATGAAACAAACCAGAAACGTAACGTTGTAGCAGTGGCTCTACTAGATGACAGTACACTTATGCCAGCATAAACTGGATTTAAAAGCAAATGCCCTTTCCAAGACGTGCTGGAAATCATCTCACACAACACAGTCCACTGACATGTGCGCTGGAGCCTGTTTCCTTAAGCCTTTCCTTGCCTTCTTGTTGAAGGTGATGACAGCATATAGTATTTTTCCTCACAATTGATAACAAACAAACACATTATTTTCCTTAGATTTCCTTAGATTTGACTGCATATGTTTGAGTGAGGTTTTGCACCCAGGCTTGGTATTAGCTCTGTTTTGCATTTGTATTCCTTAAATTCTATCCATTAAAGATCTTTTTAGGATTAAGTAGAGAACATTGCTTATAGACATTTTAAAAAAATGTATTTTTGGTTCATTAAAAAGACAAGCCAGAAATTCACTCTTACTTCTGCCACTTTAGCTGGTATGATGTTTCCTTCATATGGGCATCCCAATGCACATGACACGTACCTGCAATAAGAAAAGCACACAAAGATACTTCTGGTTTATATGTGCATATCGGTATCCATCCAGGAAAAAGAAAAAAAGGATTAAATATCATTTTGAATAGTTAAGCCAGCCAATGTGGAAGAAATATCTGTATGAAAAGTTAAAATTACATCAGACGAAAATACCAGCTTTATCAATTTTCTTTTTAAATCACAGAATGGAGATTTCTGCTCAATATGTGTCACAGTAAAAGACTGGCAGTGCAGCCAAGTTAATGCTGCTGCAGGAAACTTTTTATTTTTATAACTTTTTCTTTTTATTTCCTTCTGAAGTTGCAGAAGTCTGCTCAAGTTTTGCCTTGCCTGGCCCACACAAGATAGAGGAAGATACAAATTTCTGCCTTGTGCTAGCTAACTGGATCACAGAGAGTAACACAGAGACACCATCTCATAAGTCATTAGAATTAATTTCACCCTCTATCTGTGTACTGGCATTTCCCTCCCAGTGCTGCTGAAGAATTATGGCTTCTTTGCAAGCTGCACTTTAGGTATGCATTGAAACAAGAAGAAACTGAGAAGCCAGACTGTGACTCTCAGCAGCAATCAGTTCCACAAAAACTGAAATCCACAACCACGTCTCCATTGTTCAGTCTTAATGCTGTGTTAGTGTACAATTTGGTTTAAATTTCCTTTTTTTAATGACAATTAAGAGCCATGAAATTCTAATTAAACTTCTAATTGTTTATCTTACATTTATTAGGAATAGGATTAAACCAACCAGAAACAGCCATTCAAAATCCAAAGAAGTGTGGCTGTAGAGGGATTTACAAGAGATTCAGAGGCAGGCGGAACCCCAGTCCCAGTGGGAGGTTGCTCAACTGCTTAATAGAAGAACAAAAGCCTTCATCAATCCCCCATCATTCTCCTTCCCTCCACAGTGAAGGATATAATGTAAAATTATACACTGTATATTGCAAAAAGGATTGAACAAATGCCAGTTTGTATGTAGCCATAGTCCATAGGGTAAAGGATGTATTGTTTCTTTGCAGCTGAAAGAGAAACTGATTGATAGAATGTGAAATCAGGATGAGTAACAGGCAAAAACAAATTGTGAAAAACTCAATATTTTAATGTGTAGAACGTATTCTATCTCTTACATGAAGGTACGGTGTTGCTGGAAGCAGTGGTAAGATTGAAGTAAACTTTGAACCTAAAAAGAACTTGATTAGCCCTGACAAAGAAATGGAAATGAATTTTTTTTTTCCACAAAAGTGGTTGGGTCCATTACATCCTGCTCACAATTTTAGTCCAGATGCCTACTAGGCATGATTTCAATTATCTGTATATCATTATGAAAACCATGTTTTTGAAACTTGGCCATCGACTTCATGAAATAACACCCCCAATTTGGATGTCACTGTTTAAGTTTCAAAATTGCACATTTTCTTATCTACATTAAAGATTAAAAAAGTAGCTACTGTTAACAGTTAAGCATTGCCCCGTTTTTCAGTGACACATAACTCCAACCCAATTCAGGATAATTTCCTTAATTTTTTTACGCATATACAGTTCTTCAATTGAAACCAAGCATGAAAAATTTCAGGCCCGAAGGACTGCTTTTTACATAATACTATAGTCCCTAGAGCTAGCAAATGCACAGACTTTTACTGTAATTATTTTGCAACATCAGCCACAGCCAGCACTTCTTACGAAGTAAGAACTGTATTAAATACAAAGTAAATGCAAAACATACACTACATGTGCACATGCTCCCTTTAATTATATATATCTTTACATGTTCCTAACAGCTACCTATGTTGGATCAAGAAGACATACATTTAGTAGGGATAATGTGGCGTGAATGACATCTGGAATGGAGTAGGGCAAACAAAAGTAAAAGCAGGCAAAAAGAGAACAAGGGAATACTCCCTGTGGTTCACACCAGTGAGCAGAAACTCGGCTGAGCTCATGATTCAGCTGTGCCTGCTGGGGTATGAAAGTATGCAGGGACCTGAGGAATCTGCCTACTACAATGTACAAATCTGTTTGAGATTATGAACTTTCCACACACTTACACCATTGAGACTAGACTGACATTTTAAGCAAGGAAAATATGATACATATAATCTATTTGGGCATCTGATATTCAATATTAAACTGAATAAAATAAGAGTTACTGAAGGAATTTTACAAGAACTGTCTACCAGAGGAGAACAAAGTCCTGTGGAGAATGAAAGAACTTTTTACAGTAGAGTTCCTCAAGGATGAGCCTGGCAGAATTTTGTCTGTTTTATCTGTGTTATCTATTTTCACTTAATGAATTGGCATAAAAAGTACAGATGTGGTGATAACATTGAATTTCTTGGTATTGTCAATACAGAAAAAAATTATTTGGATTCCATGGAGAAAGAAGAGGAAAAAAGAAATGAAACTCAGCTGCTGGCAATAACAAAGAAAGTGAAATGCTTAAAATGGACTGTAAAAGAGTAAAATGCCCTCTAAAAGTGTAGCAGGATAAGTATTTTTAATAGAGGACACAAAATATTAATTCCATTTGACAAGGTCTTGCTATACTCTTTATTGAAAATCAGAGATACAATTTGAGTCATTGGTAGAAAAAGTAACACAAGCTGGATGAGCTGCAGGCAAGAGCTGAGTATAGCTAGCAAGGGTACAGGGAGTCCAGCATACAAAAGGAAACAAAAGAGAGAAGATGAGCATGTGTCTGGTCTGAGTATTTGCCAAGACATCTAGACTAAAGCAGCACTATGTGAGATGCTTCGTAATTGCACTTGTGTGGTTCCAAATTAATAAGTTTAAGTGAGATGAAATGTGTTCCACTAGGAAGGTAGATCTATTATCTACAGACATATTTATCTGTTATCTTTTGGGTTTTGTGTATGAAATTACCCATAAGACATTAAAAGCACAAAAGAATCCATCCAAAGCAAAGCACAAGACCTCTACCCATACTCCTCCAAAACGAGAGACAATGTTGAAGAACACTCTGAAAAACTGCTTAGAAAGAAGAAAATTACAATACAGGGCCACAGAAAAGGAAGAAAAGACACAAATTTAAAGAAGAGTCCAGTCAATTGCAACAAACTCTACTGACAAGTCAAGAAGAATGAGGATAGACTACCGTTTCTGAGATCTTGTCATCAGGGAGTTTGGTCAGAGCTGTTGCAGTTGTAAGCAAGGAACAGAAGCCAAAGTGTAGGAGTTATAGGAGAGAATCATAGAAGAGAGTCTCCAGACAGTAATTATAAACAACGCCTTCAATGAGCTTAGGAATGAAGAAGAGATAGGCGATGAGATATGATATGAAGAACCAAGGAAGGTCAAAATTGCAATTTTTAAGAGGCAAATGCTTGCTTATATTGCAGTGGAAAAGAGCCAGAGGACTGTGAGAGGTTAAGAAACAGAATAAGGGAGGGTAGAAATAAGAGGAAGAACAGAACATGAGGTCACTGGGCCAAGTGGAAAGGGTACAGATATAAAGTAGACAAGAAACTCCTGCTGCTGTTACAGTGGAAGATGATGGGAAAGGATTAGGGGAGGGGAGGGAAAATGACAGAAGGAAGAGCATACTGTATCTGTTTTGCTTTAGGAGATAAAGAAAGATCCTATATGAAGAAGCAGAGGAGAAAAGGGAAGAGTTTGAGCAGTGAGTTAGAGAGGCAACTGGGATTTGATTTGGGGATTCAATTAAGTTGGAGAATACAGCTGTTTTCCAAAAAGATGGCAGGACTGAAAGAAAAAAAAAAAAAGATTTCGTAAAGCAATGACTGCCTTGGTCTCACAATATTCACCAGAGACACTTCACAGTATGAGAGCAGAAGCAAATATCTGGGAATTCACAAAGCAGAATCTTCAATGGAAGTGTTTAATTCTAAGTATGTGCTTAAATCTTTGCTGAATCAATGCCAGGCGTTTTAGTAGCTTAAGTACATCTTCAGTATGTAATCAAGAAATGAGCCCATGCCACCAGAGCTGGGAAGGACCTGCAATAAATGAATGTATCTATAAAGCTGCTTTAGGAACACACAAGTAAATGCTGTTTTGCTCATCCAGGTTCTATGAAATCAGAATTTATCCTTTTAATAAAAAGGGATAAAACGTTCTCTACTTGTTTCACCTAGCAGTTTCCACAGTGTCTTGCCTGTTCAACAGATTTCACCACAGGTGAGTATCATTTGGTCTTCTCTTAAATTGTTTTCTATGCATGTAAAAACAATTTTTAAAAATAAACCCTAACAACTTTAGTGTGTAATATTTTGGACAAAAATGCTGAACAGCCTCTGGGGATGGGGAGGGAGAAGGAAGAGGAAGAGAGTTTTCAATTTCTTCCAGTAAGCCAAAACGCAATGTCCCAGAAATGGCACAGACAGTATAAGGTCCCCACGATCAAGGTCATTATGAATGCTGGTAATCAGCACACTAGCCCAATGACTGTGACGTGCAGGATATAAAACCACAAACAATGTAAACGAGTGAAATTTTCTGAACCAAAGTGTGTTAAAAGGAAAACCGATCCAAGCAGAAACTGAACTCCATGTTGTAATCAGCCCTTTGTCAGCTTGTTTCAGCAAGAGTTCCAGAGCCAGATCCACAGCTGCTACCACAGCTGGAAGCACGAAGCCTCCTGAGAAGCCAGTTGCAGACTCAGATGCTGCTGTTTCCTGTTTATTATTATAGTGTAAGTTCGCATATAATTTACCATGTTCACTGCAGATGTATTTATTTTTATTGGATGTTCGTGCTATGGCTTGTATATGCCTATCATTTGGTGGATTCATAATATTAAGGTTGATATATTGTGTCTCTTTGCAAAGGAAGCCATTTGTTAAAAACAGGCAATCTTTACTATAAGGAGAGGGGAAATACAAAGAGAAGAGGGAAAGGAGATTCTTCCAGAAACAGAATCTCCGAGCCAAGTCCAAAATGCGTAAAGAAGGCCAGGACGTTTTTTCCACATTTGACTTTATGAAACAACCTCTCCATGTATTTAGTGCCCAGTTGCAAATAATACACATGCTATTCAAAGTGAATCCTACAGTAATAACATTTGTTACTATTTTCAGAACTCCCAGAAATCACCGTTAGATTTTGAACTATGGTCTTGAAATTAACTTCCTCTCCAAACAAAACCATTACTGACATGACAGCTCGCTTAACCACTTAACTTTTAATAACAATATCAAATCATCCGTGGAGCAATCAATTACGTATCAGCAAAGGCATTGTATTGTTACCTTAGTTTCATACTAACATTTCAAGTCTGAGGTTATGTGACCCAGTAAGAAGAACCAGAGATTATTTTTACTTCCCACAGACATCCCCCTTTTTCTTTTTTTTTTTTTTTTTCTTTTCAAAAAAGGCAGCTTTTCTGGTCTACTAATAGTATTGCAGACACAAACACACACAAAAAAAAAAGAGTAAAAGTTAGTTTCATGTTATTTCTGAAGAAAATCTCTCCTCTTACATAATGCAATCATTCAGTAGGATAAGTTAGTACCATGGCTCCTACATCCTTTTCTTAACCTGTTCCCAGTACCGAGAAATGTACAACATCCCAGCAATCTCTAGGTCCTCAAACATCTCCAGGGAACTGTGACCAGCTGCCTTAATACTCTGCAACCCTGTGGATTTTTTTACCATTTGCATACTAAAATGTGTTGCTTCCATGTCTATTAGATGTTCCTCTAGGTTTTGTTTTTCCCATAATGCTGACTCATAACGACATGAAGGTGTTAAATTGGTTTTAATATCTAAAGAAGTGATAACAGTATAAATCATTCTATTATCAATATAATTAAGACTATGCTAAACTATACAATGTAGCTAAAAATGTGGGCTTAAAGCAATGTGAAAACAAGACCTGCTTGGATGCATTCCTGTGTTGACCTGATCTAGGTGGACCTGCTTCTGCAGGGGGATTGGACTAGATGATCCTTAAAGGTGCCTTCCAACCCCTACCATTCTATGATTCTATGATTCTAAGCATTCCAGATACAAAAAAATAGAAGTTCAAAGTTTCTGTCTGTATTCATACCACACACACTGTTTTAAACTGTATTGATTTACTTGTGGTACTTCAAATTAGGTATATAAAATATAGTATTGTGAGGACATCCTTACATTCTCAAGGCATTTAGGATGAATTGTAAGAAAGAATTTAAAAAATAACACTATTGAACGAAATTATAAAGATCTGATTGTCTTGAAAAACAGAAGATTCACATAATCAGGATGTTTATAAACAAAACAGATTTCATTATTAGTTTCAAAAATTACTTGTTATAAAGTGCATTAAATAAAACTGAGATGCTCTTACATGTTTTGGATTTTTTTTCCAAATAAATCCAAATATTGTTGTAACATGATTAAGATTACTAAAAATCTATTCTTTCTCTTTAAGTTTTCACTACTTTGTGTCTTACCTTGTGTATTAGCCTCAACACTAACAATAAAACAATAATAATATAACAATAATAAACCAATAATGATTTCCTATGATCAACAAGATTTATATATGTTGTAAGCTGTACCTTTTTATTATAACATAAAAGCTAAGAACAATAACATTGCATGTAATCATTTGTTTGCTATCTATTTGTTATAGCAAAAAATGTTGCTGTATTTCAAGCATATCAACCAGGATTTTGATTTTATACAAACACAGATGCAAGCCAAATATTGATACATTTCAATATACTTTGTGACCATACTTCTCAATCTTAAAAGATAGAGTACTATAAACAGAGGAATTACACACACCAGTTTAGAATTAATGTGTGATTACATATGCTTTAATTTATGAAGCTGCAGCTTTGTAAGAAAACGCTTCTTGAGTTATTTTACAGCAAACATTTGCATCTGTTTTTCCAACACTGAGCCTCTAAACATTTGCACATGCAAATAGTCCAAATGGCTTGAAAAGGGCAATTCACATTAAAAATTTTCAGGACTGAGACATTAAATTTTTTAATATATCAGCTTGGAAGAATCTAGATTAATCAGAATTTGCTTAACATTTTATTCATATGTACATTAAAAACACATTTAAATTAAAACAGCCCCAAGTGGCTACTTGCAATTACCATTTGCCACAGTTTTTCAACAATCTTGGCTGCTAGGCCTCATTTTTAATCATTGAAAAATATGTGATATTTTTAATAGTACCTAAATTCTACATCAAAAAAATTCATACTAAAGATAGCATTACTCTTGTGTCATTTCACACGCAAAACGCGCGTAGCAGTAATTAGCTGACCACACAGTTTATAACCGATTTGGCTCAATGTTGCACAGAATCTGTCCCAGATGTTATTGTAAAGTTTTTATACATTTACAAAAAAATAATAATAACCCCCCTCTTTATGATGCTAATAAAGAATCTCACTTCTAAGACCATACGCAAGATTTCAATTATTCATAAACATTTGAACTAATTTAGTAAACATTCAGAAAACTGTGTACTGTGCTACAGATTTTAAATGTGACAGCTGACAACATAAATTTTCTGGATGATGACTGAGTCAATGTTAGTGCAGCTGTAGCAACAGTAAGACATGCAAAAGCTTCAAGTTTGGTTTCAACTGTTTGAGTGCATTTTTCATAAGATTCAAGGATTGCCAATGATTTATGCTCACTACATAAATTCTAAATTGCCAGTGAAAATAGGAAGTAAAATTTGAACCCCTTTAAAATTAGTTTTGGAAGTATTTTTCAACTGCACAAATAAGGAGTTAAGGGCAAGGCACTAAATTATCCATTTCCTGCAAATAAATAACACATTATAATAATAGTTCTTTATAAAGCAAACAATCTCTATATTGAAATTAACATAAATACAGTTTATGCATATTAATATTTTTATTACCTAAGTAATTCAAGTAAATTATTTAGCCTATAAAACTTATATTAGAATCCAAAATGTGTGGTCCTGGGAGCTTGCTTGAGCAAAGGCTGTAGGTTTTGGCCACGTTTCTTTAAAAGTAGCCAGTCTTTAAAAGGGTGATTAGAAAGAAAACGTTCATTCTTAGTGCAGAGAGTACAAATCTTTGTTCACGTAGTCCACAGCTTTTCGTGTTCCTTGCAGCAAAAACCTTATGAACACATTTCTTACATCTATTGTAATTTACAGAAACCACAAGGTCTAACTAGCCTATGCAGACTGTGCATTTATGCTCTTTAGCCTGTGCACAGGCAGGACAAGATTCATTTGTTCTAACTTCTGATATCACAAATAAACATCTACAGCCTATGTCTTAGAAAGGCAACCTATAGGATGACTGATACAGGATGAGACCCAAGTTCCTTTGCAGACAAAAGGATGGCTCAACCACAGAGTGGTTTATCTTACCCTAAAGCGGGTACTGTGAAAAGCACATAGGATAAATCATAGCCTGAAGGCTGCCTATTTCCCTCTAGTAACTACAAGCAGATTTAGGATGACAAGCTCAGATTTGTTGTGTGGTCACGCTCAAATTTTCCTCATGCTGCAAGGAGAGTTGTCAACAATATATAATCATTTTCAGTAAATAGAAGCCACATAACAAAAAAAATTGAAACTAATCTTCTCAAAATTAAATAACAGTCAAACAATGAGCACCAATTCTAAATACTGAATGTCAATGGATGAATTATACAGCATCCCATCCTTTCATTTCAGAAATGCTGGGTTTGGGGTCATTCAACAGAAACTCACTACTTTCGGTTTCTGAAACGGTCAGTTTCTGCCCACTTGACTTTACTATGTGATATAAAATGTAAAGAACAACATCCACAAAGCCTACCTTGCCTACCTCAGCATTTAGAGAATTTTGCATGGAATCAGGATAAAAAAATGCTATTTATTTTATCTGTCACTAAAAGTAGCTTCTTTAGTAGCAGCTAAAAATGGTACCATAAATCAAGACCATAAATTGCAGGCCTTGATAGCTAATTCTTTTTTTTATTATTTCCAGGAAAAAGTCACCTTGATGCACTGAATATTTCTATGAAATTTCTGGTTTAATTTTACTTTTTTGATTATCTTTCCCATATCTTTTTTCATCAAGGAAGAGAAGTCCTGTGTTTTATATTGTTAAATACAATGTAAAACTCCACAACTCTTCTAAATGTACTGCAATATTTGGGAATTAACGAACTGTCTTCATTCAAGTCCTAACAAATTCCCTGTAGTGGTGTAGGTTTTTGTTTCATATTGGCACTAGAGAAAACTTTGGTTTACCCTTCTAGAATTAAGCTGGAAATTACAGTCTGCTTCCCTAATCTTTCCCCTCACAAGCAGCTGAAATATTGTAAACAGATTTATTTACTTCCTGGATTACAAAATCAAAACTGATGCTTCTTTATTCAAAACTTTTAAGTCTACCCTTCTAGAGCTTTGTTCAACTGGTAAGATATCTAGCATTAAAAAAAAAGGCCTTCTGAGTACTGCATTTCTATTTTTATGCTCCTGCTATTATTTTCCTGGTCTTCAGAATTATACTCAACAAAAGACAACACACTGGAGCTGAAAAAAAGAAAAAAAGTACTTTGGTAGATGGACACTAAACAATCCTTTTTCTTTTCAATAGTTCTGAGTAATCATTCTGACTCAGATTCCTGTAACTCTGCAACCCATGAGGAATGCCTCTGAAGGAGTATGAACATACAGGAACAAGACTGAGTGCATCATAAAATTTGGTAATTATTATCTTAAAAACATATTTGTCTAGACTCTGATCCATAGCATTTTATTTCTCATTAATTACTCTTTTGCCTTCTCAAAATCTCTCTGAGAGGGATTTTTCAAAAGAGAACTAACAGGTTGTATTAACTAGTTCTCTTTTATCTTCTTACTAGCATGCTCAAAACTTTCTTTTCAGTATTTGCATTTACTGAAATTCGTGTACAATTGATGTTTCAAATACTCAGAATTATTGCCTCAGTTAGGATCATCTTCTTTATGAAATAAGGCTCAGCAGATTTTTAGCAGATTAGTTACTTTATTATTGAGTTATATTAGATCCCCATGGACAATACCAGACAATCTTCTTCTAAAATTCTGTACTTGCTGCAGCATAACATTAGTCCTGCTTCTTATCCCCTGATGCCTCAACCTATAATTTTCACTGGATAAATTAGTTGCCAAGCTAATATCCTGTTACACAAACATAAAATGTAGTTTCTCTTCAACTTCTCTAATTTTGTTTGTTACTTGTTATTATTCCACAAAGCAAATAATTCTGGCAACAGTTTCCTACTTTTCTTAGACATATAAGCCTAAGGAAGAAAGATATGGAGTGAACTTACATAATTTTCATTCCTGATTTTGCTATCTGTTCCCTTTGTAGTCTATACGATATTATGCAGACACAGAATCACAGAATGGTATGGTTTGAAGGGACCTTTAGGGGTCATCTAGTCCAAACCCCTGGCAGAAGCAGGTTCACCTAGATCAGGTCACACAGGAAGGCATCCAGGCACGTTTTGAAAACCTCCAGAGAAGGAGACTCCACACGCTCCTTGTGCCAGGGATCCCTCACCTGAAGAGTAAAATAGTTCTTTCTTATGTTTAAACGGAACTTTTTGTGTTTCAGCTGCAT
>WBNH01003218.1:456171-490420 GCA_013401255.1 Urocolius indicus | reverse complement strand
GGGTTGTTCCTTCATAGACCAGGACTCTGCCCTTGTCCTTGTTGAATCTCATGAGGTTCCTCTTTGCCCAACTCTCAAGCCAGTTGAGATCCCACTGAATGGCAGCACAGCCTTCTGGGGAATCAGCCAGTCCTCCCAGTTTGGTGTCATCAGGGAACTTGATGAGGGTACACTCTGTCCCCTAATCCAGGTACTTGATGAAGATGTTGAACAAGACTGGCCCCATAACCGATCCTTGTGGAACTCCACTGGCCACAGGCCTCCAACTCGATTCTGTGCCATTGATCACCACCCTCTGGGCTCTGTCATTCAGCCAGCTCTCAATCCACCTCACCATACACTCATCCAAGACACACTGCCTGAGCTTTCTGATGAGGATGTTATGGGAGACAGTGTCAAAAGCCTTGCTGAAGTCAAGGTAGATGACATCCACTGCTCTCAGTCCACTGATGAAGCATTGTGTAACACATTGCACCTGGCACCTCAGACTAAATAAAATTGCCTTGCACGTACTGTGCGAAATTGCTTAGGTTTTAGTACTGAACTGAAATGACAGATCTTTGTACTGGATGCACTAAGAAACACTTTTAAAACATAATCTGATTGTATTTACTCTGAGTTGAACTATCTCATTTCTCTTCATCTCTGTATTGCTATATGTTTTTCTATTTCTTTCATTACCCGGTTCTTGATACTCCTTTGTATCTCCTTGATTTGTTTTCTTTCTTTTTATTCTCACTAATTATGACATTGTGTGTGTGTTTGTGTGTTCTCTGCTTCTGTTTGACCGTTTTCTATCTCCTGCTTCCTCTCTCTATGTGCCTTCCCATCCTGCTGCTTTTCATTTTTTTCTGCTGTGTAAAGAAAAAAAATAAAAACCCAACCCTGCCACACAGTTCAGATAGTAGACAATAAATGTATGGCAATGTTGCAGAATCCTGTCATGGGAACAGTCATTTCCATCATGTCAATGTATCAGTGCCAGAATAACTGCTACTGGTGTGTTACAAATGCCTTAGACATACAATCTGTGGGAAAAAAAAAAAGCAGCAGGTTGCCACTTTCTTAAACATGTGCACAGAAAAGCAGTTAACATTTTAAGCTCCAACAACAATTTAGAGTACTCCACAGGGGCTTCTACATCACCTGCTGTTTACATCTTCTGGACTAGTTGCAAAGTCCATTTGTTGAAACCTACAGCTATGCAAAGACATATACAATGCATAAGCTCTGAGGATTCCCCTGATAGTTCTATTGTGCTATTTGGTTGAATTCTGTTAATGAAATATAGGAATATGCAACCAAAAATACTGCTTGACATGCCCAGACATCTGAGAAAACCAGAAAACAAAAGTTTTGTGAAAAAAATGTTCACCAGTGCCTCAGGTTTGTTGCTGTACGCATGTGGTCTTTTCTGAATTGACTGCTTGTTCCCTTATCCACAACTATCTGGGACCTAAAATTCAGGCACCCCTGAACTTGATCTTCCTGAAGAATTCAAGTTGCTGGTTATGTTCTCAGCTCAAATTTAGTCTGAGAAAAATGTGGCAAACAGTGGTGGCAGTGACTGTTGTAATGCCAGACCTCTTTTAAGAGAAGTTGCCCAGGAAGACAAACCCTGACAGATTAGCAAACAGGTGGAGTATATAAACTCTGATACAAGTTAGTGTTTCATAATACAGGGAAAGTTCTTACTTCTCTATTCATTGATTTTCCATCTGAAATATAAAACCAGGCTAGGGAAGAAGGAGTCAAGCATTTATGAGGTACACTTGGGTTGGATGGGGGGGGGGGGCGGTGTTTGTGTGTGTGTGACCCAAGCATTTATGAGGTACACTTGCAGGGATGGGGTGGGGAGCTGTCTATGTGTGTTCAGCTATGTTCTGAGCATGACATAGTTTACATTACTAGTAATCCTCAAGGAATCTCAGTGTGGAGTTTCTTATTGAACCTATGTAAGCTTTTTTGCATTCACAAGGACCTTCACAAATAAGCTTAGATAAATAGCTCTATGTAATGCAAAAGAAAGTGGAAATTAAAGACTGCTCAATGGCGAGTACCATTCAGGATTATTTCAAGTTTAAAAGAAGGTACTCTAGAGAAAGATAAATACTAGAATATTTCAGAGTTTCATTCACTAGAGACTGCACAAACTTCAACACATAGAGGTTTCATGATAATTTATATCCTTATTTCATTAGAAGTAAATTTGTTCTATCTCTTTTACACCTTGATTCTACAGTGTAGGAAGTGATACATTATCAATACTATAATAAAACAGAAGTATGCAGGGTATGTTGTAAGGTGCAGGCAAAAGTGTTATAAGTTTCCAGCAGCAAAAAGTAAATTTTGCACTGTCATCTGTAACAATAAAACTAAATTTGTATAATAAAATGGGAATATTTATACACACAGCTTGTTTTTCTCAGTTTCCAGGGAAAACTAGTCACCAGTAGTAGTTACAAAATATAGAGCAAAATTACTAAATATATTCAATCACAATAAAGACTATTCCTTTCAATTAATCTAAAATATCAAAAACTTAGTAGTATACTTTTGTACTGGTACAACTCCCTCCCTCCCCAACAAACACTCCAATAACTCTGTATTAATTAAGAAACTTTATATTTACCCACGAACTGGAATATTCATATTCCTCGCAGATTTAACAACTTCTTCAAATTTTTCTATGCTTTCTTCGATTGAACAATTAATATTCATTTTGCTAAAAGATTCAGATGCTGCACCAAATATTGAGACTTCTGTAGCCCCTGCTGCAATCTGAAAAACAGATTTCAATGAAACAGAATCATAACACTATGTAAAAAAGTTTAAATTATGCATTTAATTCTATACAACATTCAAAAATGTACATTATATTATCCATATCTAAAATACACATTTAATTCTAATCTTTTAAAAATCTATTGCAAACAGACAGATTAATCAAAATGAATAAAAATAATCAAATCTCGAGCTCATTCATTATGACATATTTCCTTTCTCTTCTTAGCAATTCAGTAAACATATTTTTAAAGTGATAAATGACAAAGATATCAAGACAAAGGAAATCACATGAATCAGCTAAGAAAATAAAAATTATTGATATTTTTATTCATTTTCCAGAAAAGGAAAAGATCACATAACAACTCTGAAATATTCATCCTCTGTATAAAGCCTGTTCCTCCTGAATGCCAGGAAGTCATTCTTATGCTTATGAAAGCTCTATGCCTACATGTGCCTAGAGCAGAAACAATAACCAACAGGGATTTCCTTTTTACAGCCAACTCTAGGATCAAGGGCTGCACTGGTCTTGGTGCCACAGTAGATATGGACAATATGGAAAATATTTATGTGAGAGGTTGGAGGCCTGTGGCCAGTGGAGTTCCACAGGCATCGGTTCTGGGGCCAGTCTTTTTCAACATCTTCATCAAGGACCTGGATGAGGGGACAGAGTGTACTCTCAGCAAGTTGGCTGATGACACCAAACTGGGAGGACTGGATGATTCCCCAGAAGGCTGTGCTGCCATTCAGTGGGATCTCAACTGGCTTGAGAGTTGGGCAAAGAGGAACCTCATGAGATTCAACAAGGACAAGTGCAGAGTCCTGCGTCTATGAAGGAACAACCCCATGCACCAACACAGGCTGGGGATTGACTTGCTGGAGAGCAGCTCTGCAGAGAAAGACCTGGGAGTCCTGGTTGATAATAAACTGAATATGAGCCAGCAATGTGCCCTCATGGCCAAGAAGGCCAATGGCAACCTGGGATGCATCAAGAAGAGTGTGGCCAGCAGGTTGAGGGAGGTTCTGCTCCCTCTCTACTGTGCCCTGGTGAGGCCTCATCTGGAGTCCTGTGTCCAGTTCTGATCTCCTGAGCTCAAGAGGGACAGAGAACTTCTGGAGACAGTCCAGAGCAGGGCCAGCAAGATGATCAGGGGACTGGAGCATCTTCCTTATGAGGAAAGACTGCGGGAACTGGGGCTGTTTAGTTGAGAGGAGACTGAGGGAGGATCTCATTAATATTTACAAATATCTAAATGACGTATATCAGGAGGTTTGGGCATCCCTTTTTTCTATTGTATCTCTTGACAGGAAAAGGGGTAATGGGATGCAGCTGAAACACAAAAAGTTCCGTTTAAACATAAGAAAGAACTATTTTACTCTTCAGGTGAGGGATCCCTGGCACAAGGAGCGTGTGGAGTCTCCTTCTCTGGAGGTTTTCAAAACGTGCCTGGATGCCTTCCTGTGTGACCTGATCTAGGTGAACCTGCTTCTGCCAGGGGTTTGGACTAGATGACCCCTAAAGGTCCCTTCAAACCATACCATTCTGTGATTCTGTGTCTGCATAATATCGTATAGACTACAAAGGGAACAGATAGCAAAATCAGGAATGAAAATTATGTAAGTTCACTCCATATCTTTCTTCCTTAGGCTTATATGTCTAAGAAAAGTAGGAAACTGTTGCCAGAATTATTTGCTTTGTGGAATAATAACAAGTAACAAACAAAATTAGAGAAGTTGAAGAGAAACTACATTTTATGTTTGTGTAACAGGATATTAGCTTGGCAATTAATTTATCCAGTGAAAATTATAGGTTGAGGCATCAGGGGATAAGAAGGAGGACTAATGTTATGCTGCTGGAGAGAGTCCAGAGCAGGGCCACCAAGATGATCAGGGGACTGGAGCATATTCCTTATGAAGAAAGTCTGCAGGAACTGGGGCTGTTTAGTCTAGAGAAGAGAAGACTTGGGGAATCTCATTAACATTTACAAATAGCTAAATGGTGGGTGTCAGGAGGTTGGGGCATCTCTTGTTTCTATTGTAGCTAGCAACAGGACAAGCGGTAATGGTAAGAAGCTGAAACACAAGAAGTTCCATTTAAATATAAGAAAAAACTATTTCACTGTTCAGGTGAGGGATCGCTGGCACAGGCTGCCCAGGGAGGGTGTGGAGTCTCCTTCCTTGGAGGTCTCCAAAACCCGCCTGGACATGTTCCTATGTGACCTGATCTAGGTGAACCTGCTTCTGCAGGAGGGTTGAACTAGATGATCTCTAAAGGTCCCTTTCCAACCTCTACCATTCTATGATTCCATTATTCTATGACTTTTTGTCTATAATTTTTAATATGTGTGAACTGAAGCAAATTAAACTTTCACATCCTATAAAATGGAATGTAAAATTTAAGAATCTAATATACTCCTATAAATAATTTTCATTTAAATGATTCTTTCCTCATTCTTCATAGTCTTCTAGGGCCAACAAGTCAAAGAAGGTGAAGGAACTGCCTTTTTATACACAAGCATTATTTGCAAGAATTTGCAAAGACTGTTCAATGTTTCCATTAAAATAAGAATATATGCAGCTTAACATCACTGTGAATTTGCCCATTTTTTCACAACAAAAACTGAGAGTTTTTAATTACAAAAACTATAGCTTAGTTGTAAAAGGACAGGTTACATGACATTAAACAGCTAATTTAAGGTGCTGAATGAAAGTATCTGAAACATGAAAGAGGTAAATGTGAATACTCATGAAGGCACTTACAGCAGAATGAAAACCTTGAAGATTAGGTGTCAGAACAGGATATTGGACTCCAGGATGCCGCTCAATGCCTCTCAATACTTCGTTGTGATCTGCCATCTAAAATATATAAATAATTTGTATTGATATGCAGTTATTTTCAGATTTTGTATAGCTATGCAGAAATTGGCCTAGACTGTGCTTTTGCCTTCATTAGGTATACAGTTCATACAAGAAGTGTAACAAAAATCCGGCAGTATAACATTTTAATACACTTAGAATTTTGTTTCGAAAGAACACTTCTTTATTATAGTAAAAGTAAAAAGGGATTACTTTATTCAAGCATTTGTTTCCCTTAGTCTCCCCTCACAAAAGAAACTGCCTTTTTTAGATCTTCTTATACTTTTCTCACTCAAGATTAAATATACTCCATGTTCTAATCAAGCAGATGAATCAAAGACTTATTCACATAATAAACTGTAGGTTACTTAGACAAGCACACTTTCTTGAAAGAAGCCGAGGAAAAATTAGTGTACTTTTTAATGGTGTGCATGCCTGAAAACAATAGTTAATAAAATATATCCCTCCTATTTTGTGTCTTTTGAATTTTGATTTTTAATTTTAAAAAATGGATAGATCAAATCATCCCTCATAAAAGCAAATCTTCAAAGCAAACAATAGTCACTTGGATTTCTGATTCCTTTCACATCGATGAGAAGTAATTTGAGGATTACCACAGGAAAAGACATATGAACAACATAACTTTTGTTACTCCTGATTTTCAATGAATACTTTACTGATAGATTCACAGTGTCACAATTCTAAATATTTGATATTGCTTTACATCACACTACTAATTGACAGTACTACTGGCAACCTGGAATCTTCCTATCACTGGTTTCCTGCTACAAAAACGAGTGCATTAAAAATATCAGAAAAATTCATGTATGTCTCCTCAAGTGTAAGCCCAACATGTATCTATAAGGAAGTGGATAAACAGTATGAGAAGTGTCTTATAGCCAGACACAGCTCATTTGTCATCAGGAAACAAGTGATGGCACAAGCAACTTTTTGTAATTGCTCCTATGTAAACTAAATCAGTGTGATAACCTAACATATCTGATAACCTTACAAAACCCCATTTGGTAATGCCTTAGTCTTTCAAGAACAATTTTTTATTCCTTGATTTACTGCAAATGGCATCTACATTTCTTAGGGCAGGCAAAGAAGAATGTTTCAAACTAAATGATTAATTAAATGGGAAATACTGGAACTAATTCCACACTTTAAAATTATAGCCTGACTTAAAACCTACTAGAAAATCAAAATTACTCTCTTTCAACCATTATAAAGCTGCCAGATTCAAATACTATTATATGTATTACATTTGTCCCGTTACTATTTTTCCTGTAAGTAAAATCCCATTTTAACATATATTGCATGCTTTAAGATTTGAAATTGTAATAAAATATTTATTTTCCAAATTATTTTAAAATAAGCTTTCTAATGGTAGGTATTTATAATTTTTGGCCATCTAGGTTATAGGTGTGGGATCCTGTTTTATATGGCACCTTGCTACCACGAAACTTTTTGAGTTTTTTTTCAGTAAAAAAATCTCTGCCAAAAAAAATAGTAGATGGGAAACCATAAAAGCTTTAAAATACTAAAAAAAGAAATACATGAATGAGGGATCTAAACAGAACTATGAATTCTATTCCCATGACCTATGAAAAGAAAAAAACAAAAGGAGCAAAGTCAAGACTGCATTCCCTATCAAAGCAACACAATCTTATCTTTTGAACAAAAAACATTTTGAACACAAATGAAACCATTAAAATAAAATATTCAGATATGAATTTAAGATAACAAGGGACTGCTCATTTTCTCCAGAAATGACAAACCTGTGCTAAATTTGGTACTCCTAATGGTTCACAGGAAAGGCAAATAAGGAAATAAACAAGAAGGGAAGAAATCCACCTTTACTTTAGACTTTTCCTTCTAATGCTTAAAAACCTACATTCTCCTCTGTTGCTATAACTGCCAAAGTTTGATGCTACATGGAAAAACATAGCCTAGTCACTTTGCTTTTAACAGGCACAATATCATTGTCCCTGCATCGACACCAAAGAAATTCCTCATTGTTGCTGTTCTCCTCCAATTTCCTATTATCCTTTCTCCAAAACCTTTCATGGTGATCCTCAGAACACTGAAATAAGTCAAAGGAATTCCTCAAAGTGCTGAACAGTTAGTTCTGTTAACTCATGAATGAGAAAAAGTATAATCATGTTTTTTTTTTTTTTCCCAGAGGAAAGCCTGAAATACAGTCCAGGCCCAGGATGTATTCTCAGTTTAAAATGGATAAACTTTATATACGTTTTGACAGAAGATGTGCAACAAATAATGTTAAAAAATTTCTCAAATTAATCCATTTTATGTTTTATTTTGTAAATAACTTGTGTAGTCTTTACTAAACATATGGCTACTCAAACATTTATCTGCAAACAAGGGCGTAATTGCCTGAAAATGTCTTTAAATTATGTAGACAAACTTTGAGGGAATAATTAAGTTTGCATAAAGAGGAGCTACATAGTATTCTCCAGGACTAAGCCTGAATTTGCAGTGTTAAATCTCAATTAAAAACCTGGTACTTCTAATGCCAACACAGTTTTGCTGCTGACTTCAGACAAATGGGATTTCTTATAAATTGTCCCAAATGTAACAATTAATTTTGGAAAAATAATGAGTGAATTATTACAATTCATCAAAACTCAGCATGGCTGCTGAGAAAGTGCTAGATGTGAAAAAATCCAGCATGCTTAACTACTACTACAAATATGAAAGTCCCAAATTTAGATCTTCCAAACACATTTCCCAATGTGGAAAACCAAATTTCATTTAGGGAAAAAAATATTAAAAAGTATGTTACCTCTCTTTCTTACATTGATGACTATTAGTTCTGAGAAGAGTGGAAAAGAGGTAGAAACAACATTAAATCATATTAATGATGTGTCACCATCCCAATTCCTTAGCTACAACTCAATGTTTACATAAAGAGCAAAATAAAATGCACAAGTACTTACTTTGCCTCTATTCCACAGTATCACTTTAACATCAACTGCAAAGAATTTTCCCTATGTTAACTGCAAAACATCTCTGAGCCTTTGTGAGCAAACTCAAAAGCAGGACAGAGTCTGTAATATCTCTCCTTAACTAGAATCCTTCAACATCTAAATGTGGTTGTTTGTGTGTGTATCTTCATGTTAGTGTTTGGAAAAAAGGACTGCACAGTGCAAGACATTCAAAATACCAAGTGCAGCAGACATTCAAAAAATGGTGTTTGGCTTCAGAGAAGAGTCAAGTTTCCATAATAGTCCACACACATCTCAGGCCTGGGGAGTGTACTCCCTTGGTTGTGTGCTAGGCAGCATTCCTGAGAAATTCATCCAGTCTGCACAAGTCTTCTGTATCTAGGGTTTCTCCACCCGATTCTAGGTCTCTGAAATGGTTTTGCTTCCACAAGAAGTTCCCTCCACCATGACTGTTCCCCAGAGATCAGCCTCAACTGCTGTTCATCTGGATACTCAAACTCAGTACTCTCTGTGTGACTGCTTCTTATCCTCTTTATCGTTACATCTACACTCAGCATTCTATAGCCCAGTCGCTCTTTACTCATGGTATGGTTGATCCATTATCCCCCTCACCTCTTACTCCCACTCAGCACTCTGACCAGTTCTCTCACTCCTCATTTACTGTTGTCCTTTGCACATACACACACATACTAATTCGTATCCTCATGCTGCAAGGGGCAAATAGGGAATCATCTGCTAATTTATTTATGTTTGAAGAGCAACGATAATCTTTAAGATATCTCACACGCTATTGTTGTGGTTTTGCCCAGTCAGCACCACGAGGGTCTCTCACTCAGTGTCCCCCATCCACCCTCACCCTCCTTAGGATGGCAGAGGCCCCACTGAGATGGGAGGAACAAGATAACCAAGGATGTTGTGGATTGAGACAAGGGCAGGGAGGGCTTACTGTCAATTACGGTTCTGGCCAAAACAGACTCCAGTACTCCAGTATTTAGAGGGGAAAAAAGAAAAGTTTATTCTACTACCTACAAGAAACAGAACAGAACAAAAAGCAAAAAGAGAGTTGGATGATGAGAAAATTACAACCAGTACTTTAAGATCTTCCTCCCCCATCCCTCCTTTCTTCCCAGGCCCAGCACGCTGCTCCCAATATCTCTACTTCCTCCCCCTCAACATCTCATGAGGGCAAGGAATGGGGGATGTGGTCAGTCTCTCATAGATGGGCTCTGCCGCTTCTCTCTTCTCAGATGAGGATGACCCCTCACATTCTTCCCTTGCTCCATCATAGGGTCCCTCTCATGGGACACAGTCCTTAATGAACTTCTCTGGTGTGGGTTCTTCCCCACAGTTGCAGCTTCTGCAGATAGAGGATCCCTCGCACAGGACACGGCCTCCTCCGGCCACAGTCACAGCCCCTGGGGTGGGGTCTTTAATGAGATGCAAACAAATCTCAGCATCACCACAGGATGTAGCAGTCTCTGCTCCAGCACAACTCCTCCTCTCTTCCCTCACTGACCTTGGAGTCCACATGGTTGCTTCTCTCTCTCTCTTCCAACTCCTTGCATCACTACCAGCCAGAGAAATAGAAGGAACAGGAAGAAACCTCCTCTTCCAGCTTCTTCTTAAAAAGTGATCATGGAGGCTCAGCCCCAGAAGTGTGTCTGGCTCAGAGCTGGGGAGAGTTTTGAGCAACTTCTTACAGGAGCCAACTTTGCAGCCCCTTCCACCTTACCAGAAACCACTTCATGTCAAACCATGACACTATGTAGTAATCATGACAAATTCTGCTCCTAGCATTTCTGTTGATCAGGGCCTGGACTGCTCCCCTTCTAAGAGCTTAAGTGCCAGTGTTCATGGCCAGCTCCTTGATAAGCAGACAGCAACTTGAGAAGCCCCAGTCAGCCTTGGAGCTTATCAACAAAAGCTGCAAAGTGGGTCAGCAGAGGCTTCCCCAAACCAAGAGGTTGACCGAGGTACCCTTAAGATTCTGTGATACTGTGACTGTGACAATAGCATCCGATTTCACAAATACACAACATTATTTCTGTTCTATTTTCTTTTATAATTCTACAGGTTATACTACTGCAAAACTCCACTGCATAGAATAACATTTAAAATGAAGTAGTTCTGAACATTGACAATGTCACGTACCTGAGGCACCCATTTGGATGAAACAAAACTGGTCACTTCTATTGCAGGCAGTCCAGTTTTGGAAAGCCGGTTGATGAACTCGATTTTGGTATCAGTTGGGACTATCACCTATGGACACGGAGATAGAAAAGTATTTCAGCAGTGAGAAACTTTTTTAAGTGATATGTTCTCAGTACATAATCAATACTTAAAAAAATTAATGAACTACACTCATGAATTATACCATAACTATGCTGTTTTCTGACAGTGGGAAGCTACTGCATAAAACAATTACTGGGCAGTATATATGATCCTACTCCATTTTTTGTCCACTACAAAATTATGAGGAAGCATTTCTATGGATCTGGTTAGAAATCTGGCCTCACTAATTGTTAGCAATCAAACACCAACCTAGCAAAGAAGCAACAAAGGAAACAGTAACACAGAATAGTCCAAACAGAGAAAAATAGCAGCAAAAAAATGTTTCACAACTGATTCCATTCTCTTAATACTATTAACATCTTTGATATCAGTAACAATGTAAGCTTATCCTGTTTGTGGAAATAGTCGACTGTTTTGATACATGCACTCAGTTTTACATAGTCTCTTTTAACCTTCTCCCATGCTTCACTCCCACATTTCAGCAAAGTAATGTTATCAAAATAATAATTTCTCTTTTTTTTTTCATGCTTGTTAATCGGGAAGCATGAAAAAATGATTGTACTTTAGTACTATTCTTACTACAGTGGCACTTGTGGCACAAAGACATATTATGAAGACAGCCAGTGTTTCATGGCATTTACCAAGTATGTCATGACAGAATGCTATATACTCATGAGACAAATTATAGAAAAAGAAAATGGCAGTTGAGGAACAGAAAGGCTAGTTGACCAAGTATAGAAAGAAATTATATGATTTAACATCTGGCTAAATAGTAATATACTTTAATTCTAATACACAGAACAGATTTTAATATAAAATAAATACATTTATTGTACAGCATGCATCAAACATTATTAACAGGGTGTATCTGTTTTACACAATTAAAATAACAGTAATATCCATATCGAAACACAACACCAACAAAAAACCTTACCTTTTCATTTTGTAATCCATCCCTTGGCCCAACTTCTACAATCTTTACATACTCAGGCAGTCCAGATGCTTCAGATTCCTGAAATAAAAATCAACACTGAAACTGAAAACAATGAAGGTCACCGAGATCAAATGTACAGCTTGTATTTGTCCTGAATTAGGGTATAAAGTCATATTGTCGACATTAAGTTTGGTCACAGCCTTTAAAAATCTGCAAGAACATGTTCTACACCTTGAGCTTGGGAATAAAAGTTAAAAGCAGAATTTACCCACATGCATATCCCATTGCTCCTCTGAGGCCACAAATGCATTTTATAAAAACGTACATAAACCCATAAATGAACATTGTGTTTTACAGAGTGAGAAATATCCCCATTTCAAAAAGCTTCCCAATGAATAATCCAGTCCTCCAAATTTCTAACTGAATGTTCTCAATTTAACTGAACGGTTATTTCTCTGTAAACATTTGCAAGACTACGCTATAAATCTGAAAAGAACAGAGGAAGAGATTTTTAATGAAAGATGAAAGTAATTCCTCTGTCTAAAGATGAAAGTTTTAAAGAAGGATTTAAAAGAGAACAAGGAAAGCCCCTCACAGACAGGAAAAGAAATTTCCAGGTGTAAGAGCAGCTCTGGAAACGCAGGAGGCTGACAGTGACAGGAGGGAAGGAATACAGTGATAAGGTCAAAGGGCTAAGGAGAGCACAGGGCGTGGGAAGGGGAGAAAAGAGAAACAAGCACAGACAAGCAGGTGAAGGGAAATGAAACTTCCTTTTTTATTATTTAGCCGTTCCATTATTGCATCAAGTTGACAGGTGTAGCAGTTAACATAACCTGGCCCTTTAAGTCCTGCAACAGTTCAAAGTAGTTGCTTAGACACCCCCCAAAAGCTGTGTGTCTTTAAAAATATATCAAATGGCCAACATGGGCCACATAGCCCATGCCCAGAGGAGCAGAGAGGAGGGATGCAGAGAGCCTCACCAGGAGCTCTGGAGATGTCACATTGTGTATTGCACCAAATACAGAATCCAATCCAGTGTCTCCATGGCCAGTGTTGGAAGTCCATGCTGGAATGACCTACATGCAGGACGGCTGCTCCCACTGCACAGAGCACCTTCCCTGAGAGTGAAATGCCACTGGAAGGACAACACAGGAAGGTCATCCCAGGGGGATGCTCCCACCCGCGGGAGTCACAGCTTACCCAGGGACCAAGAGTCACTTTTGCAGTGTCTAAATACAACCACTAATCTCACATACTCCATAACCATACAAATAATCCATTTTTCATCCCACCCTGGCTAGTATCATCAGGGTTGTTTCAACCAAACAGCTGCTAATTTCTCCTCACAGTAATGGAAATTTTTTTCACGTTGAGGGTGAGGGAGCCCTGGCACAGGCTGCTCAGGGACGGTGTGGAGTCTCCTTCCTTGGTAGTGCCTGGATGCGTTCCTGTGCAACCTGATCTAGGTGGGCCTGCTTTAGCGGAGGGGTTGGACTAGGTTAGTCCTAAAGGTCCCTTCCAACCTCTATCATTCTGTGATTCTGTGAAAATGAGCATTCCAGCAGCACCTTTTGTCTCCCCTCATGTTCTCAGTGTCCATGGATATATGTAAGTTCTCTGCTTACCATGTATTTATCTGAGCACAGTAAAAAGAATGGGAAACAGCTGCATAGTATCTATACAGAGCACGTGGAAAATCTGGTAAGTTAAAACTCTATCAGGCTGTGCTAAGCTCACACTCACTAACAGTATAAACCTACTCAAATGTGAAGGTAAAACTTTCACATCTGCTGCATATTGTTTCCCCTTTTTAAAGTTATTTTCACAAATATGGCACCACTTCAGCACTGAGGGCATAAATCTGGGTCACTTCATGATTATCACATCCTTCATGTTACAAGACAAATGCCACAGCTGCGTTATGAGTAAAGCTGTGACTGGGGAAAAAAAAAAAAAAAGAGCTAAAATAGATTATGTGTACCAAAGCTTAATTTAGAACACTAAAAAAAAAAAGTCCATAAAACTTTGGTGGCAAAAATGTTCAATTTCTAGGCCAAATCCTGTAAATCCTATTCAGTTCCTACTGTGGTGAAATCAAGAGCTGTACCTGTCTTTACAGCAGAGTTCCCACGGCTACAGCACATGCAGTAGCCATTCACACAGCCCTTCAGGGGACGTCTGCAGCCCTTGGATTTTGTAGGGGACAGAAGTTCAGAAGGGACATTGCAGAAAGGCATTCAAGTATCGATTTTTCTTTTCCCTCTGTGATTTAACAAGCATACAAACGTTTTGAGCTATATTCCAGGTTTCTCATGCCCTGATTTTCTCTATAGCTTTCCTGTCCACTAGTCAGTCCCAACTTGAATTGACTGTTCTTGAACATGACACTGAGAAAGAACCATGTACGGTATGACTGTCACAAGGGACATGCAGTAGAAACTCAAGACAGCACTGCAGATAAATCCTTACAATCTTCAAGCTGATGAACTAACAGATTAGGGAAAACATCTTAGCTTTGAATCCTGCTTTGCAATGAATTTAACCTAATTTCATCTAACTGATTGCTCCTGTCTTCAAGGTCACTCGGTTCTGAGTGGCACCCACTGTGGTACTAATAATGTCTCCTGCCTTTCTGTCATGGGCACATCTTACCACCTTAATATTTTCTAGTGAAAACATTTGGACTAACACGATTATCATACTTTAACACAAACATACATTATGTCAAAGAAAGCGGGTTTGAGCTACAAAAGAAACATGTTTTTGAAAAAGAATTGAGGAACCTCACCAGCAATATCTATTTGGTCTAACAAATCTGCTTCTGACATTATCTTCTATTTCCTCCTCATCCAGTTTCTGACTCACCTCACAAATTCTGTTCTCGTCACCCTTCTCCTCAGTACAACTAATAATTTCTCTCATGCTGCATGGCTAAAGCTTGGATAACAAGCAAGTAAAAGGAAGCCAGAATAATGAGGTTCAGGCTCCTGTGTATTATTTATGCATTTTACAGTGCTTAATCAGTAGATAAACTCAAAAACAAATTAGAGACTATAAGACTAGATGTACCATCCTTTGCTAAGAGGAGTCATAGAATCATAGTATGGCAAGGTTGGAAGGGACCTTTAGGGACCATCTAGTCCAACCTCCCTGCAGAAGCACGTTCACCTAGATCAGGTCACATAGGAACATGTCCAGGTGGGTCTTGAAGACCTCCAAGGAAGGAGACTCCACAACCCCTCTGGGCAGCCTGTTCCACTGCTCCCTCATTCTCACAGTGAAATAGTTTTGTCTTATATTTAAGTGGAACTTTTTGTGTTGCAGCTTTATCCCACTACCCCTTGTCCTGTTGCTAGCTAGCACAGAAAAAAGAGATGCCCCAACCTCCTGACACCCACCCTTTAGATATTTGTAAATGTTAATAAGATCCCCCCCAAGTCTCCTCTTCTCTAGACTAAATAGCCCCAGTTCCCACAGCCTTTCCTCGTATGAAAGAGGTTCCTGTCCCCTGATCATCTTGGTGGCCCTGCACTGGACTCTCTCCAGAAGTTCTCTGTACTTCTTGAGCTGAGGAGCCCAGACTCTAGCATTTTGCCATTCTATGGCCCAAGATGAATCGAAGAAGTAGAAGAGTACCTCTTCACCTTAATCTCGCTTGTCCTATGAATGAATACTCTGTAACTAGCTGTTAGGTTATTCTTCCAAGACTTTGGAGGTATGTACTTGACAATGTTGTCAGGAAGAAAAATAAGAGACTCCCTGCTGTCTTGGGAAGTCTTCAGCTCACAGTGTCACACTTAAAGAATATTTCGACGTCACTTGAAACACAGTTGAAGAAGCCATCCAAGTCACCAGTCCCATTCTGTGCCAGGCTCAGTGTCACCTGCATTCACTAGGCAAGCTTCAAACCCACAGAACAGACTGAAGTCTTTAAGAATTTATGCAGAGTTATTCTCTAAGTGGAGGATTCCGAATGTGCACCATCCTCTTGGGTAAAAGAAAAGACATTCAGAACCAACAGTGAGACAACCTTAGAGAATTTTGACACCTTCAAGTATGACATTAAATGGTCTAAAGAAAATAAATAGAAAATATAAATAGAAAAAATTGAAAAATGAAAACCATTTTTCATATTTTAGGAGAATCAAAAAAAGGTGACCTTGCAGAAATACACAAGTACTTACATTAAACACTAAACATGTCAGGTAAGTAATTTTCAGACAAAAAATATTCACTAAATTGTATTATATGAAGTATTTTTATGTAACAAAGCATAAAAAGTAGTTATGGTGGATACTTAGAGGTGATTGCTTATTGAATTATATAGTGGCTCTGTTAAAAAGTAATGACTACCAAAGTACAATGTTTGAAATATTGAAAAGGAAATAGTTGACATAAAAGATTAAGAGCCTGGAAAATTTGGTTTTTACGTATATCAATTCTTGCCAAGGGAGAACAAAAAGCATATAAAACCATAAAAAAAATCACCTCCCTCAAAACAGAACACAGCCAAAGAGTCTTTAAAAAAAAATAGGAAAAGAAAAACCATACCATTCAGCTTGACACACTGAATGCCAAATTTCTGTATGGAAACATTTTCTCTGAGCTATAAATAGCTGAAAATTCAAATATATTATAGAAAATCCTAGTAACCCTTAATTAAAGCAGTATAATCTTCTTAATATAACTATAAATGTAACCAAATTAAATAAACATACTTTTTTTAAGCTCTGTCCCTGCCTGCTTCACTACGTCTACTAAAGATGCTGAGGTTCTTTCAGCCTTCTGATTTTCGTTCCATGCAGCTCATTCACATGGACACTAATAAACAGCACTGGCAAATTTTACCCAGAACTGCTCAGAAGTATCCGAAAGGACCCAAAAGTACAGGATAAGAATCTGGAAGTCCAAGTTTTTTCAATCTTTCTAATCAAGCAAAGATGAAGCTCTGCTTTCCTTTTCCACAAGGTGGTGTTCTGGCACAGAGGACAACTGAACAAAGGTAGATCATCTTGTTCAAGGATGAATTATTCAAGAGAGCAGTTTTAAAAACGGATCAGCAGGGAGGTGGCATCATCACTCTGTATGTATATATGCAGTGATATGGACAAATGCCCAAAAACTGGGAGAAGACTCTGTGATAAATAATAAAATTGCTGGAAGGAGAACAAAGAAAACAGTGGTCAATCTTCTGAAGACATAGTTGCCCCTAAACTTTACAAGACATAGAGGAAATAAACAGGAAGAAATTAAAATCTTAATAAATAATCAAATAGTGATTGAAGTGATATTGCAGAGACTTGTTTATATAGTTCATACTACTGGAAGGCAAACATAAAAAACCACTCATTTCCAAGTTAATTGGAGAGAAAATGGAGAAGATTCACCTATGAGATACGAATAATATATACACAAATTCAGAAAATTGGGACACACCTGGTGAATATCCCTCAGTAAAGACAAACTGAGTATTTGTCCTACAAACTCTGCCATATGCAGCTGACATGACCACTAGGAAAACAGTAGGAACAGGCCATGACTAGCAAAAAACTCATCGATCCTTGAGAAGCTTTCATTAAGTAAATTTTTCTTATGTTATCATTGCATATGCATGACCTGAATGAGAACATAAAAATACTACAAAGAAAGTAGTTCATAGTGTTGCCATTGCGGGCAACACTGCCCGGCAGTCCAGATTGATCTTCCAGCTTACCAGCTGCTGAGAGGAAAAAGATCACTGCACACATGGTGTGGATGATGCTCAGTCTCCGCTTTATTGTTTATGTTATGCCCTTATATCTGCTGGCATAAGCACCTCCTCTCACTCTGTCCTGTGCCAGACCTCTCACTTCCTCTTCACCCCTTGCGTTACAATCCAAGATCTTCCAGACGCCTACTACACATAGAATCACAGAATCACAGAATCACAGAATGATAGGGGTTGGAAAGGACCTTTAGAGATCATCTACTCCAACTCCCCTGCTAAAGCAGGTCCACCTAGACAAGTCACACAGGAACACGTCCAGGTGGGTTTTGAAGACCTCAATAGAAGGAGAGTCCACACCCTCCCTGGGCAGCCTGTGCCAGGGCTCCCTCACTTGAACAGTAAAATAGTTTTTTCTTATGTGTAAATGGAACTTTTTGTGTTCAAGTTTCTTTCCATTACCCCTTGTCCTATCACTAGATACAACAACAGAAAAAAGTGATGCTGCAACCTGCTGACAACATTTCCAAGTGCTTAAGACAGTAGGACTGGAATTCAAAATTCCATTGATGTACTAGAGACATAAATATGATGCATTTCAATAAAAGCAATATATAACACTTAGGACTGTCCTTATGGCATCTGATGCTGATTGATTAATGAGAAGAATGTTTAAATGTTGTCCTTTGCAAATTTTATCAGGGTTATTTCTCTATTTTAATAATTTCGACCCCACAAAAAATATTTTTGTATAATACAGATAGAGAATATCTGACTAAATAGTTCTATGGAAAAGGACTGGGATCTTAAAAACAAGAAGAAAATGAAATGGCAAATCTAATTCTAGTCAATACATAAGGATGTCACAGATAAAAGAGTAGCCTGCCATTTAGTAAGTAGAAATACTGTGTCTAGTTTTGGGTTTCCTACTTCAAGAAAGAATTCAATCAACTGGAGATCATCTGTAGGAGGGCAAAACATAAAATGCAAGTAACTTAGTACACAATGAAATAAGTTAAATGCAGAGTTAACTTATCTGGAATAAACCAAATACTCATTAAGGTCAGATGCGACCTCCAGAGACCATCTTGTTCAACCACCCTTGCTCTGATTAAGGTCAGCTAAAGCCAGTTGCCAAGAATCATGATGGGTCTTGAGTATCTCCAAGGATGGAGGCTCTTGGGCCTCACAATAAAAAAACATTTTTTCTGATCTTTCAATGGAACTTATTTTACTTTAGTTTGTGCCCATTGCCTCTTGTCCTGTCAGTGACTTTGTCTTCTTTATTTACTCCACTAGGTATTTGTACATATTGCTAACATCCCCGAGTCTTCTTTTTTCCAGGCTATCCATTCTCAGCTCTCTCAGCCTCTCCTCATATGACAGATGCTCCAATACATTCATCAACTTCATGGCCCTTTACTGGATCTGATCCAGTATGACCACATTTCTCTTATATTGAGGATTAAACCTACAGGTATTACTTCAGTCCACTTCTTCAAATTAATTTTAATATGTTTGTAACTTTCACTGGAGGGCTTCTGTGAGCTCATGAAAGAATAGTGATTATCTGGAGATTATTTGAACTGAGAATTCACTGTAGGAACTTCCATCGTAAAGTGATAATCTAACATTTCTACGGTCATTTACATTAATTATTAAATTCTAATATAATCTGCTACTGCAGTTCTTAAATTGATGCAGAGTTATTTACAATAACATATAAGTCACTCATATGAAAACAGAACATATATAATTTTAAACATAGGGGAATTCAACTAAATTTGTTTGATGTAATCCTGCTTAGAAATAGAACTTTAATGGTAAAGAAAAAGATCAAAAGCGCAAATTATATTAACTATCAAATAATAATTTTATAACTATTGCTTTTATTAATAAATTATAAACAAAAATATTTTGTAACAACAATTAAGTGCACAGAATTCTTATGAAGTGACAGTTCAAAAGACAATAAAAGACATTAATAGGGAATGTTCCAGAGATTGTAAAAAAATGTTGCAGTGTGAAGAATATTGTCTCACAAAACTAGAAAACTTGAGTCACGTTCTTAAATACAATGCTCATGGACATACAGTTATCAATTTAAAAAATAAATAAATATCATCTGCATATTACCATTCATTTTGGAATCCCTTAAGATAGGTCTTACAAAGCTACAGAAGATTAATTTTAAGAGTGGTGTTCAGCTCAAGGTTAAGAAACCTCAGCTCATTCCTGCTGTCCAAACATGTGTGCCTGCAGTCATTTTAGATGACTTAAGAGTCCTAGCCTCCAAGTGCTGATCAGGAAAAGCATACATCCCACTTTTCACATTCACTGTAGGTCTCATTTCAAATCTATCAAGATATCTGTGTACTGCTGGGCATCTTAAATGGCATCAGACTGATGTGTTAGGCAATTGAACTGAGTTTCTTAAATGGTTCCCTCCATGCAAGTGTGCAAAGGTATGCTAGATGTCTACATTCCTATTGCAGCTGAAGCAGATAAAGCTAAATATGGCTGATGGAGATAAAGAATAATTCCAGTCATCCTAAAGTTCACACCTAGTGGCTGACAATCTCAGCTGCCAAGTTTGTAGAACTGCTTGAGGACAGAATGCCGCTCCAGACATTATGCACTTTACAATGTGCAGGATATGCCTATCCCATAAGGATGAAACACCTAGGATATATGAGACAAATGGCACTAGACACCTATGCTTAGGCAACTGAGACCTGTCCTAGGTTTGCACTGGCTATCACAGGAACTTCAGCTGCTGTAGACACCTACTTATGTCTTAATTCAGATGTCTTAATCACAGACGTCTGCCTCAAATCAACTATATATCATCTAATGGTTTATCAAGAGAAATCAGAATAACTTTATTTTTAGTTCCTCCAAGAGTTCAGTAGGTGATGTATTTTTTGTCATTCTAAAGTAAGTTTTCACCTGTCCTTGCTGACATGATTCCCAATCCATCCTGCTGTCTCATTTCATCTTTGCTTTTAAGCTCTTCCTCACTGAAAAACTGGAATACAGATAAATACATAGGAGAGAGGAAGTAACATTATCCTTGTAGCAGATAATTTTAACCCAAAATATACCCTCAGCAAATGATATCTTACATATCAACAATTTTCCAGGTATATAAAAGGCAACATGTAGTATATGGATAGTTAAGTCACATTACTCTAATGAAGATTCTAATTCCTGTTTCAGAGCATCTCTTTGGAACAACTGCCATGATTTCTATTCTCCTGTCCAAGCTACACATTAGAAGCAAGCCAGATTAACTGAATTCTTGCCTCGTTTTCCCATAACTCCTCTGTAAACAGAGTATTCATATTGATCCAGCTCTTGACCCACTGACTGACTTTGAAGTTTGACTTTGGATCTCTCTCATCGCTATGGACCTGCCTGAGGGTCACTGCACTGCATGGCCAACTCTGATTGCCACCAGTGGACTGAATCCTGATCCTAACTCACTGATCTGCACTCCAGCTCAAACCTTGGACTTCCCTTAACACCACAAACTTGCCCCATAACCTAGACTCTTCCTTCAACCCAGCTACCACTTCTATGCCTACCCTGTTCACCTCACTTAGCTAGCAGGGGACTGGGCCCTGGCTGGTTGACCTGCCAGCCCTGTCACCACCACCAGCTCCCCTCCTTAAGGAGCTGATGGACTTTGCTGCTCCCTGACAATTGAAATGAAAGAAATTTCTTATTCTAGAGTTCATTGCAATATCTGATGCTTGCTCCCTGGCATCCTGTTCAGATATATACTCCCTGTGCATTCCTTTGTCCAAGACATACATGCTGGGAGTCAAATGCAGCCTATTTCTTCCACTCTTTGTCCCTTGCTATCAGTTCTACCTAAAAAGAAAGTGCAGTAGTTGTTAACAGCTAGCACTGTAAGAAGCTTTCTTGAGGGAAGCCAGTAATATCACATGCTCCAGATTAGAGCAGCAGCAGTCATAAGCTATATCTGAAAATTAGTGCTTTGTGCATTAACTCTCTCTGATCCTGCTGTGCTATCCCCTTATTTGGTGGAGTCTACAACTATCAGATGCTGGGAAAGTAATCTCAAAGGAAAATGTACTGTTCAAACAACAAACAAGGGTTTGACACCTAGATCTAGAGATCTAGGTTAGAGATCCAAATAGGCTGGATGGCTGAGCCAAGATCAATGCCATGAGTTTCAATCAGACCAAGTGCTGGGTCCTGCATTTGGGCCACAACAACCCCAGCAGTGCTACAGGCTTGGGAAGAAGTGGCTGGAAAGCTGCCAGGCAGAGAGGGACCTGGGAATGCTGATTGACAGCAGCTGAACAGGAGCCAGCAGTGTGCCCAGGCTGGCATCCTGACCTGGATCAGGAACAGTGTTGTCAGCAGGAGCAGGGAGGTGATCATTCCCCTGGACTCAGCTTTGGTGAGGCCACACCTTGAATGCCGTGTCCACTTTTGGGCTTCTCTCCACAAAAAGGACATTGAGGTGCTGGAGAGGATCCAGAGGCAGACTACCAAGCTAGTGAAGGATTTGGAGCATGTCTCCTGTGAGGAACCGTTGAAGGATCTGGGGCTGTTTAGTCTGGAGAAAAGAAGGCTCAAGGGAGACCTTATTGCTCTCTACATCTACCTGAAAGGTAGTTGTAGTGAGTTGAGGGTTGATCTGTTCTCCCTAGTAACATGCAATAGAACAAAAGGAAATGGCCTCAAGTTATGCCGGAGAGGTTCAGTCTGGCTATGAGGAGGAATTTCTTTCCCGAAAGGGTTGTCAGGCATTGGCATGGGCTGCCCGGGGAGGTGCTGGAGTCACTGTCCCTCGAGGTGTTTAAGAGAGAGTTGGATGTTGCACTTAGCGAAATGGTCTAGTGGTTGATAGGGCTGGGAAAAAGGCTGGACTCAATGATTTTAAAGGTCTCTTCCAGCTGAAATGATTCTATGATTCTATGACATGAGAAAATCCACCAAAATCCCACTAACAGTGAAAGAGCTCTAATACACAAATACAATTATCCTCATAAAAGAGAAAACTTAGGCATGATACACAGTTGTGCTACATCACTTACTGCACAGGGAATTACCAGAGGGGTACCAAAGTGTACAAACTCATTTCACAGCACAGTATCTCCTAAATCTTAGCAAAATGTAACAAGATGTAGCAAATCAAATAAGCAATTCCTTTCTATATGAAAGGACATTTCTTTCAGGACAAACACAAAATAACACATTTTCCAAAAGAGCCACAGGGTTCACAAATCAAAATAATCTCTGTCGGCAGGAGTTTAACAGAGGGAATAAGAGAAGGAATTCCTCACTTCCCAGACTATTTTCCTTTATACTAGATCAGAAGAGGTCAACTCTCACATACTTTGGGTGAAACACCTGTTGAATATTGTTTTCTATGATTTAGAGTTTACCCTTTCTTTTACAGTGGATGTGCCACTCAGAGATGCAAACAAAACCTCCAGCTTCATTCAACATGTAATTTGCCTTTGTATAATCAATTCAAGTGAACTCAACTTGAACTATGAATTCACATACACTGAAATCCTGTCTCTTTTCATTCTGTTTAATTGAAAGGGTAGTCATATATTTTAATACTGTTTAGAGGTGCCTACTTTCACTTTTATTATAAAGCATAAGAATAAGCTCTAATAATTTATTAATACCTTTTAAATACATAAAAGGATAAAAATTGCTTTCTGTTGTACTTTTCGTATCACATCAAAGTCTAAACAGATATTTACTCTCGGACTACTCCTCATTTTCATGTTTCACGAGGAAGTGTCGAGTTCAGAAGTAATAAACAGGCTTAAAGACTCATTTTTAATTTATAATGTCATGGGTTTGGAATGCATTTTACAACTACTACTCTTAGTCAAATAAATCACATGGTTACCACACTGATCTTGCAACAATATTGTCCTGTGTTTCTTTGTGACCTTCTCAGTTTTCTTCGTGAACTAGATTTTCCTTATGTTCTCCCCATCATTTGAAGAGAACACGAAATGTAATAGTATTTATTCCAAGACTGAAGAGATACACTGAACTGTTCACTGGGCACGTGTGTTTCCTGGTAGCAGTTACTAGCCTATATTATTTAGCTTCAGTTCTGATTAAATCCTTGCTTTGTAACTTTTCATATACTGTTTTCAAATCCCAAAACTATGCATAGCGTAACTATGCAATTGGTAGAATACAATTTAACTGAAGGTTTTATCTAAGGTACACAATAATGACTATACTGGATAGAAAACAAGTAGAACCTGTATTTCCCAACTTACATAATGGTAAAGAGCAAAATCTATTAAGACAATCTATTCAAAATATAAACATTAATGAAGAAACACATATGATATATAATTCTTATTACCTAAAATACAATTACTAGTATCATTTCAAATATCAGAAACAATATTTAGGGAACACACAGATCTATAAATATCAACATTCTAGATTTATTATTAATTCACGTATTTTATTGGTTTTGAATCTTATTGTTCTTCAGATATTTTGATATCTCAATTAAAATAAAGTATACTGGAAATTATGTATAAAAACAACTATGATGTGAAGATAGTTACAGACTCCTAGAAAACTTTCCCTTTAGTAAGCAAAGGTAAGAAACATGAACACTTAAATTACATACAGTTATTCACTTTAAATTGTGATCATCAAAATCATGGCAGTTCATGCTACCTTCTAACTACACTGCCAAGGACTCTCAGTATAGAGTCACACAAATATTTCAGGTGGATTAGAAAATTCCCCAGGCAGATGCCAGCAACCAAACCTACTGTTCTGACAGCCCAGCAAAAAGGAAATCTCAGCAACTCGAGACCAGAAGTCTAACGACTACAAGGAGTAGCTAGTTCAAACAGCGACTGAAAACCTCCTCTAATTCTCTGCCATGATGTTGGATGTTCTGAAAAACGTAGCAGCATTACAGGTCAAACACTGAGAAGGATAAAATGAAGCCCAAAGATTGCTCACAATCTTTAAGAACAAAATCCTTTCTTTAATATTCATGTCTGTATTCTACACAAAATCATTCATAAACTGACAGAACAACAAAAAAAATAAAAATAGACCAAAAGAGTCTCCCGGATGAGTTTGAACTTTCTGAATGACTTGCCACCTTCTAAAAAATCTTTAGTTGCTATTTTCAACAAACGTAGAGCGTGTGGATTTGCAGAAGTTTGAATCCAAATGTCAATTACAGCTAACAGTTCATGCCACCTAAAAGCAGACAGATGTGCTATAGTCACAGATAATTTTGGTTAACTTGCAAAATAATGATGAAGGGAATGTATTACTAGAGTCAGGTGGTAGCAGATGCATAGACAACCACAGTTTTTCAGGACATGGCGTATACATTACCTTTTTCTATTTCCCTAAATGCTTCCCTTGGCTAACAGGCAGCATTTCTCCATTAACCAAGTTGATTTGCAGCCAACTCACTTTCATCCATATCCCTATCTCAGTCAAAGCCTGGAAAAGCAATTATACTCTGCCATCTGGGCTGGATGAAAAGGATACATAGAACTGAGAGCAACAGCATACTGATGACACTGGAGCCAAAGCCTCCCACACTTTCCTTTACTATTATTTATGGTAATAGTATTACGGTGTGTACGGTGTTTTACAGGCAAGACTGAAGACAGAATTCTAGAAGGCACAAAGAGTGGTGTTTTTCCACAAACACTGAAAAAGCAGAGGCACGATCATCCTTACACGACCAACATGTGAAAGTAATTTGCCCTTTATAACAATTTGCAACATCAAGAGAAAAAAAATACATTGAATTGACAAGTTAGCCCATCCACCCTACCAGATAAGTCTCTTTGAATACCTCATCATCAACAAAAGTGAGTTATGCATAGACCTTATAAGAACTCAAGAAAAAAATTGGAAGTAAATCAACTATTCTCAATCATTATTGTCTTCAAAATCACCTCCTGTGTCCAAAGGCAGTGCCTAAAAGATCAGGGAAATCATTAATTCAAGTTCAGCTGGCCCACCAACATGTTTTCCATAGCTCTCTTCCCAAAAGGCACTGATAAAAATGACAGTGATTTAATGGTTATTTATTTAGCCACTGTTGGCAGCTCATCCTTCAGGAGAATTTAAAATGTATAAAGCTCTTTAGAAAAAAATACATCTGCAAAGTGTTATCATAACAATTTCCCAACAGGAGGAAGGAAATTATGGTATCTTTAATGCTACTCCTTCTTGGTCACAGAATCACAGAACCTCAAGGGCTGGGAGGGACCTCAAAAGACCATCTAGTCCAATCCTCCTGACAGAGGAGGACCACTTAGGGTAGGTCACACAGGAACTCATCCAGGTGGGTTTTGAATGTCTTCAGGTTCCATTTTTACAATGGAATCAGCCAAATGTGAGCATATTTCAAGAATATAATTTTCTGACCATTGAACTGATAATAATAACTAAAGCTATTGAAAATTTTCCTTGCCTGAGATTTTGAAAAAAGACAGATATAATGCCTTATTTTTAAAATACACACTGAAAAAATATATCAAGTTTTAAGAGCTTATTAAAAAGTACTCAAAATGATACAACTCAGCTTCTGCTGAGCTGGTTACATTTCCACTTTATTACACTAAATAGTAATGTAATAAGATTGTAATTTGTTCTAATCACACAAACCTGAAAGCAGTGGAATGGGACAAGCAGAAGAAAATTGACTGCTACTAGAGAAATTAAGACAAAACTAAAATGTGATTCTATCAATTTTAGAACTATTTTAGAACATAAAGGGTTGTCATGGCAAAATGAATTATGAGATTTACTAATTATTTTATTGTTTCCACTTCTAGACTTCATAAATCTAGGAAGGAATTTTTTCAGCCTCCATATTCTGAATAATAAGTTGTACAACAGATGAGAAAGAAGTGTGTGTTGTTGTAAAACTGGCAATAAGACCTGTGGGTCAGTGCTAACAAAGCACAAAATAAGTAAAAAATATCTCACAGTACTACCATTAGCTGTACTTTCATTTTACTGCAGCACATAAATTGTTCTGAACTCCGGTGATAAATAATAATAGCTAGGGACTAAATGGCAATTCAGCCACATCACTCCCTCACTTCAAAATGTTCTGACATATTCTTAGTAGCAGGACTTGACTGGACCTGGACTTACGTATCTGCACATTGATGTCTACAGGTGTGCTAAGTATCCAGTAAAGTCAAGTTATATATTTACATATAATGTCTTAAAGTTCCCTAAACAGCGTGTAGCACACAAGGCCTGTGCCCTTTTTTGCTGCTGCATTGTTAAATGGTATCGACAATGAAGTCTCTCTGGCTGAATCAAGCCACAGCTCAGCACTGTCACCAATGGCCAAAGGTTATGAAACATCTCAGCCACACAGTAAAGGCACAAGTCAGATAGCTAACTACAGGCATTTGAGATGCGTCTTACTTGACTTCCTTCCAGCTGTCGCATCAGAGAGCACGGGTCTCCCATCAATCCTGTTTGATATCTGCCAACCTTAAGCCGTTTAAGCTTAGAGCACCTCACATGGCACCAGACAACTGTGCTCAGGCAATTGGATCAAGTCCCAAATGTCAAAAAATGGCAGGGACACAAGAGAAAATTCCCAGTCAGCAGTCGATTCCTCTCTGTACAGCTAACAGCCAGATGGCTAAGTAGCTTAACTTTCTGTCTTCTTCATTCCATTCAGGAAAAAGTAAGACATAGCAAGGACAAGCATCTTGTCTGTCCTCTCTTTTCACCAATACATTCTTCATGTAAACTGCATTGCTTTATATGAAGCTAACATATAGTTCAATTCAAAATATGTTTCCAGGCTCTTAAAAATTTAGCTGTGAACAGCTGTGGATTTTGTTAAATCTTTTACCGAATTCCAGTATTCCACATGATATACCTTCATCACTTAGCTTGCTCCCCTATTTCTCACATACTAACGCCTATATTTAATCTCATCTTAACTACTTGCATTAAAAGTAAACCCTAAAGCCACATTCAGTTCCTTTCCAGATGCTGCTGTTGAATTATTTCCCTATGGGTTTCACCTAACATTCCACCAATGTCCTCTGGCGCTTCAGTCCACACATCTCATGCATTCAAAGCTTTTAAATATTTTTTTTTTCCAAGAAACTCATAAACTAACACCTTTATTCCCATACAAAACAGCTAACATCTGTGGACAAAAAAAAAAAACCCAGCCAAACAAAGAAGAAAAGTCTACCCAAGCAGAGTTTTTTACCAATATACCTTTTAACAGTTTTTGCATGTAATAAATCTGGGGGTTTTTGTCGAAGAGCCATTGAGAATCACTCTTGTAAGTATATTTAATCCAAATAACAAATTCAAATGTACCACAGCAATTGGAGTAACTTTCATTCATTTACACCAAACCATAGAATAAATCTCCATTCAACAAGTGAATTATCTAAAAACAATATAAGCTACAACATCCTGAGAGTACATATTATTTCCTTCTTATCATCTGCAGCATCTTTTTCATCTTTTGAAAGATGACCAAAATCTCGTTATGTGTAATCCAGTAAAAGACTGAAAAGTCTTGAATTGATTACTTCCAACTCTAATACGTTAAGATGGAAAAGCAACCCTTAAAACTACCCTTGAAAATATTCTCCTGAAATGTAAATCATGCATTTATCAGTCTTCTGATTCCATTGGAGTTAGAGATTGCTTAAAAGTCAGAAAAAATAAAGCCTGCATCTGACTCATAATCTCATGTTTAAAAAAGTCACTATTGTTCATTACAACCTGTGTCACTACCAACGTATTACGAAATGGAAAAATCTTTTATCTAGTCTGCAGTACTGAGTTGTAAAGTATGTGCACTTTCTCCCCCAAAAGGGCTATACAAGTACACATTAATACAGCAGTAATAAAACATTTCCCTTTTGCTGAGAAGCAAAAATGCTGAATTAGCTTTACTGCTATTTAACACGGTGCAAAACCCTGATTTTGATCATGGAGCTACAGGTCTCATATTACATGCACTTATCTCAGAAATTACAGATCAGCCAATAAAGCAACTTTTCTCAGAGTTTCAATATCCAAATGAGTTTTCCTCTATGACAGAAGATGAATAGCCAGAGAGAACCTTTTCCTAGAAATTTCTGACTAATATCTTCTTATTCCTGTTCTTAAAAATTATTCTTTTTCTCTTCCAGTGTTTTCTGAGCTTCAGTTACCTCACGAGCCTTACTGAGACCACAGTATTTCATTACATTGTATGCCAAGATCTACGTGTGCATTATGATGCACACTGGCACACATTGTAAGGTGGTACGCATTCCCCAGCAAGTTCATGATAACATACACCATCTTTCATACACACTTGTCTTTCATACTTCATCTGTCTTTTTAAATATACATTTGGGGGAAACAAAAAATGATGAAGGAAGTATTTCACCTTTCTTAAATGAATGAGAGTTCTAAACAATAGAATTCAACACAGTCTGAAGTACTAAATAACTACTTTTCTGAAGTTTCTCCTGGCTTCTTTAAACGTAACTCCTTTGGCACATTTGGCACATCAAAGGATCTCAATAACCTTCAATTCCTACAATTTCCGAGAATCATCATTTGTTTAAATGTCTCAAATATTTACTTTCTGAAAAAGAAAAAGGTGACAATAAGTCATTTTAGCTTTATCTCTGAGCTGCCCCTACACTGCACCAGTTTTTCATTGCGTGATATTCACATGGAAACTAAAATTCAAACACATACTCTCATAAACAAATGAATCTTAAAACTCAGATGCTACAAGAATTGGAGATGCCTCTTGAAACATCAAAAGAAGTCCTATCATTACAACTGGGAGAAAATAAATGTCACTTCAGTCTAGGTACCTGGCATTACACCTTACAGCATTACAACCTAACAGGTGATCCAAGCCACTATACAGATGATTGTTGGTACTATTTATTAGTCACCTCATCAGATAGTTCAAAGATACAAAATTTGATTCCTTAGGAGCAGTAAATATTTTGCTTTATGAAAACTTCTATGTCTGACCAACTGGTATTCTCATAAGCTATTTGTGACATTTCCTTATCCACACTAGAAGCTAGAAGATACACAAATTGTAAATAAAACCCTTATTAAAACCTGAAAGATAATATTCCCATTTATTTCAGTAGGAATTAAATTTGGATCTAGCTGAACTCGGGCAAGCCATTTATCTTCTCTCTCGACCAAGGCAAGGATAAAATGAATTAAAAAGAAAGATCTCAAGTTGTATGAATTTTAAAATGATGATTTGACACATGGAGTGTCTGAAATTAATCTTTTTCCTTCAGATGGCAAGAGAGGAAATGAACATCACTGTACCCATATGTGGGCTTTGAAGGAGGTAGAGGTGGGACAGGTCAAAAACAGGATCTCGCCAAAAAACAGATGTTGGATCTGAGTAGAAATTTCCTGTGAGTTTTTTTAATTCCCAAATTTGCAGAACAAGATCTGTAAAATCCTTTACAACATTTCCAGCTGTATTATAAAGTTCTAAACCCACATAATAATCCAAATATAGCATAAATCTGTATCAGCTAAAAAGCTCCTGTTATCTTTCCATTATTTACAATCCAATGGCACAAAAGAACTAAAAGTGGTGACTCCATTAAGGTCAAACTTACACTTTATTATCAGTCTCTTAACTTCTAACATCCGGTTTGGCACTTTTGGCAGGCCAAGTACTCAGATGTTTTTGAACTTTCTCTCTTCAATATTTCACCTATCAATGTTTCTGAGCTCTTATTTTGTAGCATATATTCTGCACAAATACCTGGCTGAAAAAATTGGCATGAATATACTGACTGGACCCTCTAAAGGGGAAATTGGCACGAATATACAGACTGGACCTTCTATAAGGGAAATTCCTCTTGACCTTTAAAACATTTTTGGAAAGCACTCAGCAGTGAACTCTCTCTTCTCCACTCAGATTCAGTGGCAGCAGACTTTTGTGTTTTATTTGCTGCCGTCAGTGTCAGCATCTATCATGTCACCATCTCCAAAGTCGCCAAGATACAGCATGCAGATATGAACTTAATAGTTTATAATTTAATTTTAATTATAGCAATCCTTACTACTTTACTAATCTACCTTTTTTCAATAATGTTGCATGCTTTACATCTTCTGAACATTAAGAAAATTGATGTTGCTTGGGAATCTGCATGAAAAGAAAAAAAGGTCCCATTCTTGTCATGAAAATATAGAAAGAAAGAAAAAGATCCATCTACTGAGCTCTGTATTGACAAGGCCTCTATGAGGGATATGAAGGGCTAGAAATTAGGAATTTCACAAACTCTTACTGATAGTTATTTAGTCTTAAATTATATGAAAGACAACATAAAATATAAATACTTTGGAAGTTCAGGATGAAAACACAGAAAAAGGTAAGAATAGTGGGTAAAGGAGAGGGGAAAAAAAGAAGATGCAAGATCTTTGCCCCATGTAATTAATATACTTTGCTTACTTTGATTTCATTAAGTATCTTCAAATAACATCATTCTTTTAAAAAATCAAGAAACAAGAACTCTACAATAAAAAGTCCAGGACATCTAGCTTCCCTTTTTACTATTAAAAATATATTTCATATGCAATTTCAGCAGATTAAAAAAAAAAGTGAATTATGATGTATTTCTTGCACATTGTAATTGACATGATAAATTAATACATTTACAATATTGTTGACATCAAATGTTCATAGCATTTTCTTAAACTAAATAAATTCAATTTAAAAATTAAAATAGCCTAAATAGTTATTTAAGGAGAGCCTGTAAATGTGAATTTGTTCCTGGAATATATAATTATGTGGAGATAAAAAGAACATGAAATACGGCATGTCTCAAATCAGTTGCTCTGAGGCGTAACTAAAAGATTCAAACAGAACAGGCACGCCTTCTCCTCCCAGGTAGCATAACATCATACGCCTCCTATTTTACGCTGTAATGTGAATCAAGAATCAAAGTGCTTAAGACAAATGTAACAAATCGTCATGTGGACTCTGCTTCTCATTGTTATTCTTGAGTTACTTTAAAAATAAATGAGAGGTTTCTAGCATCCGCTTTAGGCATCATAGTATACTGCAAAATCTAAACCAGCAGATTAAAATCGCTAAATAAAGACACTTATGTGCATCTCTTGATCCCACGCAGTGAGAGGACGAGGGAATCTTATTCTGTGTGGTTTTGGATATTTAGGCATGTAGCATAGAAATCATTGCAACCTAGGTCCTGAAACAGAAGTTAGCTGTCTAAATTAGAAGACGCAAGATTTTGTTTGTTATTATATGTATTTGGCATGTAGAATTTGTGTTCCTGTCCAGTAATAAAAATGATAATAACATACACTGTACTTTCCAATGATAATATACTGTACAATTGTTCATAATTCTAGTTATTGCATCCCACATGACAGCCTAAATCCGTGACAGAAATCCTACAAGATAACATAGCACATATTAGTACTATTTAGATAGATTTATGCCTCCTAGAGTCGTAGCCACACCCATCAGAGAAAGACTACAGGGGTTTTATTCACTTTGCTTTGCTTTGCTTTGCTTTGCTTATGGTAGGTGTAGGCAGCCCTCACCAAACCACATAACTCTTCGTGTATTCCCAATACACTACACCTCTTAGTACAACCTAGCTAGTGGTACATTAAAACACAAAAGTGTATGAGAAAGATGTTTATTGCTTAGCTATATTTAGCCACTGCCCTTTTGTAGAGTAGGATGCACTCATTTAAAGTTGCAGATGATTATTCACACTGAACTTGACACTCTTAGCTAATTCTACTTTTTCCAAAGTAGTGTAAGCCATGCAATGTAATTAAAAACTGAACCTGGAATTGTCTCTATTTTATATCATTTTAACTATCTAGTCCTCTAGTCTTTATTATATAAACTTTAAAATCTCTTAAGAACCCATTAATTTTAACTACTATGGAAATGACATCATAGAATCATTTTCTAAACCTAAACCATATAGGTTATTTACTCTCATTATTTTGTTTTTCTAATATAATAAAGAATATCACCACTCAATACGTAGTTTTAAATTTCCACTCTGTATTTAGTATAGATACAAGTGTTCTTGTGTGGCAAGGTATAAGCAGCTCTTTCCTCTTCTCCCTCCCTGCCTGCCCATTTTCCAGGTCTTAACGCTGGATATTAAACATTTTACATTTCATTTCTACTTTCCTTGACCATTTCAGTGGTACAAGACCTACTTTGTCCCACTTGGAACTCAATTTCTTGAACATGACCAACTAAAACCGAACAAGACTATGATAGTCTTTTGCAATGGCACTAACATTTCCCCATTTGACTGGAAATACTTCATCTGATATACTCAAGGACTTAATTTTATTTTTCTAACAGCTGTACTGCATTGGCAGCTCATAGACCTCCTACGATTTGTGAGTATTCCAAGGTTCTTCTCTTCTTCAGTCTCTGCTAAATGATAATGTCACAGTTTCTAGTTTGGGTTATTGGTCTCAAAGTACCTAATCATTCTGTGTCCTTGAGTTTCATTCCAGTCTTTTACACCACTTTTTTAGCTATCCAGCTCTTCCCTGCTGTGTCCTTAACATGCTCCTAAAGGATTAAAATTCCTTCTTAACCTATATGAAAACATAACATTAAGTCTGCAGGATGAGACCAATGTCAGCTGCTTTCAGATCAAAGTTACATTGCTACCTAATGATTAAAGTTCACTTCCAGATGGTGGAGAAAAATAGAAGATGTACCCTTTGTATACACGAAAGATGTTGAAAATAGAAGAAAGATGCAATGAACATGAAATGCAATTTTTTAAAGACAGGAACTTTAAATCAACTTTGTTCTAGGCTTGGTTCATGTTTTTTAACGTTTGAAACACTGAGTGATTACTGGAGTTTGATTCAGAACAGACAGTTCAGACAGAGTATGACCCAAGAATAAGTGTGTTACAGTTTTTTTCTCCAGAATTATTTCCTTCAAGTACTTGATATTGACATCTTCCTCCAATGTCTTTCCAGACTTTTGCAGCCTCTCCCTAAGTCACTGGTAGCTTTCCTCTTCCTTCGTTTCCTTCCACAGCTACAATTAGGATGCTCATGGCCTATGGTCTTCATTTGGTCGCCTTCTCACATGCCTCTCCCTCCAACAACCTCTTCCACTCCCCACTATCTCCAACCCCTCTTGACATCTGTTCATAGCTAGCAGGTGGAGGGCGAGCAACCACCTTCACTTCCATGACAATCAGTTCTCAGAGCACCCCAGGCCAAAGGACTCGGCATCTCCACCTCCACAGCCTTATGGCTGGAGTGACTCTCCATTCGACAGCAGACGGACCCACCACACTCCCAGCATGAAAAACACAAACCCCTGAGAGTAAGGGCAACCTTGTCGTCCGGACAGAATACGTGTCACTCTGCCGTCTATGACTTCTAACACAGTGGATTGTGACAGGTGAAGGCTGGGCACAGGTCAGTGGATTTCTTTATTGCTGCCTCACCGCGCTTCCAGCGCCACTTAGAGATGCCCACCTACGCGTGCAGTACCGGACAGATGGTTTAACACCATCTGTGTCCTGACAGGCTGACCAGCAAGGGCCCAGAAGCCACGTGTGGCTGCGCGATGGCCTCGCTCCTCCGTGCACGCCCTCGCACGCCCGCGGGCGGGCGGGGGGCGGGCGG
>WBNH01003218.1:430576-455932 GCA_013401255.1 Urocolius indicus | reverse complement strand
AACCGGCAAGCGCCGGCGAGCGTCCGGGCGGCGACGGCGTCCTCGCCCGGCTACGGCCGCGGGGGTGCCGCCTGCCCTCCGCTTCCCCGCCTCACATGCCCCGGAGGAGCCGGGGCCGACAGCGTTTGGCGCGGGCTCGGCCAGCGCCGCAGCTGGCCGCCGTTGAGGGGCGGGGGCAGGGGCAGGGGAGCCGCCCGTGGGGGGCACGAGCACGGGGACAGCCAGCCGTCCTGCCCCCCGTCCCTCCTGACACACGCGGGGGACGCGGGGCTGACAGTAGGGAAGGAGAATAGCAAGGAGAAGGGACGGAGCTGCTTCGACACCAAGCCTGCTTTCTCTGTTTAGTATCCTGGGTCCGCACAAACGATGCGGAATGAAACCTGCTCGCTCCGCCGTTTGACTGACAGCAGGTCTTTCACAAGAGGCTTTAGGTGCACGCTGGCATTTGTGCATCTCGTTTGGGTAACAGAACCTTAGAACGTAACAAATGGAATACTTTCCAGGTTTTAACAGCTCTCTCAGAAGCAGCTGGTTATATTTTGTCGTCTCCTTCAGCATTCAGTGTGTCAGCCAACTTTCCAACTACTCAGTGCAAAGTACCGTATGCACTGGAAATTGTTTCTGGACCATTCCTTTTCCGGGTTATTGGGGATTTCTCGTTAAATTCACTAACCTTTCCCTTAGTCATTTAAAAAAAAAAAAAAAAAAAGATCATCGGGTTTACAGACAAGTCTGTTTCGGTCATTCAGGCATAAGACATGAGGCTCTCAAAGCACCATCCTTTTATTTTGCTGATACACATTTCAAGCTTGCTGTTCTCTGCACGCAGAACCCTCCCTGTTTCTGAGTGCTATTGCAATCCAAGATTTGGGATAGGAAACTTTTGGGTTTTTTTTTTCAAGGAAAATGACAGCTATCCAGAAATAAAATATTTAAAATACAATTTTAAAATGTATATTAAAATACTGCTGGTGAGCATCTCAGCAATTTCAAAACTAGCCACAGAAAAAAAAGTGCCAGGAGGTTTCTCTACTATCTGAGACAGTCAGTGTCTTTTCTGCCTTCTGGTACAATATTTGTGAATTTCAAAGTTCGAAATTCCAGTAAGTGTCCGTTAAATGCAGACTCTGTGTACTTACTTTAGTTTTGTTACCTGTAAAGCCAAGGATAAAATGTAGAAAGGCTGGCCAAAAAATCAAGCCTTTCTCTTTCATCTCCCAGTGGGAGACAGCTTATCTATGATGTGGTACATGTACAGAAAAGCACTTTATTGAAGTAAATAACTTCATATTGTACTTTCTGGTATGTTTCAGAGAGAGTTGGAAGTAGGGTGAAAAAAAGGCAATCATGAGGAAGTTAGAGTATGTCTGTGTGTAAAGTACACCTCTCGTACCTACTTGTCCTGTTCCCAAGTTACTCCAGTAGTGAACTCAAACTTCATATTGCCTTGAATGATTTTTCTTGAAAAGACCTCTGAAATTAGCTTAATTATAAACCCTCTGCAGATAACTTAGCCATCATGCAGCTATCTTCTACACATTAAATCCTTTCTAACAGCATTTCTTCTTTGTCTATCTCTGTTATTATAAACCTAACAATAAAACACACTGACGGAATTAAATGCCATTTTTGTAGGGTTTAAATCTTCAGTGTGCTCTTCCAGCCTAAATCCACTGTGAACATTTTTGCTTTAAGAGTGCCGCTGAATATGCTGAAAAGAAGCATCTTTATCTGAAATCATGGTGTAGTTGGGCAGAGAAGGAAAATAACCTTGTGACCAAGAAGGCCAATGGCATCCTGGGATGCATCAAGAAGAGTGTAGCCAGCAGGTCAAGGGAGGTTTTGCTCCCCTTCTACTCTGCCTTGGTGAGGCCTCATCTGGAGTCTTGTGTCCAGCTCTGGGCTCCCCAGCTCAAGAGAGACAGGCAGTTGCTGGAGAGAGTCCAGCACAGGGCCACCAAGATGATCAGGGGACTGGAACATCTTCCTTATGGGGAAAGGCTGTGGAAACAGGAGCTGTTTAGTCTGGAGAAGAGGAGACTGAGAGGAGATCTCAATATTTACAAACATCTAAATGGTGGTTGTCAGGACATTGGGACATCCCTTTTTTTTTCTGTTGTATCTAGTAACAGGACAAGAGGTAATAGTAAGAAGCTGGAACACAAAAAGTTCCACTTAAACATAAGGAAAAACTATTTTACTGTGAGGGTGAGGGACCCCTGGCACAGGCTGCCCAGGGAGAGTGTGGAGGCTCCTTCCCTGGAGATCTTCAAAACCTGCCTGAACACATTCCTGTGTGACCTGATCTAGGTGAACCTACTTCTGCAGGGGGGTTGGACTAGATGATCTCTAAAGGTCCCTTCCAACCCTACCATTCTATGATTCTATGATTTTAAAGTAATTACAAAGACACCATGTTCTCCTGCAACAGTTTTCTTTTTTTTAGGGGGGAGGAGGGATGTTTTAATTAATATTCTTCCTGAAATCAGAATTTGTTTCTCACCCTTGCCAATTTTGCACTGAAATTTACACCCAGTGCTAATAATCCTGTTTAAGCAGTTGTTTCAACATTAAGAGACATAGGAATAAAACTGATTCATCTGAAACTCTCATGTTTCTTGAGAAAAGAATTGTAAAAAATGCACTGCATGTAAAAACTTTAGAGCTACAACAAATTGTTATTCCTAAACAAGAGTCTCGTGGAACAGCACAGTTTGAAAGTAGCTCTAAGAAGAGTGCAACTAATCATGCTGCTTGCAGGGGCTACAAAATTTACTCCACTCCACTTTTTCAGTTAACTTGAATGTAGATACGGTACAATATGCTGCTTAACCTTGTCTACTTTCAGTGGTAGTACCAGGATATTTACTGATAGCAGTGATTGCAAAATCATGAAATGAATAACGGAGACTTCTGGCAGATCTCTCTGTAGCAGCACACGGGCCTCTTGTGGTCTGGACCTTTATATGCCCTCTGCTGTTCCTTATTTTCATTCCACATATTTTTTGTTCAACAAGGGCATTTTGGAACAACTTCGGTTTACTAGAACACATGGAAGGACTCAGATGTGTTTAGTGCTACGTCAGGATAGTGAATAGAAATTGCACATGACTGGCTTTTGGCTCTCCATCTGTGTCTTAAAACTATTTATCATTCTGATACTCCTCTGAATTTATCATTGTCATTGGCTCACACTGTATTCTGGTCAAAGGTTTTAAAACGTTTATTAAAAGGAATGCTTTTCACTAAAATAAATAATCTCTCATAAAAGTAATGCCAACAAGCCTACCAGATGGGAAGAACAGGCAAGTTTGTTTAACATGCAGAAAAACTTCAAATACTACCACAAGAGATGTTTCTGTACTCCTTATTGTTCCCATGCAATTACACAGGTAGTTGGCAGTCAGATCATCAAGCTGTTGGATTTCTTGCAGTGTGACACAAAACCTTGGCCAAGAAAGGCATGGTAAAAATAGGTTGCTCATTTACAAGCATCTAAAAGAAAATAAGAAAGTTGTTTAAAGAGCGATTTGATGACAGCAAGAAGGACAGAATCAGAAGCAAGGGAGCTATTCATACTGCTGATAATCGTAAGTGCCAAACTGGCAAGCAGCCAAGGTGCCTACTAGGCAGGGATCAAAGACACATATGGTGAGTCTCAAACAACAAATAAGCCATAGAATTCTGGCAAGCGTTGCAGGAGTAATATGCTCCAGCCCTGACAAAGAAGATGAGGGCTAAAGAAAAAACAATGGGGCTACCAATAGTGTGGATCATACCTCAGGAAAAGCAAAGCTTTCAGTGTTTCAGTTTTATTGGAGAAAAAATGCAGATAACTTCTCACATATGGTAGGTCTGGTTGATCTAAATTGATGGGAAGTGTAACACAATGTTAAAAAATATTCTTTATGGTTGTGGCAGTAAATCAGTGTTCCATTAGCAGCAGCATCAGTCAGAGACGGCATTCTTCAGAGAGTTAGTAATAGATTTACTTTGCCAAAGTAAGACTACACCCCAGGTGATAGACACCTGGCATTTGAAACAGACACAATCAAGAAGAAAGTCCAAGTTACATCTTGCCAGATGTTGGAGCCTCTTCTGTTCTTTCAGTGATTCAGTCAGATGCCAGTTTTTTGTAAAACACATCAAAAAAAAAGGGAAACATTTAAATTTTTATTCTCATACTACTAGATAGCATTAAATAGGAAAAGTAGGAAATTCTGTGAGCTTAGACTTAGTTTCATAATCACAACAGTTACACACCTATACACGGAGTCATAAAACAAAGGGATGTATCATAAGCTGTTTTATAAAGGGCACCGCCTTTTACATTGGTAAGAATGATATTCTGCAGCTCCTTGAGTGATCTCCAAAGTACTAGCACTACATAGCTACATAACTGTTATGAGGCATATCAAACACAGCAGAGGATTGTAGCAGAAAGTGCTTATTTATGGATAACCTTTTCTGTTAGAGATATTTCGCTGACAGAAATGATGATGAACTGAATGTGTCCCTTGTCTGACTCCATCGTTTAGAGTGACCTGACGCACCACTCAGCATTATCAGGAGAAACTATGAGCTAATTCCTGAATGGATTTTCAAGGTGCTATTATAAAATTTAAGAAAATATTTTCTTTTCAGAGCAAGTATTTTGCCTACTGTTGCACAGACTATGTTTCCATCTCTGTTTTCCACATAAATGCAGTTAGCATCTCCCTCTCCTCTCCACCCAGTCTTTTCTGCCAATAAATACTGATGCAATTTCTTATATGGATTATAAGGTGCAATATGCAGTAACCTCTAATTTCTTTCCTCTCTTTATGTTATTAAAAGCCCACAAAATATTATTGCTTGTCAGTGAGGCCAGTTTTGTTCCTCTTCCAATGAGTGACCCCTTTACATCATGCGGTACAAACAGAAAGTACATATCATCCTTAGGAAATATTTCTTGAATAAGGAGATGTTGTGACTACTTTTTTGCTATATCCATTTCTTCTCAAGTAGAATGGATTTATCAGAGTTTAGCCAAAAAAGCAAAAAATAACCACCTGGCAAGTGTACCTGCATTGCAATCTGGGGATAGTGCTTTCCAAACAGGAAAAAAGAGTTAAAGACCTGCACCTTTTCTGTGTTCTCTTAGGGAGCAATTCTTCTGATTTATTTTAAACATGTATTTTAGTATCAAATGAACCATATCCTAATGTATGCATTTGTCTCCCTGCTGACTATAGAGAGGCTAGGGTAACTATCCAGATGTAGATAGATGCATTAGCTACATCTACTCAAGCGAGTCCCACGCCAGCTAACATTAACTCCAATTACGTTGTCACTGGGCTTGGCTTTATGCTTAATTTCTACCTGTGCAGACAAGAAAAGTCTCACAGCAGAGTACTTAGCAAACATTACTAGCTTAAGAGAAAAGGTCAGCATGGAAGCTAGAAGTGGTCTGAACGGAAAGGTACAAATGAAATGCAGTCTAGCAATATGAATATATAATCTCATTGTATACTAGAGAAATTTTTATCTGTCAAAGGTTACGTGGTAGAGATAACTAAAGGCAGTGCAGGATACAGCTTTAGCATTAAGGGGAGGGAAGAAGATGGACTAGAACTGCAGTGTTTCTGGGAAGCTCAGATAGTCCAAGGAAATGTGTATTTAAGTAATTAAATCATACACACCAAAAAAAGGATATTGATTAGTTGCTAGCTTGTTTGTTGGTGATTTTATTACAAATACGAGGATCTAATATTCTAATACCTAATATGCGATTTCTCTATTTGAAACTTTTTCCACAAGTGACAATGAATTTGGCATTATTTAATAAAGCACCAATATATGTAGACTGTATGAATATAAAAGTTAGGATTCTCTGTTCTTTTTGGTTTTAGTCTCCTGATTTCTAAGTTAGTGTACAAACGTGAGCATACAAAGAATAACTGGTTGAAATTTGCTTTTTTAGGCATTTGCCGTATAACTGTCCTTTAAAAATGACTTGGGGTACTCAGCTGCTATGTCCCTGGCATTAAATTGTTCCAGAGCAAGAATAACGCTTAAATTCTAGTATGGTACTGTTTGGCAACCAAACAACTGTTTGGCAGAGGTATTACTGAACAGACAAAGCTAAGTTTGCGTTTGCACATAAAGGATGTGCTTGCCAAAGTAGTATGCTCATGCTTAATATGGCAGTTTGATGTTTTTCAGTTTACCTCGTTTCATTTTGCCTAAACAATGCATAATCAAAATGCATATCCACAATAACTGGATGCAGTTGTTAAATTTTCAACCCAGCAAAAACTTCTGGACAGTATACTACTAAATAATGAAAAGTAAATTGAAATAGTGTGTAATGTAGAACAAAAACAAATATCCCATGCACCATAATACAAAGTAATCTGAGATCATCAAGTAAATGTGTGCATCATTTAGTTTCCCATTTCTGTTTGTATTTAACTTCAGAGTCAGATTGCAGTTTTCAGCTGTGGCCTGTGATCTAAAATCCTCTTTGGTAATATGCATAAGTTAGGACAAAGGACTGTGTTCTTTGGCTTCAATAGCAAAGACTAAACCAAACAAATGAATACTGTAACTCTAGAGGAAGGGCTGACATAGGAAGTACTGGAATGATATTGACATTCAGCAATTCCTTTTTCAGCATAATGGTACCAACACCATTAAAAAAATAAAACACTTGGAAAAGCTCTATTTTTTTACATCTTCTTTCTCGGGCTTACCACTAATACAAGATGTAATCACATAAAAATTAATGTGTTCTACTTTTTGTTACAATTGCAATAAAAAGCAGTGTGTCCAGGTGGCCAAGAAGGCCAATGGCATTCTGGCTGGTATCAGAAATAGTGTGACCAACAGGAACAGGGAAGTGATTATCCCACTATGCTCAGCAGTGCTGAGGCTGCACCTCGAGTATTGTGTTCAGTTTTGTCCACCTCACTACAAGAAGGACATTGAACTGCTGGAGCGTGTCCAGAGACGGGCAAAAAAGCTGGTGAAGGGTCTGGAGAGCAAGGCTGATGCAGAGCAGCTGAGGGGGCTGGAGTTGTTTAGTTGATAGGAGGCTGAAGAGAGACGTTATCTATCTGTACAACTACCTTAAAGGAGATCGTAGCAAGGTGGGAGTTGGTCTCTACTCCTACGCAGTGAGTGATAGGACAAGAGGAAACATCCTCAAGTTGTGCCAGAGGAGATTTAGTTTAGATGTTAGGAAAAAAAAAAAATCACTGAAAGGGCTGTCAAGCATTGCAACAGACTGCCTGGGGAAGTGGTGGAGTCACCATCTCTGGAGGTATTCAAAACATGTGTCCATGTGGTGCTTGGGAACATGGTTTAGTGATGGCTGTGACAGTGCTGGGTTAACAATTAGACTGGATGATCTTAAAAGTCTTTTCCAACTTAAATTATTCTGTAATAAGCACTGTCATGAGTCCACAGCATCTCAAACAAAAATAAATCTGTAAACTTCATTGGGGTTGAAGGGGAGGGCACACAACACACACAGTGACATGAATTGTACTTTTAAATTGAAATACTGATGCCATATTGTAAAGCAGAATACATGTTATTGTTGTTGCATTTAGGATCTCCTTGTGTTGCTTCAGCAATATTGTGAAAAAGAACAATATTCTTCTTTTTCATAACAAGAATATCATCGTCCATTCCATGCATGCTACCCTTAATGATCTCTTTCCCTAACCTAAAACACAGTTCACCTCCAACACAAGTGTTTGTATACCAGGACAAGAAGAGATTTGCTTCACATAGTAGATTTGAGAGTTTTGAGGTGTTCATGTCAGCTCACAGAATTATGAGCCAACACAAGAATTAGCAATTTTATTAAGAAAATTGACAATTTTCTCATCTTTGTGATTGCAAAGAATGGCTTTAAATGTGACAGTGTGGTCCTAGTACGTCAGGGTACTGGTTTTGTCTGGGATGAAGGTAATTTTTTTTCATAGGATCTCTTATGATGCTGTGCTTTATATTTGTGATGAAAACTGTTGACAATATATTTTAGCTATTGCTGAGAGGCATCAAAGCCTTCTCTGTTTCTCACCATGTTCTCCCAGCAAGCAGGCTGGGAGTAAGCAAGAAGCTGTGAGAGAACACAGCCAGGACAGCTGACCCTGTCTGACCCAAGGGGTATTCCATACCATATGACTTTGTACTCAGCAATCAAACCTAGGGAAAAGAAGGAGGATGTGATGTGACATTCTCAGTTATGGTGCTTGTCTTCCCAAACAACAGTTACATGTGTTGGAGCCCTGCTTTCCTGGAAATGGATAAACACCTACTTGCCGATGGAAAGTACTGAGCAAATTCCATGTTTTGCCTTGCTTTCTTGCTCAGCTTGATTTCAGCTGTCAAACTGCCTTTATCTTAACCCATGAGTTTTCTCAGTTTGACCTTTCTCATTCTCTACCCCAACTCCCCTGGAGGGAGAATGAGCAAGTGGCTTTGTGGGGCTGAGCTACCTACCCAGGATAACCCGAAACAAACAGATGCAGTGGTCTATCTACATGAGACTGCAGAGGATTGAAATAGATATGGACAGCATCAATCGATCCTACTTCACTGCAGCATTTAGGAGACTTTAGAGAGATTTAGGCTGACTAAGCTGCATTTTTCTGCAGTCAGTGGAGAGACCTAGGTGTCCACATCACCCCCAAGGACTTATTTGGAGCAACTCAGCTACAGACTTGCTTCTCCACTGTGATGCAGGAAGCTTAGGTGTCTCTTCTAGGTAGTGCAATATGTCCACATGTTGAACCAGTAGCCACTGAAGTTTGGCCAGTAGGAATCATCAAGCACAGAGGAACAGCCATGAAGTTTTTGGCTCAGAGTTTGGGAAGCCTACAGAGTATTGAACCTACACTTCCTATTTCCTAGGAGAGAATCCTAAATGCCAAAACAAATGTTGACACTGGATCACTGCACAGCCAGGAATTTGAGTAATAAGGAATTAAAAACAATGCATAGAATATTTCATTAAGTTCTATAGTAATACATGAGTGTTAGAGTTCTGACTTTTCTTTGACCTTTAAGTATTGCTGGTCCTAATGCAGAGAGATGCTTAGTGATCTCTATGTCCTCTTCGGGACAACAGGTAAATAGGGTTTTGAACTTAAAACTATTCTTTGTTATTTTTGTAAAAAGTTTTTTTCCTCTCCTGTACAACAGAACTTCCATTAAAATTTCTGAGGTGTTTCATGCCATGCTAAGGAACATCATTTGATCCAATGCTTCAAATATTATAAATCAGATTTCCAATTCCGAGACCGAGGAGAGAGCTAACAAAGATGTGAGGTATCATACTGTTAATGGAGGTGGTTCAAGTTCTTAACTCTTTTAGTGGGCCTTTCAAGGAACAGGAGAGAAGGGGAACAGCTCACCTTAGGGCACCAGAAGAGCTAAAGCAGACAGGAGAGGCAGCACTGTAGCCACAGATGCAGTAGAACTGCTCCAGTACTTGACACCAGAAAGGGAAGCTTAACTTTCTTTCACAATTGGTCCCAAAGATGCTTTGGCTCTTCAGACTTATTAATGTCCATTTCCTGTTCCTTGTAGTAGTGTTGTCACCACCCAGATTCATGAGACAGTGAACTCACGTTCGCATTGTAAACACAACAATAGAAATTACTGCATTTAAGTGGTCAGTTTTTCAATTACAAAAACATGTCCAACTGTTTCTAGAAGCACAGACATCTCCATGTCTAGAAGCAAGAACTTGGAGTTTAGCAGCAGGATAGCCTGGAGTCAGGAACATGTCCTCTTGATGTCCCAGTGAATATCAATTTAATTTCTAAAGTATTGAGAAATGTAATTTTCTAGCTATGTTTTGCTTATTTTTGTTTGCCAGAGGCTAACAGCTAAGCAATTTAATATTTCATTTGCTCTGAGCAAAATTTGTTCTTGCATGTTTCTCCTACTTGGGAAGCTATGTTGAACCTACATCTGGAGCACACGTAACTCAATTCCTGCCACTGCTCCACAACAAACACTCTCAAAAAGCAGAACTTACTGAGACACTAAAGAGTTCTAGAATTAAAATAAAACCTTATCCTTTAGGGCTTCAGACAATCTGTAAACATTAGGATTTAGGATGAGACCTCCTTAATAGAGAAATAATCCAACATTTGCCTACTGTAAGAGGTTTTTACACCTTTGTGTAAAACATCTGGTGCTGGCTACCATCACAGACAGGATGCTGTGCTCCATAGATTACACATCAAATTCATATGGGTTTTTTATAGTATGGATAGAAAGTTTGCAGAATGCTAATTCATGGAATGCTAGTTCTAAAGGAATTCACTTGTACCTATGGACTATTTTCTTTCTACTGAAACAATGATTTGCAGCAAGAGATCATTCGGCTAACATGCATGAGATGCAGATTATGAACACACAAAAATAGAACAACACTTGCAGGTTTGTCTTGAGCTTGACTGTATCCAGATGTAAAAGAAAACATGGTTCCTATCCTAATGTTTCAAAATGACAGAAGAGAACTGAATATGAGAAGGGATAGGTAACAAAAATTTACACAAAATAGCCATTCCTGTTTCTTCTACACAGAAATAGCTAGGAAAATGTGGTAGGCAAAGTATAGAATCTCTTGCTATTCTCTGTGCATCTGTGCCAAGATTAGATTTTATGAATCAGCATATTAACTATGAAGAAGTAGATGCATTGCTGAAAACCAAGAAAAAAAAAATATTTGTTTATCATGATTAGATATCTGAGTGAATCATTGCTACAGCATTTGAATAGTGATACGGTACGAAGGGAGTAAGATGAATCCTTCTTAAATGGAAAGGAAACCAAATTCAGGCTCTAGGAGCAGAGGAATAGGTGGGATCTCCAAAGTTAGAGGCAAAATTCTAACCAGAAGATTTTAATACCACTGCAGGCTCCAGTCAGAAAATAACTGTGTGTTAAAGGCAAAAACAGTTGAAGTCTTTTCTACTGGAATATGTGAAAAAATTGGCTACATTAAGGAGCAGATTCACTGTATGATGAATGATTCACAAAGCTTGTTCTTATTAATCCTCTCATCTGCCCAGGCAGATTTGAGATCCTTAAGGGGTCTGTTGAGAGTGGCAATTACTATATTGTATTCAAAATGTGGTTTGCCTGGAATGGACTGTCATGAATTATTGTGCAGCTGGTACTATATGCAGTCACAGAATATAAGAATTAATGAAAGCATTAAAATAATACGAAATAATTACTTCCAGCGGATCTTAACAATTTGGGCTTTTCAAAGCGCAAATCAAAATGAGAGTGAGTGAAGTCAACAATGAGATGCACATTCAGGATTAACTGGGCATCATTAAAATAAGTGGGTTATTATTCTATATATTATGTAAGCAATTCCAACCAAAAATGTAGTCTTAGAAAAAAAAAGGTGCTTGAGAGATCTTTATCATAGCTTGGTATCTTTATGAAAAAAATGAAACAACAATATATCTTGCTTAAATAGATTGTGTAGCTGGTCTGAGAGAAAAAGGGAAGGGGGGCATAATTGAAAACAGGTTTCCTGAGGAATGATATCTGAAAACAGTGATTCAGCTTTTAAAAACAAACTGCAAATTATATTCCCATACCATTAAGAAAGCAAATGATTCCTTTGATTCTTAACACATGTCATCATGACAAATCAGAAAAGTATGACTTGTTAACCAAGGTTAAAACTGAGTATGTCACATTTTTCCCTTATAGCATGAAACCAAGGATGAATTTCATGGCAGGCAGAACATTTCAAACTAATAAAAATATTCTTATTACAGTACATATTTAGGCAATTCTTAGCTAGTAGGGATTATTAGTTTTGCATAAGATATCATGGAAGCTAAGAGCTCCTCAGAATTCTGAGAAGTAGTGTGCACTTGCATGAAAATACAGCTATAAAAGAAAGATTAACAAATATAACAATTATTTACCCAGTTGACACTAGGTGGAATTAGAGTTTACTTCAAAACAGGTTTAATAATTCATCATGGTCTGATTTCTTATAAAAACTGATAGATTGCAGATCCTGAGACCGGTCATTTATTAGCTAGTCTTTACACCTGGTGTAGTTGTATCTTAATACATACCTCTGATGTGGACAAAACATATTGCAGGTGCCAATATATGATGCTATATTTTTAATACGACTACTAATCATGTTATAATTTTAAAGGAAGACTTAACTGCTCCCTTTTGTAGTGCCATAACTAAACCCTTCCACCTCTACCGCTACAAAAGATAAGGCCACGTACAATGTCTGTAAAGATAGTAACCGTGTTAACTTCAACAACACTTACTCAGATGTGATTTCCCAATAGGTAGCATGTCACCTAGCAACAGCAATGTAGGAGCGTGAGGATGGTGTCAGAAGACAATAAAGTTGATGGATATGTGGCTGTGATGAAATCAACTTTCTCCTAAATAGGCTGCCTAGCAATAGTTATATAAAGAATCTCTGAGCAACACGGGACAATTGACCTCATGCAAGGTATGTCCCAAAACTTTGATGACAGTTCATCTTTTGGGAGGGTGCTGTTGGATAAGTAAACAGAACATCCTATTCTTGATGTCACTCTGTAGTCTGTAGAAGGAAGAGAGCTGGCTAGCAGCTGCTTATTGACCTGGCTCCCATTCTTAGCCATTACTGGTGCACTGTACAAAGATGTACCATCAAAGTCTGCTGTCTGCTGTCCTGACTTGTGCTGCCAAAACACAATTGCAATGAAAAAGGAGTCATCTTGGCCTCAGCAGCAGAATTAGGATTTGCCCCATGGGAAAAAAAGCATTTTATTTTCCTCTCACAATAAGAAATCCTGAAATCTTGTGTAATGACAAAGTATTTGGCCTTTGTGCAGGTGTTGCATGTAGGGTCCGGAGGAAAACAAGCTGCCAGATGTTCACTTTTGCTCTTAACCTGGACTACCCCAGTATTTCTTCACTGATATGGATTCAAAGCTCACCTTTCTATGAAGCCCGCTACACTGTTACCCATCTTTTCTCACTTATCACTGTCTTAAGAGCAGTCTTGGAGTTGGAAACAGGAATTTCCTTCTTCTGCCACAGAAGGCTCAAATAGATCAGATAATGATACCAGTGAAACCTCCCCTATCTACCCTGGGGATTTTATACTGCTGCCTGTTACTGCAGTGTTTGAGTGCTTTAATACTTTCTATGTAGAATCACTAACATCAAAGGCCCCACTTTGGAAAAAATAAACTCCCTTTGAACTGGAGTTTGGTTTTGTGATGCAAGATTTTAGTCATTATTTTTTGTTTATATGGATATATTCACAAACGCTAACACTAGAAGCACTGCTGTGACTGTGATGGTCTAAAGATATGCACAAGTCTGTGGGCAGATACAATATCTTTAGTACGATAAATCAGTATATTTGAGGAAAAAAAAAAACAGAAAATCCCTTGAGCACATTAATCCTTCCTAAGTACATCAATTTTTTGGTACAGGAATAAGGAGGTTGACTAGTTGAGAGATTTGGTGGTTTTGTGAGAGAAGGACAAGACAGGGTTATGAATATTGTAAAAGTAAAGTTTCTTCAAAGAAGGACTTTGTAGTGGAATCAAAAGTTTAATGTCAGAAAAAATAAGAAATCTGTTTTGTCTAGTCTTACCAGATTATCTGGTAAGACAAACACAAAACTTGGTTCCTCTGGAATATGATCCTATAGATTTCCATGTGTTCCTGTTAATTTAATGCCTTGTATGTACTTTTACAGCTGGATTCATGAGCTGAAGCTGTTAAATTTAATTTCTACCAAGCTAAATAGCTTATGGTCTAGTTTTATTATTCATATTTCTGAACCTTAAGCAATAAGACATTGCCTGTAGGGATGTGTTAAACCAACACATGACTAATCCTCTCCACGAGAGCATGAGTAAAGGAGGGGCCATATATCCACAGCTGATCCCCAATGACTTTTTCTCATTATTCCTGCAGACAAAATAGTATCATTTTAAAATTAGTGCAATAATAGAGAATAAAGCTTGGTGACTAACCTGGTGAGCTGTTCGAAAAAATTAATAAAGCAAAACAAGACTGAAAGATAAAGTGGGCTGGAAGGAGTCTTCTTGGTATCATTCTTCACCTTTGACAGAGTTACCTGCTGTGAAAGGAGATAAAGGATATTTCCTACTGAGGCGTAAACTTTTTAGACCCTGGTCCACAAGTCACAGAATGTGGAAATCAATCTGAGGTGGGCCTTGCTCTCCAACTGGAATCTATTTTAAATTGTTCTGGAATTTTGCAGACACATACTAGTTTAGATATCTGTATTAATCTTAATGATAAAGTATGTTTTCTTACATGAAGCACGCTCTTCCTGTAAAGCAAACATTCTCATTTATATTTAAACTCTTACGTATTTCTGAGAAAAATACCAGTTATGCACATTTGCCTCATGAAAAATGACAGGCATATTGTGGTTCTGTTATTTGAAGTACGATTTATGCTTCAAATTAAAAATGCTTTCAATTTGATCCATTTTGTTCAAGAAAAACCTCTGTATGGATGAAACCTCCCTCACATTGGATGGGTGCTTCAGAGACTTGCCTCACAAGTTTGACAGAGCTCAGCCCTTTTGGCAGACTTCGCTCCATTGAGGCTCAGGCCTGTATTAACCCTGGTATGTCAGATCAGAAACAAAATGCAATGGGAAAGCAATACCAGGAATGGTTGCTTAGCATATGTCTGCACTATATTTCTTTTTGCCAAGGTGCAGCCAGTTGTACAATACTGTAAACTGGCCTCTTACTGTGAAGCAAAAGTGACAAACCTGAAAATAGCAAACCCCTATAACGTGTAAACAGTGTAAAATTGATACCAAGCCTGAAAGGGTATGTTTAATGTTAGCATAATGAAATACAACTGTATGACTGTGCTGCTTAAGGACGCTGTTTTGTGAGGTGCTGATCACTCTTAGCTTAAGACATGTAATATTTTAAAATGAGGAGTTGCACAAGGCAAAAAGAAAGGCATTTCATTCTGTTGTTGGATCTGATTGCCCAAAATAACAGTGCTTGAGTGAACACCCCAATATCATATCTGCCAACTTTATATGAAAGCTGTCAAAGCCTTGAGTCCATAGGTTCCCAAATGCCTCCAGTGTCCGAGCAGATTCAGTGTTATTATCATTTTGTTCTATAGAACAATGCTATGTTACACTAAAAAAAATTAGCCATCTTAGTTTATGTAAATTTTGAAATCGAAATAAATGTTTCTCTTCCCACATAGAAAAGATGCCTATTGATTCCACTTGGATTTTACAAGCATATGAGTTGAAGGATGTTGCATAATGGATATTAATCATGTGTATTAAGTTGGAAGAAATAGTTCCTTCACTATATGTATGAAAATATACTAGATCAGGATTTCCAATTATACAGTTTCTAGAGAGCAAATTTTCACGTGCACACACTCACACACACACACATACAAACAGGTTGAGATGTATCTTTCATTATTAGTACTGACAGGAACTTGCACAGCATTCACAAATATTTCTACCAATATTTAAATATTGATATGTCCACATCTACTATAGCTGAATTAAACACAGAGTACTTGTTTATTCCTGCAAGCAGCACCAGACAGTAAACCATCCTTTACAAATATTTGCAAAGAACAATTTCCATTATTGCTTCTTCACATTTAGTTCCTCTGGGCAATGATTCACGTTCATAAACATGGATGCCTAATATCTTTAAGTACTGTTGTTAATGAGGTATTTGTATGAGGCTAATAGATATGATATTATATGTTTTGTATGGGATTGGCAGACCTTATGCCTTTCTAGAATGGCTGTGCATCTGCTATAATTGCCTAACAAGTAGTTGAAGATTAACATAAAGATAAGCAGCTCCAGGCTTTCCCAATTTTAAGCTGTCTCATGCGCTGTCACATCAACTTCTGGTTTTATTTTCTAATGAGCAAAACAGAAAGGAAAGAAAGGGTATCCATGTAAAACGGCTTTTCTGTCCTGATTTCATGTCTTCCATGTGGCAGTGGTGTTGAAGTCTTTAAACTCATAAAGATTCAATCTACTTATTCTGATAATCATCCCTGTGCTTTTGTTTACCAAAAAGTAACTGTTTGTTTGCAATGAAATATTCTGGGCCTGGTGATTCCCATATTGGTATAGTGAAAATAGATTTTGTTAGCTCCCAGCAGTGTCAAAAAGAAACAAAAATTGAAGTTTCCAAAATTAATAATGTAAAACATAAAAATATTAAACCTACATTTTTATTTTTTCCTCCATTATTTATATTTTGGAGGGATATTTTTTTTTTTTTATGACAAAGTACCTCTAAATTACTGAATTTATCCATAAATTCAAAAGCTCAAATTTGAATTTGCCTGCATATACAGCAGCAAGCAGTTCAGAAATCTGGGCTTTTTAAACATTTGAGAATGGCTGGAAAGATCATCTGCACAGGGAACACCTCTTAAACAGACACAGATCAGTATGCTACAAAGGCACTGAATTCAAGTGCCCTTTAAAACAGTTATCCAGCTTTGAATACAAGCTGCAGTGAAAGCCAAAAGACATTCATGAGGCTGAAACACCACAGCTTGGACTTCCTCAGACTGTGTGCTGAAGAAAAAAAAAATAGATTATAAAAAGTCATGAGCTGAGCTTCCATTGACCTTTGCTCTGCCTTCTTAACTCTGAAGAGTACAGTGCTTCAGGTCTGTAGATAACCATAATCATGCTTCAAGAAGAGATATTCCAGATTCGAGATACCTGGTAATGAGCATATAAGTAGCAGAGAGAGGGGAAAACAAATCAAATCCTTAAAAGTAACATATTTCTACAGGGTAATTAACCAAATAAAATGGTTTAGGAATAACGTTTATTTCTGATAACACAATTTTTAATTCTTTTTTTTTCTTCTTCAAACTTATTACTAGTTGTTTGTGGTTTTTTTTTTTCACTGGGTGTTCTCCAGTGGTGCTTTCACTGAAAAATTACAGGAGCCCTAAAGGTGGAAAATAATCTTCATTTTGGCAGTGTTGCCTCTTTACTGTAGATTGACAGCACAATCTTGAGAGCAGAGTCTTGTTTTTCCAGAGCTCATTTTGGAAGGGAAAGGAATAGTGTGCTCCATTTCTAGCTGTTTCACCTTTTCCTTCCTTCTTTGCCCTTTTTCAAATACCAATTGCAAGAAACTTGGATGTGATCTATCCATCCAAGCTGTACTCATTGTTGAATTATTTTATTTCTTACTAGTTCTCACCAGCAACAGCAGAAATTAACCTATTATCATGATCTCAGGTGAACTACCTAAGAAATGTCTTGAATTAACTTTTGCTGTAACAAAAGACTTGCAGAAAATTGGCAGGGAGGGGGAAGTAACAAATACTACATTTTTTAGCTTTATTGTTGATAGCATTTTACCAGATACAAGATGGAGCCTCATATGTGCATAGGAATGTGTGTCATGTATGTGAAGGACAAAGGCTGCAACTTGAATGTAAACAATTTAAGGTTTACAAAATCATAGGATCACTACAAATAAAAGGGCAATCCTTTAATCACTTTTTTATTCAAAAGCATAATCTACTAATGCTTTTAAATGCACATCTTTCACAGCTCAGGAAGTTAAGGGTTGTGCATAATCAATTTATTGCACTGTGCCTCCATCAGTGAAGCTCTGCAAAGTACCAGTGAGCAGGTGGCCACCTTTTCTTGTGAAAGAAAGACATCAAAAGAGTAAGGGGTGAAATGATTAAGTCAGGAAAGAACTTTCTCACCTTCATCAAGTAAAAAACTCAAGTCAGAAAATAAGAGAAATTAATGCTTCTCAGAAGAGGGACATACAGGCGACTTAAGTCTCTCCCAGTGGTGTGAAATGAAGGTAAGAGAACTGGTCACAGAGCTGGAAATGGGTGACTAGAATTGCAAAAGAGCTAGGATACAAGAATCCCGCTGGAGTGAATGAGACACGAATCTGATCATTACATTTGTTTTTCAATGAGACAGAAGAAATGTTCTGAGACACTTCAGAGAAAACGCTGAAGAAAAAATAGATGTAACAGGTTGTTATTGCAAGAGAAGGGGAGATATTTTCTCTTCATGGGACAAGTGCATAATTAATGCTCAGTCATGAGAATTTGCATCCTTTCTGGGCAGCCCTGTTGAAGTTAATGCTTCAGAGGCCTCATTCCAGGTCCAGGGAAGCCTGAGTGGGCTTTCAATTACCACCTCAGTTCAGGTTTGGTGAGGAGAAGGAGGTGTTATTGAGGTTGAGGCTAGTTCTTTACTTTGTAAGCAGGAAGGTCCTGAGATTTTAAGATTTTGAATTGTGGAAAGGTACATAGAGATTCTTTCTCAAAAAAAAATACCTTCGATGTGCATCTCATGTTAGAACATTGGAGAAAATGGGTTTGATATCCTACTAAGTTATCAAGAGGGGAAATTGTCAACACACATCAGTCAAGAATTACAAGTAAATTTTGTAATAATGGTGGAGAGAGGTAGCTAGGCGGGGGGGGGGGGGGATGTTCATTTTGTTATGTTTTGGTTTAAAATTCTTATCAAGAAGACAGAGCTCCTAAAATATTCATGGAATCCAAAGGATTGTGTATAGATTTTCTGAAAAAATATCACAAAGAGAAAATGAGGATATTTCCATTTCTGTCATCCCCAGTGCTAAACCTTCCCTCAATTATGTCACTATACTCGTGAAAGGCTTTCTTTAAGGTTAGAAAAGAAGGATTGGAAGCAACTATATGTAAAGGTAAACTCAGTATGCAAAGGGAGTGATAACAGCGTCTGCTTTTAACATTGCTCAGCATCTTCACTTTCCTTGAACTGATGCCCTCTCGGTACTTATTATAGCAAAGTTGTCCTTGTCTGTAAGCTGAGGCTAAGTGTTTGATTATTCCACCATACTGAAGGCAAAATACCTTCTTTGAAGAAAGTTCAGTTCATACTTTAAGGTATTTCATCACTCAAGGCCACAGCTGGAAAATACCAAACAAGCAATCAAGAGACTAAGGACTGTCAACAAAGAAGAGTTCTTTACATCACAGAATCAGACACATTTGCACTCAATTAACACTGTGCTTAAAAATAGACAAAGATAAGCCCTAAAGAGCTGGTGCCCCACAACCCCATCATATATACAATTGCAATGCATAGCAGTAGTTATCATCTTGCCTTACCACTCCATTTACTATAACAACAAAAACATCCACTATCAATTCTTTATCTATTTTGGATATAATTAGAGATAGTATCGTAAAGTTGTCTGGATAATATGGTCAAAGAGATCACAATCTAGTTTGTTTTAAAAGTGAAATGTATATAATCTTATTACCTTTTACTTAAATTCCTTACTTAGTGGTAACTAGACATAGGTTTCTGTCATGTATGGCTGGCAAAGATGACTTTATGTCACTTCTAGTGTTTTTGGGGTTCATCAAAAACTATTTTGACCCAGCTATTAGTTAAATCTATAGATCTACTTCAAAATTATACAAATCTGTTCATTGATCCAAAGATTCAGGGATCAGTGGAGTGCAGGAATTCCTTGGACTATACCCTCTTCAGAGAAAGTCCACTTCTTTTTCATGTCTAAAAGTCAGTCGGTATATACCTTTTTGGGTCTTTTCCATCACCATGATGATGTGGATTCGTATATGCATGAGAATTTAAATCTGCATAGACCAGCTAGTCTGGCAGCTGTTTTGCAGCACCTGAGCAGTGCAAAGCAGAGAGAATTAAGCTGAAAAGAAAACTCATGTTATAGCAGGTCACAATTCAGTAAAACATTCAGCCTCACCTCAAACATTTCCATCTGCAAAACTGTATCTGGAGAAGGCAATACAGCATTTACAGTGCACTCAACAAAAGAGTAAACTCTGTCATTTTCCATAGCAGCTTTCTAGTGAAGGAAAACACTTGTAGAACAACAGTAATAACTTTCCTTTTACAGAAGTATAGTTCACTAGAGATGGTTCCCACATGGAGAAGAAATGCCTCAGATTTTTTTTAGCATTTACTTGGCACTTGGGACCTATTTATTACTTCATATACTTGAATGTAATGGCAGTTAACACACAGTTATGACGGAGAAGTGATGTAGGATTCTAAAAGATACAAATTGCAGTACATATTAAACTTTAATTTGCTGCCAGTCTCAAGTCCTTCAGCTTTTTTAGGACTGCAGGGCCTCTCTATAGAAGTGTGGTGGACATGATCTATATTAGCTCCTAGTGAAACTCAATGCTGCAAGCCAGCTTGGTGGAGGAATAACATCAGTTGATTGTCTTCTCTCTGCACTTCCTTGGTGCTGTGGAGAAGATGTGCATAAATATTGCATTTTTTGTGAAAAATCAGTGTACAATACCTTACTTCTATGATCACCTTTCATCTGTATTTGTAGGAAAATTTTCTCTAAATCTTTGGTGTTTTGCTTTCTACTGTAAAAATACAGGAAAATATCACAATTTTAAGTTTTGGTGCATGATTAAACACCTAAACTTATGTGTCTACATGCAATTTTCTCCATGTGTGCTAGACACATGAGCTCCAGTGGCAGGTAGTGAAGACTTAGCCAATGTGGTCTATGGAGCTGTTAAATCCATTCCCAGCTCCAGACAGAGTGAATGAAATCACTCTCTAGCCTGTGCTGATTAGCTATCCTGCTATCACAGGAGCTTACACACTATTATTGGAATTCAGTTTCATAAACCTGACATGTCTGCTTCAAAAACCCAGTACCACTTGAGATGCCATCATCCTCAGGCTGCCAGTTTGGAGAAGTATAGGTCTCCTGCAGGCCCTGTCACATCTGTCAAACCCGCTGCAGATGTCATGGACACTCCTGAGCAGCTCAAATTAAAATGCCATAAACTGGGGGATTATCTTCAGCTTCATCTCTTTTAAAGTTCTGGATACTTAATTACAAATTAAGGAGATATTTCTCTCTGGCTGTGTTTCACAATTTGGAAACTGGGGGCATCTTTTTTCTTTCTAGAAAACTAATACAACTAAGTGCCTTCCTTTTAGCCAATAGGCCAGTGGTAGTGAGGCACATCCTGCCAAAGTGGAGCTGAGCCCTTGTATCTAACTGCAGAAATTACCTGGACATGATTACAGTTTTTCCTGAGGTAATACCAACCAACAGGCAATTAATCAGACAACGAAAAAACTGACAGAGGTTTCTATTCCTTGAAACCTCTGAAGTCTGGTAATTTGGAAGCACTGGTTGATTCAGATGCTTTGAGGCAACTGATGGAACTGAAGCAGCATTTTTGTCAGTGATAGATGCACTTTTATATTCTGAAATTAAAAATGAAATCTCTGCTCTCTGTAAGTAATAAGACTGAGCTGTCTATACCTATGCTGAGAAAGATAATTTGTGATGCACAAACAACTTTGAAATCATAAGTTTAAATATATAGGCATTTTGTATGCTGCATTTAGCTGAAGGAGTCAGAAAACCTGGTCTTTAGAGCTAGGATCTTAAAGAGGCATTTAAGTGTATAAATTCTGCTTCAGTCTCAGTTATCACAACTCTTAATTAATTTATTTGACAAGAAAGTCGTTGTGTGGTTATAGCAAAAAGTCTATTTAAAATGTTCAAAACTATTTTAACAGCAAGTTAGAAATGAATTATCACACATTCTATATAAATTTCCTATGGATTAATATTTTTTTTTCTGTCTTGTACCTTAAATCGTCATATTGTCTAATGAAAAAAGATATATCAAATACAAAGATACATCAAACACAAAGCAAGCATGTTTTTCACCAATCTGTCTACTGAAACTTCAACTGTTAGCTTTTGTTTCTGGAATTTAAATAAATGAATGTACCTTTTATCACACCATAACAGGATGCATTTTTATGTCTGCTAAATACATTATTTAATACTGAAGTCTAAAACTACAAGGAAATGTCAGTGAGAGCTTGCTGGGATGAAGTAAATGCATCACTGCAAAAATAAATATAGATCACAAATACATAGGAATCTGGGAAATAACTGACTATTTTTAGATAATGGCATCCTTCTGCTCCTTGAGTGATGATAAAATAACTTTCAAGTTGGAAGTGTGTAAGAAACTTTCCCTGAGTCTTACACAGAAAGTATAATCTCAAGAGAGGACAATATATGGAAACATGGATCTGAATTCTTTTTTTTTCTCTATTACCTACTGGAAAATGTTATAAGGATTTTTTTTTTCCCTTTTGATTCCATTTTTTCTTGCCTCTCCAAAATATTTATACTTTTTTAAGAACGTGACAGAAATTAGGACTGCATTGGTGGTCTCGTAGTTACAATGCAGTCTATTAGTTACATTTGTGTTCGTTAATACATTTATGCTCCTGGAGAGGTTCCCAGTGTTCTGACACTATATATATATAATAGAAATTATTTAAATCTTGCGTATTTACACCAGAAACGTTCTGTGAACGTATGAAAAGACAAGGCTACCACTTAGGGTCTAAACTCTATTGCACTGATTCAAATGATGAACACTATCTCTCAGAAAGAGAGAAAGCAAAAAGATCTGTTAGTGCTCTTAGGCAAGGATGGATTAATTTTTATCTTAATCCGGTTTATAGAAAAGCATTTCCTCCTCTTTGATGTGGTATATGCTAAGTGAAAACATCATGCTCTACCCATCAGAATCATGCAAGTGGTCATTCTTTCTTTTGCACTGATGTTACAAAAGGAGATAGCCCGCATGGCTGGAAGGTATCCATGATATTAAACAGTTCATGGGGCTGTGAAGTGCTGAGAGCAATCATGCAGAGCAACAGGCCACAGGAATGCAAATCATCCACAAAGCCAAAAGTGGAGCTAGCAGGTGGCCTCTCCTATTCATCTGATGTCAACACACTGTTCAGATCAAGCCCTTTTAACATCTGGGTAGGACCACTATTGCTTTTAATTACATATAATACAGCCATTCAATGTTTTCACATACAAGAAAACCACACAGTAAAAAGCATATCTTCTGCACATTGAGGGTCACTATAGTCATATAAATAAATAGTACCATTTAACTTAGATTGTAAGACAGTTTAAATTTCATATGCTTTCCACATACTGTTCAGTGTTCTACAGTTAGAGCCTCTTTGACATTTCAGTGACTGACCATATTTCCATGGAAAATGTTCTTGCTCCTTCAGAGGATTTAAAAGCGGGGGGGGGGGGGGGNCGGGGGGGGGGGGGGAAAGCCTTATAATTAACTTTTTATACCTTTGAAACATTTCCACTGTAAAAGATTTTGAACAGAAACATTTGTTCTCAAAATTAGTTTACAGAGAGAATTTAACTGTGTTAACGTATAAGCCATGGAAACTGTCATAATATCTAATTAAATTATTACTGACGTTCCAATCAGTAGCAAAAAACCATCTGTAACTGTAATTCTACTACAGAGAAAGTATAATTAAATCTATTCAGTAATGGGTTGCAAGCTATTGCAAGAGTATACTACAGTGCTTTAGAAAGCTGGAATGCTTCTAATATCTTTTTCAAGTATAATAAACCTTTCTTTTTTTAAGTGGGAACATGAATATATGCATTCTTCTGAAGACCCTTTATTAGGATTTAATTTCAATGCATTTATGATGACATTAGTTCTGTTTGAAACAGACTGGAAAAAGTAGCTGCCATCATTCAGAGCCCAGGACAAGCCCAGAGAAAGACATAAGTATGTTTTCAGTCTATCTCTATGGAGAGCAAATGGTAATGGCATGCTTCATTTTAATTTCAGGAGATAAGTAAAATAAAGCACACAGTGGAGTGTTTTCTTGTATGGAAACATTTTCCAGAATTGGAGCCATAAAGGTGTGACAATGCTGAAGTGCATTATTCTAAAATATTGGGCAACTAGATGACTGGAGAGGAAAGTAATGGGATGTAAAGCATTTAAGATAAGGTCACAAGGTCAACTGTTGGTAACAGACTGAGAGTTTTAATGTAAATGATAGTTCCTCCGTAGCTCTGTGTAGAGAGAGATCAATGTCCAGCCCTTAATGGGTAAATCATCACAGAATTCCATCACAATTGCCTTCTTTTTCTTATTCTGGTCAGAAAAGTCTGCATCCAACTGGAATCTCAATCTACAATGCACTTTCTCTTCTGCACTGAGATAGGCCAATGTTTGGAAAGCAGCTTTGCTACATTGTAATTATACATATATCATGGATATTTTATTTTCTCTCCTGCAAAGTTGAAATTAGTACTGAAACATGTAAGGGCCAAAAAAAAAAAAAAAACCAGCAGTAAGTAAAACTTCTGCCTCAGCCACTCCTACATATAAATGTCAAAGATTGAATTATAAGCAGTAATGGTTTTCTACTTCCCTGAACATGCTATCTATCCACAAATTCTGTTTCATTAATTCAGATGCTCAATAGCATATATTATGAGTAAACAATGTCTAGTTTTCATTCATTATTCTGATATAAAAACCCATATGTCTACTAACAGTCATGCCATGTACAAGGGAATGGTACCTCAATAGCACTTGATTTACAGGGGGTTATATGCTTAAAAGCCCAATTAAATGCTTTCAAAATTTATGGCTATGTAACTTTTCTCAGTGTTAAGTTAGTCTAACTGGAGGCAAAAATACATGGTACAAATATGTGGCAGTTGTGTAGATAAGAAGTTTATTGCCCTGCTAGAAGAAAGGAAGTTTAGAGAGTGCTGCTTCTACTGAGGTCATTGGTAAAACTTCCATTGACTTCACTTGCCAAAGAGCTGGGCCTGGGGAAAAGGGATTTTCTTTCTCTTTTATGCAAATTCTGCCATGGATTTGGTTTGAGCTGGTTTCCTGTGTTGAACTGGAGAGAGAAACTGCAGCTTTACTGCTGATAAGGTTCAGAGCAGAAAGCATCACAAGTAGCAATCTGCCTATTCAGCTGAGGGCTATTGAAGAATAAATGTGTAATAATCATGCAAATTAATCTATTGTGATCACCTGGGAGCTGCTATTAGGCATTAAGAGCCATCAGATTAACAAACTGCATAGTTAGGAAACAGCTTAAGTGTTAATGCAGATCAAGCACTGAAGCATTTTGGTATTGTGTAAACAGAAAGAAACAACTATACCATTTAATTTTAGTAATTGTATAAAATCTCTACAGTTTCCTACATTGAAAACTTGCATTTGATATATTATTAAATGTTTCCTTTATGGACATAAGGGAATTTATACATACACCCAATGAGATATCTTATCAGATACCTGTGATATGTGTGTGTATGTGTATTTATATTTTGTATATATATATATATATATATATGAATAGAAAATATCATATATATATATATAAATATATATATAAAT
>WBNH01003218.1:379130-429858 GCA_013401255.1 Urocolius indicus | reverse complement strand
TATATATAAATATTGGTACCTGAATATGCTTTCCATAGTTTACAATCTCTTCTGCGAAAAAACCCAATCACGATCTGAAGGAGTTCTGGTGAAAATGGAAAAGAAACCATTAAAATAGTTTTACTTGACTTTATGAATTAATTTTAAAATCCAGCTACAATACTTCTCCTACCAATCTATGTCTTCAAAGTCCTACAGTCACATTAAAATGATTGGTATTGTGGAACCCTTGTCTTGAGTGCAGATATTCCACCTCCACTTTATAATAAGGTTCAGCTCTTTTCTTAGAAAGATTGGCCTCTTTTTAGGTACTTCAATAAAATGTGTAGTGTTTCAGACTTATTTTATTTATGCTTCTACATCTTTCTTTTATTCATTTCATTGTGGAAGTAATTATATTTTGGAGGTGTTATCTCTGTTAAATACTTCATGACCTATTGTACATCTGCCAAATCTACTTTTGCAAACACGATACTCTTTGGGGGAGCTCTGAGGCACTCATACAGATTTCAGCTGGATTAATAGCTGTAATGAAAATGCTGTCCGAGTGTATTTTATACTAGAATAAGTACTTATTTCAGAATTCAATTACACCTACAGGAATATATTCTGTATCTGATTATTTGGGAATGCCAAAGATTCAAAGTGTTTTGGCAGAATGACTTCAACTCTTCTAAGTTAATTCTTTTGAAGAGGAGTTTGGGTGAAAATGTTATATACAGTCTGAATTTCCTCCTCTGGTCTACCAAACATCAGCAGGTACTTGATAGAAGTGAGAAGGGCTCCCTCTTGCATATGCTCTTAGTTTTTCCACTACAGCTACATGAATAGGAATGTAGCTGTTAGAATCTTTTAAATCGCATATTAAGGAAAAAACAAAACAAAACAAAACAAGAGAAAGCATTGTGGTCTGGGCTAGGCTAAGATCCTCCTGAAATACAGACAAGAAAGAAGAAAGAAAGAAAAAAAAATGTTAGGCAGAAGAAGGGATTGCCTTAGTATTTCATTCTGAATATATTTTGAGAAATAGCAATCTTGAATTGCTACGCTGTGTTTGATTATCATTGAATAAGAAAAACAAATGACATCTCTTTTTTGCTTTCTTGTTATTTACATCATTAAATCATAAGCAGAACTCATTGACAGTCTCTTCCACCTTTAATTCTTGATGTCTTGATGTGCATTCCATAGCCAGTTTCCATTTTACTTTTTCATGAGGCTACTTGAAGAATTCCCTTTCGAACTAATTCAATTTTATCATCAGTTTGAGCTGAAGTTTGTTATTTTCTTGGATGTTGGTTTTATGAACCATGTAGGACAGATTATATTACTACTTATCTTTTTATTATCCTACATTTTTAGTAATTCTTAAATTATAATTTTGTGGAATAGCTTTTATCAAAATAAAACTACTTTCAGTACTAAATATATTGCTGTGATGCACTTAAAGAACATAAAATGTATGAAGTCATTAGGATCAAGTATGTAATTACTGTTACATACTAATATCATTTTATTTATAATTTTGCACCTTTAAATCCTTTAGTAGCTTTAATGTGTTACTTAATGATCCTTCCTTCTTTATTAAAAGCAAGCTAACACATTCCTTTCCCCAAATCTCCTGTCTTCTTGACCTCCTGATACAGTGAAACATTTTAAACTTTTAAAACTTTTACAATGTGTTACTTGACAGTTCCCACATAGAATTGCCCATGCCTTATCTTAAAAAAGAGTTTAGCAAACTATACTTAGCAGATAGCTAAAAAGAACTTAGATATGCTTAGAAGAATAGATGTCCAGTAGATTCCTTTAGACTGTCAATTTCAATAACACAGGACAAGGATTTTGGGGAGGCTATGTGTATTTATTAGATCAATGGTGTTATAAATAACAGATATGTTTTTAGTAACTCAGAATTTGACTAATCTGAAATTCAGGCAGCAAATGTCAAGCTAAATGCAGACTGATTACAACTCTTCTGATGTAATTCTGTTGCTCAGACCATTTGAATGGTGTAGAATGTCAGCAAAAAGAACCAGTAGAGGTTTAGATTGGACATTAGGAAGAACTTTTTCACTGAGAGGGTTGTTAAGCATTGGAGTAGGCTGCCCGGGGAGACGTGGAGTCACCATCCCTGGAGATATTCAGAAGATGCATAGATGAGGTGCTGAGGGACATGGTTTAGTTTAGTGGTCAGCTTGGCAATGTGAGGTTGGTGGTTGGACTTGATGATCTTAAAGGTCTTTTCCAACCTTAATGATTCTATAAGGAATGCTATAAGGATTATATTTCAGAGACATATCTAAAACCTTTCTTCTTTTTTTTTTTTTTTCCCCATCCCTCATGCTTTTCATCCCTCATGCTTATACTGGAAATGCCAGTTTCTCATGTAATTATCAAAACTGGGATTCCTTTGGTTTTAAAGATCTGTACTACATATTACAGTCATCAACTAGGCTCCCAAGATTCCTTCATCACCTTCTTGTCCAAAGTAAATCAATGGTTGTGTCTAGCAAATAGTTTAAAAACTTCCTAGTATATTCATAACACCACAATATCAGGTATAAGGGGGAAAAAATGGAAAAATATATAGCCATGGCTAAGTGCATGCAGAGACAAATTGTTCTCCAGTTGATCCTCTGCACCCGGCAAATCATGCAGTTCAAAATCCAATATAGTGTAATGTGTGCTTAACATGAGTGATGTTTTCTTGCTTGGGCACATTCTGAGAAGCACATGATGTCTTGCAGGTGACAGTGTTAGGAAATGGAGTTTGTTAACACTGAGTCAAAACCATGTTTCCTGTGCAGTAAATTGAGAAAATTACTACCTTAGGAGGAGTGTGTGGATAAGAGCAGCCTCCATGGGTATGAGGAACATAGCCAAAATTCAAACTTCCAATTCACACACATGCTTCACCTGCTTCATAAAATAGATTCGGATACTGAAACTACTGTTAGTACCACATGTCCTTTGGATACAAATGTTTTTCAGGTAAGGAGTGGTGGTAGTACTACCACCATTCACATAGTATTCTGCTGCCTAGGGTACATGGCAAAAGTCCAGCCTTAACCTCTTCTTCCAGAAGGTAAAAACATTCATTGACTGTGCTGCTGAAAATGCACCACTAGACTGTCAAGAACGTAGACTGTGGAACCTAAAGAAGTTCTAGTTCTTGTGATAAAGGCGGTGAGGCAATATAACAGTTGCCCAGAGAAGTTGTGGATGCCCTGTCCCTGGAAGTGTTTAAGGCTAAGTCAGATGGGACTTTGAGCCACTTGATTTAGTAAAAGATGTCCCTGCCCATGACAGGGAGGATAGACTAAATTATCTTCAAAAGTCTTTTCCAACTCAAACCAATCTATGATTGTGAGAACACTTTGTACACAAAATCAAGAACATGCTTTTCTTTTTTGTGCTTTATGCTTCAAAGACAGAATAAAGAATATACTCTCGATAGCAAAGATTGAAATAGATAGTTTATTATTAGATTATGCTTATGGATACGCTTATGGCTGGATAAATATTTCCTAAATCAACGTTCTGATGCTAATTAGTTTGGCATGTGACTATTCAGCAAAGTTGATAAATATAACCATAATTTTCACTTCATGAAGAGCTGTGCTGTAACATAGATTACAGGAACCACTGAGTACACTCCAGTTAATTCTATTGACATGACTAAAACCAGAAAACGTGAGATCATGTCAAACAAAGTGCTATTCATTTTCAGATTATTAATACCTTTTAGTTGGTGACTGCCTATTTTAATTCCATGGAGAACAGTTTTGTTTCATTAAAGTTCTATAAAGATTTTCATAACATCTATAGTGTTCAAAAATTAATCTGGCCATAAAGCGTTATCCTTTGACTAAAGAACTTGATGTTTGGCTTCAAGATCTTCTTAGCACTTCTCTCATCCAGACTCCTATGAAGTCCTCAAAATATGCAGAATGATATATTGTGTAATATTTAATCACTGAGCATGTGAATAGATGCAAGTTTTTAGATGGGGAAGAAAGTTCTCTGAACTGTACTTTTATGATCTACACTTTCTTACTTATGTCTAAGCAATCACAGATGAATCCAACATTATATATCCTCTTAGTGAAACAGTGTTATAATGAAGCTGATATTCTTCTCATTTATATAAGTATGGATGTATTTTTTTTTCCTATTTTGGAATCTTCTTAGCTAACATAACCCATCTGTGACAGCTGCTGTTGATAAAAGCTCTCTAAAAGCTGCCCTGCTTGAAACACCACATACTAGTGTTGGCGTTTTTCTCTGTCAAAACACCAAAAATTGTTAGAAACAATACATTAGGTTTTCAGTCTGGTATTAACTTGTATTATGTAACTTTCTTCTTGTATGATTGAAGGAGTTCTTAATTTATTGGATTAAAATTCAGGATACTTACATAAAGAAAATATCAAATGAAGTAGGAAAATACTGAGGTGATTAGGTTTATGATTCATGAATGGCAATTCTAGAAATAAAGAAGGATCGAACTGACGATTTTTGCTTAGCAGAAGTTTGTAAATTAATAATAAGCAAATATTAAAGAACTAATTAAAAAATGTGAAAACAACAGATCAAGACTTTTTTTAAAGCAGACAGCGTAATAGAAGATCAGCTGTTAGGATGCATATTATGATTAGGACGTTTTTAAAAACTGGGATGTTTTATACAAATGCAAATTATATAGTATTTTCTATATTTATGTTTTATAAATCCACATTTTTAATATAAACACTAACAGGATGAAAATGCCTTTTATTTTGGAATTGCCTAAACAAATTCTGAATATCTGAATATGCTATTGGATTACACTTCTTTTATGTGTGAAGAAGCTCTGGGACTTTTCTTTTAGAGGAAATTTAAGAAAAAAACCCAAACCAACAGAAAGGAAAAGAGAACAGAAACCTTATGTAACTTCCCTTTGATCTGCCAGTATACCAGACAAAAATTCTTCCACTTGAACAAATGAAGTAACTTGATAACACACTTAGAGTGGTCATAATCTTTGTTATCACAAGAAGCAATAGGTCACATGTTTGCTGATAGCAACGTGATAGCAGGGAGGAGTGTTGCTCTCTGGCTGGAGAGAAGCAGCCTTTAGCAAGTAAGGACTTTTCTGCCTGCTGTGATGGACCTCTTCAGATCCTTCTAAGGTGCCTTGGTTTGGCCTCTTTACTAATCTGAGTATATGATAACTGAAGTTCTGAGTGTCACTAAAAATACCCTAATTTTTTTTCTTCCATGCAGAATCCTTGTCCAGCAGGGATTTACATAGTCCATCTGTCTGCTCTTCTGGTCAGAGAAGCAGCTCTGATTGGACTATTGAATGTTGAGAAGTATCAAAGAAAAGACTACTGTGCATGTTCAGGTCAGGAACTGTAGTGGATTCAGAGAGATTCAGCTCAGAACAATAATTTTGGTATATCCCAAACAAAATGTTTACATTAGATGCACATATATATTGCATATATTTTGGGACTGAATGTCAACTGTTACACAGTATTGATGCAATCAAGTCACCAGGTATCAGAGCTAGAGGGTGGTATCTTGGCCTTTTAGCCCCTCACTACAAGAAAGACTGGAGTGTGTCCAAAGAATTTTGAGCCCCTCTCTACAAGGTGCTGGAGCATGTCCAAAGAATGGCCACAAAACCAGGGAAAAGTAGTAGTTTCAAATATATATAAATATATATAGGCACCAGTTTTAGCAGCAGCTGAGGGAAGTAATGTTTTTAGCCTGAGAAAAGGAGGCTGAGGGGGAGATCTTATTGCTCTCTACAACTACTTGAATGGAGGTTGTAACAAGGTGGATGTTGGTCTCTTCTCCAAAGTTACTTGTGAAAGGACAAGAGGACATTACCTTAAATTGAGCCATAGGAGATTTAGTTTAGATAACAAGAAAAATTTCTTCACCAAAAGGGTTGTCAAACATTGGAACGTGGAAGGGGCTGCCGAGGGAAGTAGTGGAGTCACCATCCCTGGAGGTATTCAAAAGACTTGTTCATGTGGCACTTGGGAACATGGTTTAGTGGAGGATTTAGCAGTGTTAGGTTAAGAGTTGGACTCAGTGATCTTAAAGGTCTTCTCAAACCCAAACATTAATGAGTATATATTTGGTGAATTCATAATGCCTTGTAAAGTATGTCCTAAGGACTTGTAGGGTAAGTGTCAGAGACATAGATTTCGAGTACAATGTGGAGCCCTGTCAATCAAGAGACGCTAGAGAGCAGCCTACAACCAGTTCATATTCTTTCATGTGGCTGAAGCAACAGCAAATGAAATCACAGTTACAAGACAGGTTGCAATATCTGAAGTGTTGGCTTAAATTGCAGACACAGTTGAACATATTGTCACTGAAAGAGTATTCCCCTAGACTGGCAGCCACTCGTGCCAGCAGAGCTGGCAGTCATGTCCAGAGAATTGTGGGTTTTACTGTGTGAAAAAAAAGTACTGCTTGTGAAGTAAAGTATTCCTGTCCTTAACTTTCAGGAAACTATTGAAGGGACTTGCCCAATAACTTCAAAAATCAAGCACATGCACCTTACAATCTGTTGAGTCTGAGGTACGCTGCTAACTTGAAACATTTGAGATCAAATAGTTACATTTCAGCAACTGGAAATAAGATTTTGTAGTGGAAAGCATCAGGCAGTTTTAAATAAACAGAACTGCCAGCCCTGCTTGAAATAAAAAGTTGTGCATGCATACACATATGCATATACATGCATTTCCTCAAAAACCTCATTTGTGCCCACATGTGTGCTCCTGGACAGACCCAGCAGAACTGGCCAGAGGCACAGAGGGAGAACATAGAGTTACAAGAGCAAGCATGAACTCACTGGAGTCAGCCAGAAAATGAGGCTCCCAGCATCGCAGATGTTGCTCATAGGTCATGGTTGTGCAGCATGTGTGAGTGATAAACTGGAGAGCTCTGAGTAATTAGAGCAACTTACAGGTCATATGTATGCAGATATGACCAAAAGGCAGCAGCACAGGCTGGACTGCAGTTCTACTGATAATGATACTCTGAGCAGCACCCTTCCCTTCTCATCTGCACTAAATTAGCTTCTCAGTAATATTCCTTGACTGAATGAATAGCTGTCAAACAGGAAAATAACCTCTCTGAGATAGAAGTCAGAAGACTCAGTGTTTCTGTGCACCCCTTGACATTGTTCCATCAGACTAGCTGCCATAAAGACTGGCTAGAAATGTGGACTGTACTTCTTGGAGGGTGGGTGGCCTATTTATTGCCTATAGTAGTATGTGATTATTAATTCACTCTCTCAAAACAGAGGAAAACCACTAAACCTGTTTGTTGAGGGAGTTTAGAGGGCTCACATAGACTGACAGCTTCAAGGAATGTTTTATAATAAACACAGGTCCCTAAGAAACAAACCAAATAGTAATATATTATTAAAATTAAAACCACATTATTAAAAGAAGGACTTTATGATAGTGTTTGGACTATTTTTCAGGTTTCTTGGCTGACACTTTCCTCCCTGCTGTTCCAGACTTTCCCACAAGCATTGTCACAGCTATAGGCTTCAACAGCCTTTCATCTGCTCTTGAGGTTCTTGAAACCTTTTTCCCTCATTAAAAACTGCACATAAAGCTCTTTACTAATACCAGTTTTGTTTTCTTCCAGTATAAGAAATGAAGTGAAACTGGCCAAACTTCTTTCTTGAAATGAGAAGTGACAGTAACAAATGCTAAAATAGAAAGAGAAAATACAAAAATATTCTTCTGTTTCTATTTTGCAGACTCCTTTTTTCCCCCACTTTCCTGGCTTCCTCTCATATTGCTTATTGTGTTTCTCTTTTTATAGTGGTGGGCTCACCTCCCTCACCATGCTGATTTTCAACACTATCATTGATAGCTACACAGAGGGGAACTATGAGCTCTACTATGAGGGGAAAACAAAAACCCCAAACAAACAAATCTGGAAAATAGCTGTATCCATGGCTCAGAAAACAATCATTCTCTGCCCTGGATAGTGGAAAAATAAGGAGTGGATAAGTAATTGTTTGGACTGTCTGAGGAATGTGTAGGTTCTGCATGCTGGAATCAATAATCAATTTACTAGTGCTTACATTTGACTAGACAACATCTGGTCTCCAAATAGCTAAGCAATAAATAGATTGGAGACATTATTTGAGACTTGTTCTTATAATTCATAATAATGTAAGGGACCGTTCTAATACTTTAGCACTTCGAAAAATGTGTAAAAAAAAAAAAGGAAAGGACTGTCATGTTATAATTAGGTCTGTTGTAATTGGTACTGCATTTTAATATCAATGGGCAGAGCTGAAAAAAGATATTTATACCTATTGTGCCCTAAGTATAAAAGGACACGTCTCTTTTTTTTATTTCATTCTGTCTCTTCTAGGATCATAACATGGTTAACTTTTTGGTCCCCTTGTAAAAGAAACTATAGAGAAGCATTGTCCACTGGTCTCCTGAAATGATTTAAACCAGCCGCAAGCATCTAAACAATACTTCAGATATTGTTCTCATGAGGTTAACAGCTGTTGTCAGCTCATACCTTTCCAGAAAAGAATGAAGACATTACGTTTGCAGAGATTATGTACTGAGATTAAATTAAACCTTGCATGCCTAAATGTGTTAATACTATCATATAATATAATCAAAAGTGCTAGAAGAACATCTTAGTAAGTTTACAGTGGTAAGGAGGTCCTTTTTTTCTCAGAAAAATTTCCATTTCAGTCATCCTAGAACTATACATAAATCCCACTGAATTCATACAATAGTTTAATTTGTTTTCCTTCAAGATAAATTTTTCACAAAACTTCTCGTGTGAAGAGCCTTCCTTTTCTCTTTATACCTAGTAGCTCAGGGACTGAAGTAATAATCCAAATAGTAGCTAATGAATTCTCTGGATTAAAGGAATTTAACCCTTGTCTTTAAAGAAGGTCTTGAATGTTAGAGTCTTCTCGGAACAAGTGGACAGATTCAGCTTCTTTCATTGAAGTTACACTATGTTATGCAAACACATTCTCAAACACAGATTGGGGACTGAAATGCAAGCATGTCCTATTTGGGTGAATAACTTAACTAGACCCATTATTTATGTTACCGAATATCAAGAATATAAATCATCTCTGTCTCATGCATTACTGGGTCTGGCTCCTTAGCCTTCACCCTTCCCCAAACCAGTCACAAGACCAGTCCTGCAGGAATAGTCTATTACTTTGGACTTGGTAGCTCATATTCATTGTGATTGCCCCTCATCTTCCAATTTGGAAACCACTAGTCTAAGATTTACAGCATTCACCTGTAAGAGGATGACCAAAACCTAAATTTCCCTGATTCAGAGCACATATTGTGAAATATAGGATAGCTTTTTGTTGGTAACTTCCACTTTCCATTCTGTGGTTCCAGACTTTTACTTCTGGATCAGTCCCTCACTCACTAAGAAATCAGAACTTTTTCTTCCTCTTTGTTTATCTAAAATCTTCACACTGGTTACACTTCTTTCAGCTTGACAAAATTCATGCATTCTTTCTGGATAACCCATGTCTTCAAGATTACAGATAACCCTCTCTGCTGTCCTTTTTCATTTGAACTCCGTTTTTCTCGTGGAGTGTGAAGTCTACAGCTGGGTGCAACAAGGCTTGATCAGAATGGAAGGATTATTCAATGTGCCCTGCAGTCTGTCAGTCTCCCAGAAAAATCTTTCTTTGATTCTTCAGAAACTCCTGAAAACATTTTGCTCAACTGTGAATTAAGTCTAGAGGATCTAGAGCCTTCTTCCCACTCCTGTCACAGCTTCCTGCAGACCATGAGGGGATTAATGATTAATGGAACGCAGATGCTTTGACATTTTCCTCCCTCTGATAAGTCATTGTGTCACAATGGTATTAAAATTAAATAAAACAAAACAGTCATTAAGGAAACCAGGTTATCCTATGGACTGGTCACCAAGAACTAAGCTGTCCTTAGGCTAGTGACTAACTCAGCCAGCTTTTCAGATCCCCTCCTACCCAAAACATGGCTTCAGATATCTTTATTAACTCAACATAGTGTATCCAGGAAATAAAGAATATAAAGTACAATTCTTATTTCTTCTCTCACTAATTGAAGTAATATTATTTAATTATTTATTCAGTATTTGGGGAATTTAAAAAGGAATTCATAAACAGTAAAAAAAGAAGCATCACACTATATACTATAGGAAAAGGCTGAAAACATTCCATAAAAGAAGCACATAGAGAGCTTGAGTAGGACACATCTTTTAAGCAAATATCCAGACTACCATGATACGTAGGTGCACTACCATGATAACTACGGGTGCACGGATAGTGGCAAAACAGGGTTATGAAGAGCATCTCAGACTTGCTGTGGACTAAGCCATAGGATTTAAAACATTTGGAAATTTCTCATTTCCAAAAATTATCGTATTTTTTCTCTTGATGGGTACAACTAAAGAAAATACAAGTCGATTTTGCAACTGTTTCCGAATTACCTCAAAATGTATTTCAGAAAAGTATAGGAAGGGGTAAAGACATTTGTTACTGGAAGAAAAAAAAGAATCATCTCACTTCAGTAGTTAGACAGTATAAGCAGAGCACACATGTGAGTCTCTATTCAAAGCAAAACACTGGAAAAAGGCCTGCAAATTTATCATGGCAGTGTAATAAAAATTTAGACAATATAAATCACTTAAAACTACTATAAATAGTAACTTTTACTTAAACTCACATGCAGAAGAATATTTCTTAGTATGGAGGGCAGGAGATTAAAGATGTTCTGCCAAAAAAACAGGATTAAAAGATAGAGTTCAAATGTATATTTAGAGTTGGGAAAGATGAGGGATGGTAGTGATTATTTTAGAGCTCCACCAAGCACCTTTGTCCAATTAACCAAATGCTTTCTTTTTCAGAACAGCTTGGATGAGTCCAGAGCTGCTGGCTGGCCCACGGAGCAGATGTAAGTAGTGCTGCTGGAGATTGTTTATTTACTGTATTTAAATTTAGTATTCTGTAGACTAAGAGACAAACATTACTACTTACTCCAAAAAGCAAAGTGCAGGTATAAGAGCTGCTTAAGCACAAACTGACTTTGTTTACTAAGAGCTTTGAAAATGTATCCTTTCATTTCACATTTTTTCCTTCACCTAGATCCAGAGACTGAGATTTCTTATTCAGAAAAAAAAAATCAGTCATTTCCCTGAGGAGTCCATTTCCCTCATTGCCTCAACAATCTCGCTCTGGAAGTCTATTTCTTTTTGCATTTCCTACAATTTTGTACATCAGATTGTAAATGAAGGAAAATATTTTTATTATTCTACAAGGATATTCAGAATAATTATTTTAGCAAATACTTTTTATAGAGCTGAGAATCTTCAAATCAGAAAGGTAAAAATTAGAGGGTGTGAGAAAACTCCATTTGAAGGTCACTGCTAATGTCAGAAGGTTCTCATAGGATAGATTTAGATCTAAGGCTTAAAAATTACTAAGGATTGCTAAGGCTTAAAAGCGATGATGATAACTGGTTATATTTTCCCTCTTCTTCTCAGCATATGTGAGACAAACTATCAGATTAAAATGTATGTAGGTCATTCTCTAACTTTCTCATTGGTAGAAGATGGTGGTTATCTGTATATCCAAGAATGCTCACACAGCTCCAGAATCCTGTTGCTTTTCTTTCATTATATCAACTTCAGAGTACAAAGATCACCTCAGGGGATCTCTTTAGCCCTGGAATAATTAACACAATGGTAGCTGGACTGCTAGAACAGTTATTGCCAACATAATGAGTCAGCCCAGTGTTTGCCTTGACAAACTAGAGGACTGGGTCAATACAAAATTATTAAGTAGCCTCTTTTTTAAAAAAATCCTCTTTTAAAACCTTTTCAAATGCAGGAATAAGCTTTAGCCTTAAAAGTACCAAAACAAAAAAAGATTTTCTACTTTTGGCTGAACCTATGCTCTGAATTCATTGACATTTGCGAGTTGTTTCAGTCCTCATGAAACTCCTGTTCTGGACGAGTTTACAATATCCAAACGTTTCACCAGATGTACTTAAACAGAGCATTCAAGTTACCACTTTTTCATTTTTTTGATAACCTAAGCAGACTGAGGAGTTTTAGACATTTTCTCCAGCTCTCAAATCATGTTGCAGCCTCTCCAATTTCTCAACATCCTATGCAAAATGCAGACACCAGAGATGTCCACCATGTCTTTTAGTATCTGTCACATGCATGGATTTGGAAAGAAAAAATCAACTCCCTAGTGTGTCAGGGAAACAGAATAAGAAAATATTTGAAGATAAATGCAAAGGGAGAAAAGATACTATGATCACAGTGGAACTGCTCTTCCTTTTAGGCTGAATACAACTGCTAGGAAGACTACGGATATGTCCATGGGAATGAAGTAACTTTTCTGTGAACAAGTTCAGAGTACCTTGCACATCTCATTGGAAGAAGTAAGAAGGCCTGTGAAACTTTAACCATTTTTACAGTCCTGATTTCAGAACAGTTATAGCGAGGAGCTGATACTGAGTAAGGAAAAGCAGGTTCTCCCTTGTGGTGGTGCACACCTTAGGTCTCATAGAGGAAGGAAGGGAAAGACATAGAAATGTGAAGCTGCCTATTCCATTTGATCAAGTATATCTACATCCATCCCTGTGGATCTGATTCAACACAAAGCATATGCTGCCTTCAGGGCTCAGTGTACGCTCAGTCATATTACTTAGTGGAAATGAAGAAGATGGCCAGGAAATCAGCACAATCTGAGGCTACTGGTGGGGGAAGGGTTTAGTCTTCAGACACACACTCTTTAGACAAGCTTGCCATCAGCCTTCTCTCCTGTGGCTCCTTCAGAGAACAGCTGTGTCACAGACATGAAAACAAAAGCAGAGTCTACCACAAATGCTTCACAATTACCAACTTTTCTGTCCCTGTAATCACACTACACTGATTTTGCAGACAAAGACCTTCCTCTGCCCTGGCCAGCTCATTGGACAAGATCCTCACCACTGTTATCAACTTAATCATAGTAGTTTTTGTCTTGTTTGTTTTGTTTGGTTTGGTTTGGTTTGGTTTGGTTTGGTTTGGTTTGGTTTGGTTTTTTTTTTACTCGCTCTCCTTATTTCTATGTACCTTTCTTCTCTTTTGGAGCATCCTTCTCTGAAACAAACAGAATAACCCATGAAGTACACTGGAAAAATCAGTCTGCCTGGCATGCTCTGGCAGATGAAAAAAGGCCAGTAGAGAAGAAGAAATACAAGTATAAATACAAATACACGGTTTCTTTAGCCTCGCTCTTTTGGAGTCATATGAGGAAATACACATATGTTAAGAGTGGGGCTACTGTGTCAAGTGCCAGTGCCAAAGCCAGCTAAATCACAAAAATTCATGGCACTATGTTCACTGCTGCAGCCCATATACACCAGAAGTTTGCACTGGAGCTCTTCCATTCCAGGAGGGGAAAATCATCTCAGGCAGGACTAAAAGGAGCAACTCAAAAAGTGGTATCGCCTAGAGTGGAAACCTAACCTTGTTAAAGTCCATTAAGTGTAGTGGGGCCAGAATTTCACCCCAGCCTTTTTCCTGCTCAAAGTGTGTGATTTGGCAGGGGAAAAGTTCAATTGAAGCACACAGTTAGGCTATACATACAACAAAGAGGCAGGGAGAGGGGAAAATAGAAACACAAAGGATTACTTTAAAGTTAGACCTCAGCTCCTTTAGCTTTACACAATGGAGGAAAGCACATAGGTTTCAACAGGATAAAAGCAGACTTTCTTTTGTAAAGAGATCTCATGATGAAACAAAGGACTGTAATTGTACCTCCTATCTGCAAATCTGAGGTGGTGAAGGAAAAGAAAGCTGGTGGACTGTTAACAAGAATAGCTTGAAGCCATGCTTTGTTAACAAAGTAAAATTAGCTTGCTGAGAACCTTTATTTTCCACATAACTTTTAACAGGAGCATTATTTTACATATCTCTATGGTAGTGAGCCCATTTACAAATTTGCAACAAGTAACCACTGAACTGGGGCTAATTTTTCTCCCTGTTTTCTGTTTCATCTCCTTAATTAATTGCAATACATTTGAGTTGAGTTGCTAGCACATCTACAGCTAAAAGCCTGTCAGCATTTCCATTCTGCACACCTAGAGAGCTTTCACACTGACTTAATTTCACCCTGTGAAATACACCCAATCAAGCCTGGAAAAGGTTTAGAGGTAAAAGTATAGTTTGTTTTTTCTAAAAGAAATCATTCATGTAGTTCTGTTGGAAATACAGGACAAACCAACTAAAATCAAACCAGAGGAGTACTGGATTCACATGTCCTTTTTGTTTGCTCATTTTTTAAAAGATGAAAAGCCACGGATGGGTCAGATCAGCACCTGCATGCTGCAGGAGTTACAGCAGATGCTTCAGGAAATATGATACCCTGCCCTCTCTTGCCATACCTCCCAGCTACGGCCTTAGGACTGTCCCATATATTCATCATATAAATGAATGAGATCTGTAAGTTGTGCCTTTTTGGGTTTTTTTTCTCCTCTTTTAAATAACAGTTATATTTTAGCAGATGTATACACTACTTGGCATCATAAAACCTGCTTCTAAGTACAGTTACATTATTAAGTGTCAGTTCATTGTGCCATTTCTACAAACCATCTGTGGCGGAGCGTGTGGGAACGTACTTTTCCTCATGAACATTTGTGTTTGCGTGGTGCTTAACACCAAGGAACTGGTGAAGCCTGTCAGTGCTGCCGTCCAAAACCAGCCTGTTTTAAAAATCTGGCAACTCTTTTCTTTTTCTTTTCTAACTTTTCAGTGATCTTGCAAATGCAAGATACAGACTGTCTCCATCATTCTTTTCAAAACCTGATCGGTTTTTGGCTGGAAATATCCTCTACAGCTCTACTCTCAAATTCAGAAATAGAGATTTTCCACTCTTTTTTTAGGACTTTTCTACCTTGCAGAGTGAATTTCATTATGAGTTATGTCATGGCAGGTGTTCATCTCCCCTCACCTTCTTAATGCAGGAAGCATATGGGGCATTACCCACAATAATAACCCCACTGAATGTCTCTACCAGCAAAGATGACGAGAAAGCCAACTGGCCAGCCTGGAGTTCCCTTTCGTAAGGGAAATTCCATGAGAGTTATGGGGCTTGTATAATAATAGCCTTATTCTGGAATATTTTCCTATATGAACTTCATGTTCAGGTTATGGGATTGGGGAAACAGTTTTTAAAGAAAGGAGGTAAAGTTTCTGAATAACAATTGAAGAACATGTCAATTCAGATTTAATTTCAAATTGTCATGTTTTTGAGGATTATAAACTCAGACTCCTGATCTTATCAGACTATATTTTTCACAGGTTTCATTCTTTTATTGCAGTGCTTGAGTTAATTCAAATTTATTTAGCAGATCCTTCTTTGGAGGAGGAAATCCCAACATTATTACATTCAAGGACTCAAAGAGAGGAAGGTAGGAAAAAATTTATTTCTTAAAAAAATCTGTTGATTAATGCTGAAGGGCTTTCTAACCAATTTTAAATTCAGATTAATCCGAATCCATATAATATATGGAAAAACATTCTAAAATTGCAACTTGAGAAACTATATTTTAGCCTTGAAAAGTTAGATTTCTTCTACTACACCAAAGTGAATATATATTTGCACTCTGAATTATATACATATTTAAATCTTATTCTCCAAATAAAGTCTTAGAGTAATATAGCAACATTTTTTAACATTATATACTAACATCTTTTGCAATACCAGAGTTGCAATATAAAAATACAATACAGACCAAATCAAATACTCACTTAGATACAGAATAGATACATTTGAGGGATTTCATAGTGCTACATTTTTTCTTGGAATATTTCCAAAGGATTTTTTGCACCTAATTTCCCTTTCGGTATACTTATCACATCAGTCAGTATTTATTTTCTTCTTCCATGGTTTTAGCTAAACTATGCTACCCAGTAAAACTGTGTGGTATTGTTTATAACGTGCTCTCAGACTAGGACACAGCAAGCAGTTTCACTGGTAGTGGGAAATGCAGAATTTCCACTACTCATTGGAATTGCTAAATGCAGTTGCATTCTGGGCCAGATAATGCCACTACACTGCCCAGCACTATTTGAAGATTGGCCCAAATGCACAGATTTTGCAATATTTCAATAAACTTTTTTGTTAAGCTCAATATAGCTACTCTTCTCTCCTTCTATGAAAAAAAATGTATTTGCCAAGCAATCACTTAGCTAACAGGTGAAATAAAGAATGTGAAAATAACTTTTTGTGCTCTCTTTTAACAAATGAAGACAAGAAAAATGAAGAATAAATTATTAAATTGAAAATAAAAATTGATATCTACTCAAAGATGGTATCTATTAAAACAGTTGAAGGTCTTATAGTCAAGAGACTGGGCGTTAGGGTAAATATACTGCATCATAAAAGAATTGTGTGACTCCCTGCTGCTACCATACTCATTTGGCAGTGAAGGCTGCACTGCAAGACAACCCTCTGCAATGACATTGAAGTGACTAATAAAATTGTGCAAAGACTTACTTATACAACGCAGTCTAAAAATCTTGCTAGTGCTAGATCCTGTGCTTTCAATTGCATTAGTTATGTAAAAGTTTTCCCCCATGATACGTGCTCGGGTATTGTAAGAAGATTACTGGAGGAGAGATTAAAATACTTCTCTTTTTTTCACTAAATCTTTGGAAAAATAGCTTGAAATTCTGAGAGTCAGAATAACCATTTGGTGACAATAATTTAAAAACGAGAAATTAAAAGATCTTTGTATGTGGAGAGAAAGGAGTAAAAATATGAAACACAGAAACTCAAACTATGCTTTGGAATAAGTCACACTTTACTGAAGGATGCAGGTAAGCAGGGCTTTGCTGTGGAGCAGTGCTTGCTTCTTTTGCTTGTTCCCATTACAAAGAGCTCCCAATGACAAGACTATGAGACCAGCACAAGACATCTAGTCTTATAGTTTAGTGTAGTGAATAGCCACAAAGTCTGAATAGTATCTTGATAACGAATCTTAAGCTTTTCTTCAGATTTCAAATTTCACTTCTACTAATGATTTAACTGTTGCTTCATTGTAGTAGTTCAGTAATGCACGTCAAATATCTACAGGCCAGATGCAAATCTTAATCTTCTTTTAACACCAAATAGCTATTGATGCAATAAACTAGTAACATTAGAAGGAACAGTAGATATCAGAAAACAGTATCAATAGTGTATTGTGACTGTAAGGGTTCCTCTTTATAGACTCTGTTCTCACACAAATCAATATCTTTGTAGGAATTTCTCTCACTGACTTGCATTTTAAGTGAAGAGATTTTTATCCCTTTGACTTTCCTGCATCTAAACAATGCAATATGAAGCAGGATATAAGTTCAACACATGAATTCCACCATTTCTAACATTTGGTGGGTTTATTCCAGGCCTACAGAGAGAATATCAGGCTATTGTCAGGATAAAATAAAAACACTGTTGACAGAAGCTGGAAGATCAGATAGTTTGCTAGCTAAACGCCATAGCATTAAAACTAATATTAGGACTCAAAAATGGTGGGATATGTACATGGCAATAACAACTAGCTTTTGATATAAACTGCTGCAGAAGGTTCTGGTAGGTCCAAAACATACCCCAAATTGTAAGCAACTGTCGAATAGTCACACTGTCAGTCATCTAGCATGGTTGGTCTTTTGCTTCAATCACTGCTTCTTAGACAACTACAAATACTGGTGAAATAAAAATGTGCTATGTTAGAAGATTCTCCTGTAGGCCGTGTACTAGAATAGTAAGCCTGAAATGTGTGATGTTTTATGTCTCCTGGCAGTCTCATCTGTGTATATTTAGGCTTTACTAGTCTAATTCTTGTGGGTTACAAATACACTGGTAAGTGTCCAGTCTCCCTCTCATCCTGTCTCAACGAGCCCTTGCAGCAATGAGTTCAACCAGATAACCATGACTGGTATGAAGAAACATTCCCATACGTCACTTATATCTCTTCTGCCAGGAAGTCACTCTGTTTTTCCTCCTTTCCTTCAGCCAGTTGATCTTTCTACTGAATAAGGTGATCCACCCAAATCTAGCAGCTGCGACTTGCTGTGATTCACATGGTGAGGAATGTGGTGTTAGATGAAACTTTGCGCTGAGGTAGAAGCAGGACCACAATTTCTGATGGCTGAGCTACAACACAGTCAAATTCTGCAGGAACCTGTAGAACTGGTTAGCAGTTTGAAAGTGAATAAGTTAAGTGCCATTGAGGTATTTTTTAAGTATTATAGGTATTATTAAAGTAATTGTCTGTATTCCTTTGATGAATTTTGCCCGAAGGCTAATGACTGTAAAGGTTTCTACGTAATAGAAGTCTTCATTAAGAGATCTTCTGCAATTGTCTTTGCAAGGAAAAAATTGTATGAGAGCTGCATGTCTTGGAGGAAACACAAGCTTTTTTCTTTTATATTTTTTTTTAAATGAACTACATGTGATGCTGCAGTGACTGGTACATTTTTCTGTTTAATAACACAATGTGTTTAACATGCTCTCCCCAGTGACGTTATGAAACAACTACATTTTTTTGACAATAGGAAATTAGTAGGTTTGCAAGAAAAAAAAAAATGAGGCAGAAACAAACTTTTAAAAACGTGTTGGATGCTTATATTGCCACTGTCTTCCTTTCTTTTCCTTAGATCAAATAGTTCTCTAAGGAGTTTATTCACATTCTACAGATTTGCTGAAAGTTATTGTGAAATCTGGCTTAGTCAGTAGCATGAACTATTTCAGTTGCTTTCCCCAGCACTGGCCAATTAATACTTTTTGTTTTTATTAAGTGACTAACAATGTTATGGATTTTTATGAACTTCTGCTGGAAGACACAGAACTTAGGTAAAGTCATAGAGAATAGAATGTTTCATCCTGGAAAACATGACATATGTGGCAAAGGTTCATCTTGTACTTGGGAGGTTAACTGTGCATAGCTTTATTCAACATATTTTTTATATTCAGTATCCATTGTATGATCTCTTGAAAGGTTAGATGTTTTTGCCAAAATATGTTTTGAAAGTTCTGCCCTTTTGTCATTATGGAACATTTAAAAGAGAGAAGTGTGGAATTTCTTTTCATTTTTCCTCTAGGAAAAAAAAAAATTTCTGGGAAAGAGACATTGATACAAACCACTATTTCTTAGTCTTATTCAGGGGAAATTTTTAAAATAGTACTAATTGAGTAGTATGTGTAAAATGAAGTAAATACTTTAAAAATAAATGCATTGGAACATTCTGAAAAGCAGATAAAAAGTACATGAAAAAGCTAACAGGAAATGTTTGAGCTTCATTTAAAACTTTTTACACAAAAGTGTTACAGGCAATACAAGAGATATTAGAGGTTTTTAAAAATTGAATTGTTGATAGCTATGTAGACAAACCTTTTCTAGACCTACTAATCATCAGGAGTACACATAACCCTTTTCTAATCTTTATTAACTTTATAGTAGTTTTGGCATGGTATCACAACTGCTGTCAACAAAGCCAGAAAGCACATATAGCTATTTCTCTCCTAGTGATACCATAGCAGTTACTCGACCTGATATGACCTAGCTTTGCTCAATAGAAATGATCTCTGAATGTCCACAAACTACTGCTATTGATTTCACCATGCTCCTTTCTTAGCAACTTGACACTAAGGACTGCTGGCACCCAAATCTTTCAACATGGAAGCTCTTTATCACCAAGGTAAATAGGGAAGCTACAGTTTCAGTAGCTGAAGCTCCTGGCACATCAGCTTTTAATTATCTCATCCTGTAATGACTGGTAATCCCGTCACTTAGAGCCTTACTATACCTGCTGCTTTCTTGCTTCTTGTATCTGAAAAAGAGCAGTCTCCTCTTCCAAGCTATTTACCTCATATTGTGAACTCATTGTTCCAAACCACTCTGCTGATTTAACTACACACAAATGCTACATTTGTCTGAAGGATGCTAAAATGTATGTTATATTGAGGCTTTATATGTCAAACTAAGACTAAACCCTAGGAAGACTTGGTAGTCTGTCTTTCATTGGTTGGAGCTGATTTTCCCTCGATGAATTCGAAGTTCATTTGCTATTTTAAGGGAATCTAGGAAGATTTGTTTGTGGGAGGGTGGTACAGTAGGGAATCATTGAGGTTTGGCTTGCAGCTGGAATTAGCTGGGGTATTTCTGGGTTTTGGCTGTATTTGCTATAACTGCAGATTAGTCTATGCTGAGAGATTTACTGGGGCCTGTGCAAAATTAGAAAACCAAACCTGCTCATGGTGAAAACTCCTCTACCATGTCAAAGCCTGTGTAGGTATTCTCTGTGCAATCCACCACTACTTGCCTTTCTCAGACATATGATGGCTGGATCACAGAAAAGACGTCTAAGAAGAATATATACTTTGATTCCTTGGATATGCTTTCTTGCACATATGAAAATGGAAACAAAGATGGACAGAGAGTCAAGAACTTCATGCTCTTCATTTTTTTCTCCATAACCTAGCAATTATTTGAAAGATAAATGCCTGAATTTTAATATACATGGCTAAACACATTTCCATTAATATTTGTGAATGAGCTAAAATTATGAAATGGTTTTGCTGCCTCTGATTTTTTTATCAAACTCCTCCAGACAGGCTATTGATTGTCATAGAAATCTGTGATGAGAATTTTATACATAAGCACAAATTTAAGAAGCTCATTTGTTTTGATTTTACATTATTGTGGTACATTATTTTAGCTCATGGTATTTTTCCTTATTTAAAACAATACAAATCTGAGCAGCATCTGACTTAGTAAAAGAGAGCTAAGGTCTTACAGATAGTGAAGTTCATAGATTTTTTAACAGAACAACTTTTATGTACATGTCATTATTTTTGAAAAATATTTTTTGCCACAATACTTGGTACATACATCTTAGCTAAATCTTGATTTGCTCTAAGGGATCACAGTATTTTCTTCTACATCACTTCTGTAGGTTTTTTTTCCTTCTTTACTCACAATTTGTATACTTATGTTTAATACTGAGTAACTTTCTAACAGAGAAAAATTATTTGCATATAGAAGTCAAATTTAGGAACGAGAAACACAAGAAAGCTATTTCATGGATTACTGGCCTGGTATCAGGCAACGGTGGAGAAGTAAACAGTACATCTCATCTACTGACCATGAGGTCATGGTACACTCAGTTATGAAAAGTCATTTATAAACTACTACCTCAGTGGTTTTGGGGGGTGATATACTTAGTTTGCACCTTGAAAATCATAGTCTAGAACTAGATGCTGTTGTTAAAAGCAAGGAGCTCATTATAAAAAAAAAAGAATAATAAGAAAAAAAAAGTCATGCTGGGACAGGAGGAACAAGTTATTTGCACTATAACAAGAAATCCTCAGATCAAGCAGCCTCTTTTCAAAGTGTGATTGTGGAATGTAACAGCTGCTCAAGATTCTGCTAGCTTGTAGGAGATTCATGACCAATAGATTAATTTGCTTTTCACCAATTATAATTTATCTTACATCAGGACTGTTTACATTTTCTCTGTCATCTACATGCATTAGCACCAGGTTAATGTGCAAACCATGTACTAAATTATGTCCTATATAAATCTCTCCTGTTAAATACCACAGTCCTTGTCCTTACTTCCTGAGAATAACCTTTGATCTTCACATCAACAAAAAAAATAATTACCATCTCAGCCCAACCCAGAACAAGTCATTTCACTCCTAAATAGTTGCACAGCTGGAGACAGATGTGTTCTTCCCCCTGGGTACACCCTACAGGGTCTTCCATGAGGCTTTATATCATACGTGTCATTCGTTTATCACTGTCCAAATGTTGTACACTGGAAATGTGTGTAAAACATTCTCAGAATTTCAAACAATAACAAATCAGAATGGGGGAGGGGGGAGAACAGGCTGTAGGAAAAAATAGAAGTCTCCCAGCTGTGCAAACTTAAGTAGCTGTATTAGCAGAAAATGCACTCCAAAAGTCATGTTATTGCCATCTTCAGCAAAACTTGATTCAAGGAATGCATTGGCACTTTTCAAATCCAGTGCCAGGCTAACGAAAAAATGTGTTAAAATCTTCCTTTAGTGTGTACAAAGACATCTAGACTATGCTATTCTGCTCCCAGAAATCATACTTTTTTGGTTTTTTTTTAACAACCTGGTATTTTCTGACTGTATTGTGGGACACAGAGAACTAATACCTTTCCTTTTTTTTCAGTTAAAGATTTTTGTGTCAAGCATATGTCTCAGGGTTTCATTACAACTGTCCCTTAATTTTATGTTCAGATCTTTTTTACATATTGGGTTTTTTGTTCCTTAAACATATGAAAGATTGTACAATATCTACTATAATGGAAAAAAAAAGCAATATGATTAAGAGAAACTTTGAATTTAAAATCTTTTTAATGATGCAATAAAGAGAAGGAATTTCAAGGAAATCAAAAATAGAAAGGAGAGATTAGAGAAATATTTTTAATATTAACTTGTGAAATTTGATATCACAAGCTTATCGCAATCACTTATGTGGCTATTGATAAACAGTTTATTAGAGTTAAGTTTAATAAACAAACTTGTATATCCAAGGAGGAATATAAAACCTTTAAAGAAAAATGAACATGACATTAAGCTGTCTGAATAACTGAACTTTTCAATATTTTTTTCCTTTTAATTCAGAAATCAGTAAGATTCAACCAGAAAATGTCAATCATTTCTAAATGAGGGAAGAGTTACCTAATTAGATCTATTTTTTTCCTCCTCTTCACAGCTTTTTACTTTGTCATCACTCTTTCCTGACCTCTGCAGGAAGCATGGGCAGTCCTGGGTCGCTGCTCTTTTGTTCAACACTACAACCTTTTCTAGTTGACATTGTCACCTCTCCCAGCTCTCTTCATTTAAAATGTCTGAGTGAAATCAAGTGGGAAAACATGTCAAAATGCTAAAATGTCTAAAAGGGGAAAAAATGTCAAATGGCCACATTCACTTGAGTACTCTTTCTATACTCTGCTATCTGACAGACTAGTCTTCTCTGGCTGAAACAAAGATCTCACCCTTGCTGAATGATCTTTGTTATCCTGGAGGTGAGTCTATCTCCTTCTGTCAGTAGAAACAACATGCATAGTAATGAAGAAAATGACCCAGGGCTCACGCTGTAGTTCAAAACACCAATGGTTTGGCATGGTGCATGTCCATTTAGCTAAGTTTCCTCCAGCCCCTCCTCCAGCCTCCCTATGCAAGATGGCCTCACCCATACTGCGTGTTGGGAACAGTCCCCCAGCCCATACCGTCCCTGAACTGAGCCTAGAAAAGAGTGAAAACTATCATGAGACAAAACTATGTCCAGAGATGGACAACAGGATGGACACAGAAACAACATGAACTCAAACCCTATCTTTGTTTAAATTAGACATAGAACAATTAAAAATTCCATCCTGCTTATGAGGTAGTTTTCGAATGTATAGCTGAAGCAGATGGAAGTTTTTGTGAGCATGTGCGTATCTGCTGTGCAGGGCCTTACTGGTTTTCAGTTATAGAAAATTCTCAAGCACTGTAGTCACAAAGAAATCCTTTCAGTCACACAGAAAACACAATTTAACTGGCAATCATAGAAGAGAACTAATGCTAACTGCCAGACAAGGAAAAAAAGCTACTGTACTTTCAAACTGTTCACTGAAATATAATTATACAAGCAATTCCTTCCTTTTCTGCGGTGAGATCCCTCAAAATAGTGAGCTATTAGATCAGCTACTATGTGAGGATCTCACATTACATTCACCAGAGAGATGCAGTAAGCTCTCTTGGTCTACATCTCTTTAACATATCTGTGAATGGAAGGCTTCACAGTGACCACCAGTTTTGGAGTCCAGATTACATATCCTGCAACAACCAGGGAGTATCACATTCTGTATAAAACATTTTTCAACTAATATGGCAAGCAATGATACTTTCAAAAGCTTCTCAGGGACTTTAAAGTGTAAGTCCCCTTTCCATCCAGGAGCCTGGACTGTATATGGTACAGTCATCAAGAAGCTGAGCACTGCAACCCCAATGGTTTACATATCTCACCATCCCCGAGAGTGATCAGCAAGAGTGAAGTTGCTGTCTCTGGGGTCCGGAAGCTGAATGAAGAATTGGCTAAACCAAAGAGCAGATACTGTTAAAGCAGTTTTGGAAGATTTGACAGAGAAGGTGGCCCATATAGCTGGAATTCATGCCACAAATTCCTTTATGAACTAACATTTTTGCAGTCTTAGGCACAAAATGCAGTAGTGATGGTAAAAGGAGCCATGTCAGTGTTCCCTTTTGCCTAAAAAGCCGAGGGTTAGAGATGAAGATGCAGCAATATGGGGTTCAGAGCAGTTCAAATGGATTTCAGACCATGTGAGTTCTTCAGCCATCAAGGTAATGTTCCTCATAATCATATTTTCTCTCCTACACAAAGATTTAAGTATGCTACTGAAAGAAGAACAATCCTGTCAGGCAATATTAAGACCACTTTATCCCAAAATATCCCTTAAAACCAAAAGCCACCTTGTAATACCTAGTAAAGGCATGGTGGAGAATGACAGGCTGTATGCCGTGTACCTGGGAAAGCAGAGAAGACAAGGAGCAGCTGCAGGAATGGTCCATGTGTGGAATATGACAGCAGTTGCTCAGACTCCCATAGGATGGAGTAGGCTGGTCTGGATGTTCATTTAGATCCCCAGAAAGATCTGGCAGCATTCACTTCAGTTCTTGAGTCACCCACTAGCATAGAGACAATCCTGGATGTGAAGTAGCTCACGTAATACAGTCAGGTGACTTAGCCTCCCAACAGGAGCTCGACTTAAACGGCTCATGAGCAAACAGGGACAGATGAAAAAATAAAAGTACAAAACTTCCTCAGCTTAAGTGACTGGAAAATGAACTTTCACAAACACTGGGGTGGGGAAAACATAGTAATTCCTATGTGTTTCATGTGGTCTAATCCAGCATGCTCCAACACTGTGTTTGCACAGCAGTCTGAGCCAATTGGTGATCCTGCCCACCCTTTGCTCTCACCTTTTCTACTACACTGACTTGAGCATTTGACCTCCATGACGTTGACCCTAGCCAATGTACTCAGGGAAAAAAATCTGCCTTTTTTCATATCAATTTTCTGTTGGATTTGCACAGGGAGGGCCAAACAAACTTTGCAAGGGAGAGGTTTGGACTCTGGCAAAGGGTGGGACCTTGACACCTAATATTTAAGCCAGGTTATGCTTGTGCACCAGCCTGTTGAACCAGCCGAGGAAGCAGGTAGGGATTGCCTGGGCTTTGCTGTAAGTATAAAGCACCTAGCTACTTAACAAGTGTAGCCAGTCCTAGATCTCTCAAGGGAAGATATTTAAGCACTTTCAGGGAACTTCACTGGAAGAAATTAGACTTTGGTCAACTTGAGGATTCAGTGACACCTAAGTTATAACTATTCTGAATTTATGTTTGGATGAACATGGCTTTTGAAGCACTTAATAGTGCTAGATCAGTTAGAGATTTCTAACTCTTGCTACCAAAGCTACTTTTGAAATTGTGATGAAAGTCCCTAATTTTTCTAGGTATCTTTGAGAATTTTAGCCATTATATTTCCAAACTGCTCAAGGAGAATTGTAAATACTGTAGTAACTTCTGTGTTTTACAAGTCACTCCTGACTCCACTGCAGTATAGTACTAGAGTACCATGTTATGCTGTACCCAGATAGAGTTTTCTTGGAAGACTGATTATGATTGTCATAAATTGTCTCAGAGCAGTCTTTTCTGATAATTATTATTACTGTAGTGCAAGAAGAAGTGGCTGAAAAAGATCTTTCTATGAAAAATTTTTAAATTATATAAAATATAGGGCTTACCTTGTTGATGTACTCTCGTACCATCTTATTTCCTGCTTCATAAGAAAGATAAGAAACCAAATCTGTAATGTCTTAATCTCCATAAGTCACTTTCATCCAAATCTTGAGCAGGTTTGTCTCACTTCCTGACATCTTTCTTTGACAAAGCCCCCAAAGAGCACCCAGCAAAGCCAGCAGTCTGCCATTGTCCTACTTCTACCTATTGCTCAGACTTTCATGAAGAAATCCAAAATGTAAGTACAGCAGTCACAACACACATATCCAAAAGGATGATAGAGGATCATACCTTTATACATTTTCATGAATTGTAATTTATTAAGAATCTTACCTTCCTGTGAGTGTCTGAGCCCTGAGAAGTGAAAAAAAAAAAAATCTAAATGTCAGGTAAAAAAATGCAAGAAGAGGGATTCTTCCTTCTCAAAGCATAATTGAATAGCAAGAAAGCAGAAGAATTCATGGGAGCCAAAGAGGGAACAGAGTTTATACTGGGATTTTAAGCAGATTTCCATCACTTAGTAAAATAGATAACTTTTATTAGCTGTTTATCAAACAACAGGAGTAAGTTTAGAAATCACAGAAATGAAAGATTTTCAAATTGCCAGTACAACTCACACAACTAAAGTCTCATCATTTTTCATCTTTTCATTATTTGTCATTGAGATATACACTGGTTGTTGGATAAATTCTAGTTCCAGATTTCCTTTTTGTGTGCACAGCACTGTCATCATGTCCTAGGACATGGGAAAGCTTCATTTTTTGATGTTGCAGTGAGATCAGAGTGTCAAATCTCTGGGTGATATCAGTGAAATATAATAAAGCTGCTCTAAAATGCACCAGCTGCAAATCTGGCCCAAGGAACTAAAACTTTGAGTCTTAAGCATGATATCTCAAAGTAATATATAGTAGTAACAAAACACAGCTTAAGCAGTATTGTTTCCATGCAAAGACATTGCTACCTTGTGAAAATGTCAATAGAATAGATACATACGGACTCAACATTTGTATTTAGCAATCTCAAAATAAGTGCAATAGTCACTGAAGTAGTACAGAGGAACCCTAAATCATTTGCTACATGTGCAGTCCTTCAGTGAGAAGTCTTCTGGTACTCTTAAACACACTGTGTTGCATGCACTGCATGGGAGAAGGCACAGATCAGCCAAAAACAGGCACATCATCCAAAGAGGCTTTTTGCATTTGACTTTTACCTATCCTTCAGATAATTCAGATAGCTGAAAGCAAAATGTAGAGTCTGGTACCATCACATTGTGTTTTGACCTTTCCAGAACACACACTTACAGATAGATATCCATAACCATTTTGCAACATTAGCATGTGAAGAAGAAAATGAAAGGTGGCAGAGCAAATGGTGACTTTGGGATAGGTAAAACCAGTACAGGGAGAATTATCATGACGTAGAACTTGTAACACATTTCATGGCTTAAAGTGACATAAATACATAAATCGATTTTCCTAAACATTCTGGGGTATTTTATGATACAGTGATCTAAAAGAACAGACGGTACTGGAGTGAAATGGACATCTATATTGCCACTCTGTTGTATTGCCCAAATGCCACTGGTTTTCCCTTATGTTTTCTCTCTACAAAGAGAGAAAATTGCCTGAAGAGCAATTTGAAGGAAACAGGAGGCAGATTTGTAGTTTGGGTCACAAAAAAGGTATAGAGACATGTATAAAAAACAGGAAGTCGAACAAGGCTGACTGCAAGGTTGGCACCTCAACAGCTAGCACGAGGAGAGATGTGCTAAGAAACAAAGGAGCTATCAGAAAAAAAGACATTAGTATGGAAGGTGGTGATTCTTGATCACCAGTTCAATAAGAAAATGACCTAATGAGTGCTAGTGCAAGAGACAGTGCTGCAGACTGGAGACCTTGATGGTGGTGGTGGTGGAGTCACACTTCAAGAGCTTAGATATTGAGATGATATACATGACATGGTCTCTAATGTAGCTTTATTTAATATACATTGCAGTTCACCAGTTTAAACAGTGTTAGAGACTGGAAAATTCAGATAAAAATTAAGAGAAAACTGTTTCTCGGTGCATCATTGTTCTTCCTTAAGGGCTTTTGTTCCCTATGCATGTTCTGAGTCTGCCATTTGTGGTGCATGAGCTAAAACAAATATATATAGCTAGAAACCAAAACAAGAACTAAATCCATCTGGGGATATCACCTCACCAATATTTTAACTGAATGCATACTCTTCTTGCTACAAGCTATTTTAAGATAGTTCTCCTCTTTCTCTTGACCTTTTAGATGAATTCTACTGTTACATCTACCTCTTTTTGGCCTGAAAATGAATAGAGAAATGGTAGCAGTAAGTATTCTGGTCCAGCAATTTCACCATGATTTTGGAGATATGCTTCTAAAGTGAAAAATGGCAGATGGCATTGAGTGTGCATAAGCCCCAAACTCTTTGGTTTCTAGTGACAATAAATATCCCAATGGAGCTACACAGTAAATAGTATAACTATAACCACTTATACTTCTTTCTGTTTTATTCATTCACAAATCAATGTAATGAGAGAAATAAATATCAACATAATGTATATTTAGGTGTTTATTGCAGTTTTCTCCTGCCCTGTGACTTGCATTAACATGTAAGCCTCTGTAAAGAGTTCTACAGTGCAATGAATTGTCACACTGTGTTATTAATTAGAGAAAATGCCTCTCAGTTTCAGTGAGTCACCAGCTCTACACATTGTGTTTCTCAGGCTTTTTCACGATATGGAGAAAATTCAGAGAACAAGAACATTGACATTGACATTGAACAAGAAAAGAAAAAGATAACCTGAGAATATAACCTCTTTGGTAACGACTAAAGGAGTTTTTTGGGATGGAAAAAATTATTATCTTGAATTTGAGTGAGCACATTACAATAAATGAATTGAAAAGAAGAGCTCAAATGATTACCAGGCACAATTTTCTAATGAGAAAATACACTAGATAGCATATATATGTAAATAACATATACACACTTACATGGAGGGACATATCTGAGACCCTCATTATTATTATTAAAACATATACTTAATTATCAAAGTATTTATCATGTTGTATTACAAATAAGAACCAAACAATGAAAACAGATGTTTGAAAATTTTGACCTCTCACAAAAAGAAGTACATAGTAGATTAGAATTCAGAAACAAACCAACTTTTAGTGCCAAAAATAGCACTGCTCAACAAATTTGAATGTCAAAATGTCTCACAAAACTTTTCCCTTGTCCTTTGTAAATGCATGACAAATGCATGCAGATATTTGTTTTCCAAAATTTCACAGTGAATTGGTGACAAAAGCAGGGAAATATTCAGTAACTTCGAAGCATTCCTCTTTCTCTTGTACAAACAAAGCTTAACGACTCTAGTTTTGTGCCCTTGCAACTGTACCTTAAAGTTTAATAATTTATATTAAATGAACTGGATATGTGACTTTAAATATCAATCCACAGTCTCTCCAAATTAATCGATTAAATCATTTTGACAGTCAGCTGCTGGTCACTACTGTTTTTTATTCACTGTCCAGGCAAAAATGAGAAGTTCTATGTATGCTAGAACATACCTGAGACTTAAATCAGATGTGTTATGAAGTTTATACAGATGGACGTCTCTAGGAAAATAGATCCAATCATTTTGACTGATTTGAAGATCTACATCTTTGTGCATAACAAAGTAAAGATTAAATAAGGTTAAAACTTTAGTATTTGGACTGTACTTATACTGTAGTAGACACTTCAAAATATCTAGTGTACAATCTTGACCTTGGAAGAGGTTGAGAAGACAAATGCTGTCAGTGGTTCTTACTCATAAAAAATAGAGCCTTCACCAAAACTGTCAGCGGAACATTTCCTATTTTCATTTAATTCTCTCGGCATTTTCATCAGAAATGTGCAGACATTGAAATACAAGTTGCCAAAGCCAAGGAATTCTCAGCTCTGCACAGATGATTGCAGTGCTCAGCATCTACAGTGTTTAACCACTTCACTCACTGCGTGGAGCAGCAGAGGAGTCACCTTTTTTGCAAATGTAGCACCCTCAGAGATGCAGCAAACCAAAGATAAAAGTACTCAGAGGTACTCTTGACAGAGTGTTAGTCAGACGGTGGTGCTATTATAACAGAACTTCTTAAGCAACTGAGGCTCTATAGGATACCCAAACATAAAAGGCAGGCTTAAAATAAAGTAATCCCCAAGTGTAAATTGGAAGCTGATTTCAATGCAAGTTGATGCTCAGCATCTCACAGAATACATCTTACACAAATATACTCACTGAAAGACTCTTTTATTCTATGCCTTGGCTTGCTTGCAATGTTCACATTGAAGGGGAAATGTGGAGAAAAAAACATACACTTTAAATTGCCATTCACAGATTTTGCAAGTTTGTTTGGATCTTACCAGCTCATTTCAGAGACTCTCAAATGATTCACAACATTTTTGTATATTTCTACACCATATATTGTACTTCCATGTTAAGATTGCTGCTAGTATTTCAAACAGCCTGGAAGTGTGTGTTAATGCAATTGACTGTCTTTGAGGCAGGATGAGCTCAACCACCTATACAGAACTACTGTTCTATGTCACATGGAAATAGCCTTTAAAAACATTCACCTTTGTCTTTCTCAGAGAAAAAAAAAATGAACGTTTCTCAACTTTTCATAAAGACAATACCAAATTTCTTTAAATGTAAAAAGATTCAATGGCAACTATGATAAAGAAATAAAATGATGTTGGTAGAAAAATGAGCAAACAAGAAGAAAATTCCCCAAACATCCAGATGCATGAAAATGAGTGCAATAATTACCCACACAGCAAATGAGTGATTGGAAATGCATTAAATTTGGGGGTTGGACTAGATGATCTCTGAAGGTCTCTTCCAACCCTACCATTCTATGATTCTATGAAATTAGAGTAGTTCACAGGAAAGCTAATTGTGGCAATTGATATTGATAATGGTGAGATGGATTCTACAGGCTTTGGGCAATCATAGAAACTAAACTACGGAGAATGCACTACAGATCAGTTCTACTGTTCAATAGAGTTCTTTCCTTTGCTAGAAAAGCCATAATGTAAATTTTGATATCTAGAAGATAAAGAATGTACATTTACATAATGAAAATCCAACTGGACACTCGTGTCCCTGTCATGATACAGGCATGTTAGTGGAAGAGGGTATCATTCCTGTCTGCAGTTCGGTACCTTTCTGAAGGATATTAATCTATTGAGTAAACTTCTAGTGGAGCAATCTGTATTAAAAATTGCAAAAATAATATTTGTGAGCTGAAATAGCTTGATTAGCCTGACATTGCTTGAACGCTCAAACAGACCACTCTCCCAGGAGGCTGAAGGGCTGTAATGCTTGATGTCAGGGCAATGCCTTGTAACTAGTGACTGAGAGGAAAAGGATATCATAGCTGTGGATTCCATTTAGCTACCTAATTTTTAAAAAAATGTAAATACATATGTATCACCTGTTTCCTGCCTTGACAATTATTATTTGGCTTATTTCTTACAGATTTTTCAGCAACAGAGGTTAGTTAAGGGAAAAGGTTCAGAGAAGTGAGGGGAAAACTTTGTAGGAAGCATTTGAAATGCTACTTAGTTATACTAGAGTAAATCTGGAGTAACACTGCTGCTGCTACTGCAGTGTGTATCTACATCATGGGAAAAACTAAGAGAATGGTAAAAGAGACAGTCAGTGGAAATGGGGTGTAACATGATTGAAGAGAAAAGTCAAATTCTTTCCTGAGAAAAATGAGCAAATCTGTGTGAAAATGTCAGCAAAGCTTCACTCAGCAATGTCAGGAGAAATTTCAGCAAGTGTGGGAATTTCACAATGAATACTTTTCTGTCACTGAAATATAGCCGTATCTTTAAGCTCTTTTCTGATTAAATGCAGGCATTTTCAGCAGGCTTTACTGCACACCGTTTTGTGAGACAATCCTCCCATTTCTCTTCCTTGGATACAAAGATGCAGAGCTCTCAGACTGCCCTCATGTCTGCACTGTGTCAGAGAGAGAACCCTGCAGTTTCCAGGCTCCCTTCCACAAATGTAGGAACTTGCAGTCCCCAGATCTGCTGGCTCCTAGTCAGGGTGAATCGGCACCCCATCACCACAGGGCCTGCCAGGCCAGTAGGCCTTTGGCATGGGCTCCCCTGAGAGAGTTGCCACTTCCATGGCACTGCTGTGGGCTCTGCAGATCAGTAATGATCTTTTTAAAAACGGTTTTCATCATCTTTTAAAAAAATCTCTAATTGAAGTCTGGCAATCTCCACATTCAGTTCAGTCCTGACGCATGAAATTCTTTCCCCAGAATTTTAAGTTGTGATCTCCGGCCATTTTTTTATTGTAGATGGGTGAAAAAGAAAGAGCAAAAGCAAAAGGCTTGGTTATAAGGAGAAGAAATTTGAGAATTAAGCAGCTGTCCTCTGGCATGAACATTCTCATTACCTCACTGTCCAATACTGATAAACAGAAAGAATCAGAAATACATTTGCGAGTATTTTAAGGGCAATAGATTTTGAATTGACATAAATGTATCTGCAAATAAAAACCTGGTCCTTGGATATATGTCCTGATGTATACAATGTAGGTCCTGCCAATTAGCAACTCCTTAATTTTTACTAAATTTGTAGATTTCAAAACATGAAATGTAACCAGCCTCGGTAGTTTTCTAAAAATTGTTTTCCTTAATGTGAATCCAAGTTTTTTTGCCAGCTGTATCAATTTCGTTTTTAAAAGAGGATATTATGTTTTGTCTCTTCCTAAATGCACAAATACTTTTCGCAGGAAGGTTTTATGGAGTTCCATGCACTTACTTCCCTGAATATTCCACAAGAATTTCTACCAAGATACAAAACCAAGAAAAGCCCTAAATGCATGGGAAAAAGAAAGAAAAAGTGAGCAAAAAGATTTCTCAAAGATTCACATCCCAATCAAACAAGTAACTGACTTGGCAGGTCTTATCTTTATTCCATCCCTGCAGCACAGTCTAGGAAAACCCATTCCCTATGGGAGCTGTTTGTCTTGAATAATAAAATAGATAACATGCAGAGAAGGCAGAAAACTGCCATTGCAGAGGTTAAGGGAGAAACACAAATTTTGAAAAGGATTCCCAGTGGTGGATGCATAATTGGCCCAAAGAAATGGGAATACACTTTCTTGTGGCAAGTTAATATGAGAAAGCTCAGCCATCAAGAAAATAATCAGGCATGAAAAGCTTTGTTTTCCAATTAGATCAGTTTAAGGAGTTTGATATATGTGCCATGTTTCTCCACCACATCTTGTCCAACTTTTGGTCTCCATGCAGTCGAGTAGTTCTGGGTTTGAGCCTGGATTTCTCCTTTGTGAAAGGACTTATGAGGGGTAAAGATGCCAGGAAAGGCCCCCTCCAAGTTTTCTCCTCACAATTTAATTAAAGAGCTTTCTCATTTTCACAAATGTTTCTGCTCACAAGTCAGTTGGAGACCCAGAAGAGACCAGGACAAATGACACAGAGAATAATGCTCCCACATTATTCCATGAGAGAGCTGTTCCCTAGAAAATATATTACTCTCTTATCTCTAGCCAACATCTGCCCTGAGATCCCTGCTACACAGATATTAACAATCCCAGTCCTAACACATTGCTGAACTTCCCACTGAGAAGAAGGAAAATGCAAGCAAGAAAAGGGAGGGATGAATCACTGTCTTCAACTCTACTAGTGCTGATTTAAAAGGTGCTCCAAGATTTGCTTCAAATAGATCTTGATTGGTTCCCTACAAGTAGTTTTTAAATGTAACTATCCCCACAGAGGAAAGGAGTGGTTTCCACCCTGCACGTGTCCCAGTTTTATCAGACACTGCCGAGTTTTCCACAAAAAATCACAAAACTAGAAATCTACTTAGTAATTACAAAGTATAGTCAACCCTCAAGACAGTCTATCATCCATTAAAGTCATGAGCTGCAGGATCAGGAGTGTCATATGTACACATCATTCCACCAAGGGCATGGGATCGGAGAGCTCATTCTCAACTTTATCACAGAATCAGAGAATCACAGAACGGTAGGGGTTGGAAGGAGCCTCTAACAATTATCCAGTCCAATCCCACTGCTCAAGCAGGTCCACCTAGACCAGATCACTCAGGAACATCTCCAGCTGGGTTTTGAAAACCTCCAGAGAAGGAGACTCCACACCCTCCCTGGGCAGTCTATACTGCCTCTCATCTGCTATTCTCCTAGGCAAGCCTTTCTACTTTCCTGTACCTGCAAAGCAGCAATGTTAATAACACATACTTCTTTTGTAAAGCATTAACATCTGCTAAAGCAATGAACATATCTTCATTCGTATTAATAATAATAATTGATGGTGCCCATCTGGAAGCCAAAAAGTGCAGGAACAGAACAGAAAGTATTTAGCTGGAAATATAGCAGTCAGAAGAAGTGTCTGTGTCATGTGTTGTAAATATGGAAAACAGAATACAAAAGGCCCATTTAATTCACATGAGATTCCCAATCCCTCATGTACCACGTTTGGTGCTCATTTATTTGAATTAAGATGGCAAGAAAACCTCCTCTTGCTGTTTTTGGGTGAATTTTTAGTTTAGTTTTCTTTTGTTTTTAATCAAACTCTTGCTCAAGCCATGTGAGTAAGAATTCAGTAACACATTGTAAATCACAGTTTGCAAGTCCTGTAACTGCAGATGAGATAGTAAAAGATAATGCTGTATAATTCACATGTGGCTTGTTCGTCATTCAGGCACCACATGTCAGATTCTCTCTATGCGCAGCTGAATATGTGAGTTGAATAGTTGGTAGAGATCACAGAGAACATAATTTTAAAGTCCTGGTTAACAGAATCCTTTGGTTATTGCTGAAACAGTTCAGATCTTATAAGTAAAAGCCTAAGCTGTTTTTCAACCAGATTTGAATCAAAGTCAATTTACCTTGAAATTGTTTCAAAAGAGGAGCTGACAAAGAAACCCCTCCAAAACAACAAATCAAACAGAACAAATATTAAGTCAGCAGCTCAATCTTTTCCAAGTAAATGGTAATGAAAATTATATTCCAAAATGGAAATGTCTGATATCATATTATGATAACAAAAGATTTCTCACAGCTTCACATCCCAGTTAAACATCTCAGTAAAACTTTTTCAACAACATAACATTACCTTAAAGGTGCCAGGGATTGCCATTAACTACAGTTGCTCAGACAAAGTCTGTAGCAGAGCTGTTGTCCTAAACCCCCTTGGCAGTCTTTGGAGAGAAATAGGTGAATCACAATCCAAAAGAGCAATTTCTCCATGTTGTCACTAAAGAATGTCTCAGTTTGGGTGTTTATAGTGTAGATGTAACTCACAGTACTCATATATATACCATTTAATAGAATGAGGCCCCAAATTGTCTGAAAATCGACTTCTATCACAATTTACAGACTAACAATAGTCTTATACATGCCAGTATGTGAAATACACAGCTGCGCTCTCCTGTGCAGCTATAAGGGACTGGTTTCTCATTCCTGAAGATACCTGAGCTCCCCATATGGCTCCATTTATATTACCTACCTAATCACTCAACACAAATGCATATTTATCTCAAAGCCTAACCAGGCCTCTGCAGAAGGAAGAGTCGTGGGGTTGTACAGGACATGTCAGTCAGGACAGCCCTTCAGATAGACACACAACAGAACAAGGAATGATCATCCTTTTTGTTTGAAGACATCCAAATCAGTGTCTGTCCAAGATATTTCTGGCTGAGTTTTGTACTGATCACGTATATCACTATGTTGTTAACTACCAGATAACTTTATGTGGATTTAATTTTTAGGTTGATCTTGTATCAAAAAAAGGACTAATGCGATCCAAATAAATATGTGTTTGACTATCATCAAATGCCTGTGCTTTCTAGTTAATGAATCTGAAATCTTTGATCCAAATTAGAAAAATGTGAGCCTGTAAATGCTTTGTGGAAATGATGATCCAGATAAAGGACAGATGCCCATCAAGAAGACTAACTGAAGGCAAGCTGTTGTGTGAGTTCTGAACTTTGTGTATTAGAGAATTTACACCTGCTTCACACTTCAGTCAGTCAGAGCTCACCTTGTCTTGGACATCAAAATCAACCTACTTCTAAAGGGAGAAAAAGTCACTGCTGTAATACTATTCAGCTCTCAACTCTGACTTCCACTGAATGAATATTCTTAAGCCACAGAAGTGGTCACTAGTAACATCCTGTAAACATTTGATTTTGGCCTGATGTGTAGCAATGACGATGACAGGTGTTGACATTACTAGTAAGTTAAAGACTAAGAAGCTCTGACCCATATTAATTCTGTACAGATCTTTTTTTCTGATTTTTGTATTTTTCAATCTTTTGGACACTATCTAGTTGTCAAGGATGTAGAAAGATTAAACAGTTTTAAAAAGAACAAAGCTTTTAGGTCCTAAATTATAAGTATGGAAAGAGATAGATCTGTAGATATGGATATATGTTTAACGTCATGTAATAGAATCACCTAGATTTTGTTATATGTGTGTGAATATAATGCATAAATATATATAACAGGTATTTTATAGTACCAATTAAAAGAACAAAAAGCTCTTTATTAGGGGAAAGGGCTTAGCTGAACAAGTTTACATGAAATCACACATACATATACTCCTATCCAGAGCATGCAGTATGTGTGGTGCCACTACTCTTCCTTTCAAATTGAGGAATGATCAGTCTGGGATTTATGGACAACTTTAAGAACTATTTCTCCTATCTAGTATATTTTGAGTATTAGCATTTGGAGTTGTGATTTGAAGGCATGATTTTTATTAATAGTGTAGATGGTTCACCAGTTGCAGTGTAAGAAGCTAGAAAATAAAATTAATTTTCCATACCTGCACTGAAAACCAAACTGCAACAAAATCTATCCATAATTATTGGTGATGTCTTGCTTTTACCTTTAAAAGAATACACAAAGTCAGTGTCATTTAGTCATGTGTTTCAGAAGCAAAATCACAGCAGAAGAAAATAGTGTTACAGGTTTATTATGTCTCAAAATATAGAAATATATTCCAACAGCATATTTTAAGGAATAATATAACAATAATCTTCAGTTTCTTATTCTCAAAATGGTACACCATTATTTAAAAATATATTACTCAATGTACCCAAAGTTTAGGTTCCATCAAATTCCATTTAGAATAAATTGAGTTCAGAAAAGCATATCCACCGAATCAATTTATACAGAAATCAGTAAATTTTTTAAAGACAACTCAGGAATTTAACTGTTCAAAGTAGTAATTAAGTTGGAGACACTATATTTTGCTATATACCCTTGTGTGTGAACGGCAACTAAATGTAGATATGTAGGCAATGTTGGTTTAAAATAGAGATTGCTGTGTAAAATGGAATGCTGTATTGAAGGCAAAGAGATCTCAAAACTGAAATCAGAACTGTTAATCGTTTAAAACAACTGAGTGTGTGCATAAAAATGATTTACGTATTACTCCATAAGATAAAATAAATTAGTTTCTGCAAGAAGGACAGTTGTACATTTACATGCATACACAGAGTCACACACACACACTGATTTTATCAGTCTATAATAATGTGAATTTTCTGAAATATGCTTTAAATAACCAGAGAAATTGGAGTTTACATGAATAGACTATCTGAGGAGGAAATGATATGTCCTATCAATTTTTAAACAGCTCTCTGAGAACTGTTTAATAAAGTATTTTTAATCAAGGCAATTAATGATAAAAGCATATATTATAGTTAACCATGTAATAAAGAGAAAACAGAGTTTCTATTTTCCCATTTTCATAACACTTCAAGAAAGGGACATCCAAAGACATTAAATGGGGTTAATTCAAAATAAGCCTATAGGTAGTGGTGGTGGGATAACCTGTGAAAGTTGCACTATTCACAACCACAGGGAGATTAGGGAGATTAAAAATTATTTATGTGGATTTAAGAATTTTTCAAGTTATGATAGTTACTGCTGAAAAAAGGAAAGATATCCCATCTTAAGTCTCATGATTTAAACCAATCTCCAACTGGTAGAAAAACAGATAGGTCTGAAACTAGGCTGCAAATTATCCAATAGCTCACTGTGAAAAGTGTTTTTCATCTTTGCTTGAAAACAGTCACCATCAGGGACAAGGTTTTCAACTAAACAGGTGACAACTGCTGCATCCTCTGCCTTCCCTCACATGCTCAGAAAATGCAATTCAAAAAGGGGAGACTTATTCATGAAGTAAAGCCTTTCCATACTCTGCCTTCTGTGTATTTTTTTTTTCTAGTAACTTGTGCATGTAAAGGGAAGGCTTGTGTGTATTTTTTGTTTGATTTTTACCTTCTATTGTGATTATTAAAAAAACTGATGGAGCAGGGTAATAGAAGATTGATATAATTTGATGTAAAAAAGTTGTGGTTCAATTTTTAATGTTAACTTGGAAAGTCATAGAGGCTAGAGTCTGTCCACAGAATTCCTGAAGCTTTGAGCCTTTTACAAACTCTTCAGCCCACCAGCCAAGAAGCAACAAACTCCTTCAGTTATACTTGTTAAAGAAAACAGTTATAACAATTAAGTGCAATCTTTTCACTTCTATTTTCTATCTAGTATTTATTTACTTAAACAGTGTTCAACATTTCACTTTTTCTAATGGAGCACAATTCTAAAAAGAAAAAAATGTTTAGTCAAGCAGTTTTGTTTAGGGGTTTTTCTATGTCTTTTTCTAAATGAATACCCCACCACAGTTGTCATTGGCACAATATGACCAAATGTATTTTACTTCCTTTAACAATACAAAGCAGTTACAGAAGTTATGGAGTTTCTAGTTTGAAAAAAAAAATCCTGCACAAAGACTTTACTTTAAAATATTCAAATGGAATGAAACAGATTCCAGTACGGTCATGTGAAAAATTAGTTTGCAAAGTCCTACTGCATAGTGAGGTGACTCATAATATTTTGCTCTGAAATCTTGTTCACACGAAAGAAACTATATACTTTTAAATAAATAAAAGCTACTATATACATTATACTGTACATTGAAATGAGAGATGACATGAAACGGAATGAATTTAGGACTGCCTTGTCATCAGCAATGCTCATATCTTGACTTTATTACAATTCTGAATAAAACCCTCTGCTTTACATTATTTTTTTCTATTCTAGTGGCAGCCACATGAACGCACCACCATATTCCTGTATTTTTTTAAAATAACATTGGAACTGTCATCGAAGTAGAGCACGGAGATTGCATTCAGTTTGGTTGGTGCACAGCATGGCTTTGGTACATGATCAGGGAACATCAAGTGAACCTGCAAGACAGATAAATACATCGCTCATATCTCAGAGATGTATAAGGACAATGACAATGCAAAATGTCTTTGCAGTTCAGAGAGTGTTGTGGACACAGATTTTCATCAGTTAGCAACTTTAAAGCACAACTCACCTCCAAAACATTGCTCTGATTTCAATTACATGGGCAGAGTTATGCAACAATAACAGATGGAGAGATAAATGAGGAGGCGCAGCCGAGACAGAAAGTTCGTTTTCAGATGAAATTTAGAAAACAGTTATGAGTAAGGTGGCTGCTCAGGAAAACACTTAAACATATTGTCAGTACTATCTCTGCTGAGGACAGAGCTTAACATGAAGCATGGGCTGAAATCCTTGGTCTCACCAAGACTGCAGGATGGGCTAAAACACTTTCCTGTGTCATAGTCTCAGCATGGAGGAAAATTTGTTGCAGGCTCAGACTGAAACTGTTTTCAGGCCATGAAATGGTAAGATGTGGTTCTCAGACAGCAGGAGAGAATTTTAAGGTCTCGTCTAGTTATCTGTGGATCCAATTCCACTGCCAGCGAAGTCAAAGTCAATTCATAAAGTGGATGGCAGCTGGACAGAAGGTTTGAGGAAAGGGCTGAAGCAGAGAAGGCTTTATGCTCACTAGGCTGAAATATATCAATGGAAGTTTAAAGAGAAGGAAAACAGTTTTGAACAGCATCCCAGAATGAACAAGATCTAGTGGAAATATCTGAAAATGGGGGAAATACAAGTTTTTTGTACTTGAAAGAAGACTGGAGGTAATACTCTGCACATGCTGGAGACTTGGAAACTGGGGAGGCCAAAAAAGAAGGAGTTGTAATAGAGAGGGCAAGAGATTATTAAGGCATGGATGAAGACTTCAGCAGTAATAGGTTTCATTTGTATGTTAAGTCTTTGTAAATCTGTTAGAGCCATCTGTCTTGCAGTGATATAAGCCCAAAGCCTTTGCCAGACAACAGAGAACAGTCTATCAGGAAACGATTTTTACATAACTGTTACCATGAGAAGGTCTTTTGAAATAAGCAATAATAAATCCTGAAGTAGCAGTTTAGTAAGGGTTTAGACACACATTTAAAAACAGTTTAACAAATGAATTGCAAAGCACTGGAGAAAAGAATGATTGTGCCTTGTCTGGGCAGATGTTTGCCATGCCACGACTCTTGGTTCCACTAGTCCCTGGCACTCCAGCTGTGAGCTCCATGGCCCTGCTTGTCCCACACAACAGTGATGTTCCAGCCTTTGCAAAAGCGAGTCTGGATGTCAGTATGAGTTAACCAATGACCCACATGTCCAGGAGAAGGTCAATGCTATGCAATGCCTGTTCTGAGAGTGATGGGAAGCAAGAGAGAAGAGAAAAGCCTCTACAATTCACTAAATGCAGTCTGTCTTGTATTTATATGCATTTATATCATCTCTCTGCCTAAGTTCAGTCTCAGGAAAAGAAGAGAGAGGTACTGGCCCAGCATTTCTCCTATTCTTGTTACAAAAGAGAAATGAGTCAGTAAAGTTTGGAGGAGTACCAAGGAACAATCACTTCCCAACCCAAAGAGTGGGCTTTTTTAGAATGGTGTAATCAGTATGGCTGGGAGATGATTGCATTTGGATTAGGGTGGGGTGTATGAATAATTGTTTCCCAAGCCATCCCCATGTGCACACCTTGTGCAAATCTGAATTTTGTATAATTTAAAACAGAAAGTATCCAACTACTGTTATCTCATCTAATTTATGTGCAGTTAAAATTTAATTAGCCTCAGGATTTTTTGGCTGCACAACCGAATGCATGTACAGTACATGCAGAGGGACACAAACAATTCCAAAACAGCCATAAAAAGGAGGGAAAATTTAAGTGTCCAATTTAAAAAATAGGAGAAACTACACAAATTTCTAACAATGGGAAATGAACCATTTTTGAAAAGGATACAAACACAAGAGAAAGTAGCACTGGACCACTTCTTATTTAACAGTCCATAATTGCAGGAGGGAATTCTGACAGGGATTTCATTGACATTGGCAACTTCTCTGGACAATATTTGCATACTGTTATTGCTTTGCTGACCTATTTCTTTTAAGTTCAGGACTGCATATATGCTGTTCTTCATTGTCTCCCAGGCACATTGCTGTATTCCTTGCCAACTGGCATTTGCTATTCCCTTTCACCTGAACCCCTTACCACACTTCTATTTATTTCCTGTCTCTGACAATTTCCCTTCTTTTTGTAAATCTTGCTGACTCGAATTCTCCTATAAAGGAATAATGTTGCAATGGTGGCTGGACTTGGAGAAGGTGCATAAATTAAAATTTGAATAGAAAGGAAAAACTCTCAGTATATTCTTAGGTTTTTTAAAAAGTCCTCCCATGTCAAAATAGTTGGCAATTTTCACAGGCAGAATTTGTTTTCTATCAGAAAGAAATCAAACTTTGTTTGTTTGTTTCTGGGATATTTTGGTGTGGGATTTGAGGTAGAGGTGGGAAGGGAATGTCTCTGGGATGGTAGTATCGGCACTCATTTCTGAAACTGGAGATATTTTTCAGGACCAGATTTTTATATCAAAAACCAAAGGCAAAGACCACCATTCATGGACAGATTCATCAGCATAGATCAGAATATTCATCAGCATAGGCCAGGATATTTTTCTGTCATCAGTTTAAATCAGAGGGAACTTTAAATCCATGTTTCTCTAATTGCAATTGAGTGTCTTGGCCTTTCCAAATCTAATTAAGGAATGCAACCCTTTCCTTTTCTGATTTTGTACTCCCACTCTCTTTTTGTGTGATATCTCATTCTTCTTAATCATTTTACTAATAGTGACACTGTTCAGAGCAGGTCCTTCAGCTGGCACAGGTGAAAAATCATGACCAGACATCAGACTCACAGCATTACAGTTAGACACAGTCTAAAGGTCTTAATTTCTGTATCTGAATGCTGCTGGGGTAGAAGAGGCCTAGCCAATTGCTTCAACTAAGATCACCTTTTGGCTGCTCCAGCTGATGCACAGAACTAATATAAGAGCTAGCAGAGGCAGAAATCTGGCTGCAAATCACCTTTTACATGTACCAGGCAGAGCAACAGATCCAAACACACTTATTTAAAAATTGCATTTGTAAGCCAGGCATGACTGAACAGAATTTCATATATGCAAATGTATCTGCTTGCAAAGCTTCAAATTAAATTATAGTTTAAGTTTCTCTGCCAGCAGTTGATAACAGAGGTCCACAGAATGGCCAAGTGTCAACATTTCTGGAAGTTATAGCATGTAGGTGTTAACATGGAGCTTCAGGGATCTGCAAAAAACTCTTGAAAGTGGAACTAGGGGGCCCATTTGCTTCCTGTCTACATTATTCTCCTGTAATGTGACACAGTCTTCTCATATGTTTTTGCATCTGAAATGGAAGAGAAACACAGGCCACTCTGGACAGTTCATCCTTTCTGCAGCACAATCATACTAGCATATCTTTGAAATGCTTTATGATTTATCCAGAAATAGTCAAAATCCAATAGTAGTAAACAAAGAGGAAAAGACAGCCCCTGTGCCCAGACACTTACAACTGCAAAACAGGCAACTACAACATAGGAAGAGACATACCAGAGTCTGAACAATGGCGTGGTTTGTTGCATTCATGTGGGCATTGAGGGGGAAAGAACACTCTCCATCACAGTAAAATGCAGCGTAACCCTCTGGTGCAATGATCCAATCCTAAAACAAGAACAAATAAACCCACTGTTTTGACTTTGTGGTTTTTTTTTTTTTTTTTGCATTCATAAACTATAAAACTATATCAAACTAACGAAGACTTGTCCAAGGACTAAATGAACTTCAGAACATGGCACAATAAGTCATCCTTTTTTGCCAAAAAAAAAAAAAAAGAAAAAAAAAAGAAAAAGCATTTGCTTCATTCATGAAAAGAGATGAACATTAAATTAAACTTAGAGCTCTGTACTGAATTCCAACTGAACAGTCTATGTGGGGAATTAAAGATCCAAATATATTTGACAGAGTACTTTTCTTCCCAAACAGAAAATCTTGAGTGCTCTTTGGTACAACAAAAGTAATATCTAAATTCCTCCTCTTTTTTCAGCACACTCAATACCATTAATTGTGTTATTGTCTGAGACTGAGGGTTACTAGACATTACTCATCAGATATCCCTGAATCACACATTTTGAGTATTTCTAGCAATATAGCATGGGGAGAAGACCACAAGAAGGAAAATATTTTAAAATGTTAATGAAAGCTGTGTGTTTAGTTTGCTGAATTCCTTCTTTTCCAGGCAAAGGTAATGGAGGTGCTGTAGGAAGGGCAGAGAGGATCAAGTACCAACTTCTTGGGTTTTATTTCTCCTAATGTCATTTTACCTGGAGTTTCACTGGTCAATTATTGTACTGTGTAGCTTTGGCTTTTCAATTCAAACTTTTAATTTTTCAAGTGTTTTTTGTGAAAAAAAATTAAAGTCTTTTCTCTATGGCCACCTTGAAAGACTGATCTGAAAGCTTTGCACATCTTGGGGTATATCAGAATTTACTGTTTCAAAAGATGAAAAAACCCTCAGTACCTGGAAAAATCTGCTATCTGCAGAGACAATGGCTCACTTGTTCAGTAACCTGAGTTCAAGTCAATATCATAAGCCTGCTCTGTGGCCATGGACAGGCTGATTATGCTCCGTAGACTTGGGAAAACAGACTGCCTACATCTTCAGGCTGCTGTGAGGATAAATATACTACAAAATATCTGGCAGAGTAATGAGGCCAAATGAGAATTTGAGCTAGATATGTAAATGATGAGCTGTCACCAAAGAGATAGCACACTTTTTCTCCTCACAGACATGTTCTGCTCCTGGAGAATTGGTTTAAAAGAATCCAGAGACAAGACAGCTTTCTCTGAGTTCCTATTCTTCTTATTTATGAAATATATCTGGGTTATAGGTTGCTGATGACTTCTGCGTTCTTTATACAAAGCTCCTTCCTTTCTGGAAAAAAAAATCAAACCACTAGATTGTTCTCTATTTTCTTTTCTCATAATGCTCTGCCTCTGTATTTACAATATTTTACTACAAGTTTGTTTGTTTGTTTGTTTGTTACTTATGACAGGATGATTGTTTTCCCAGAAAATTTATAGACTTAGCTATGGTGTTCTAAAGACCTCTGAGCAGTGAACCAAACTCAGGCTTCCTTTGGACCCTACCCCAGTGAAATCTGTCTGACCTACAGTAGAAAGTACTGAATCAGGGAGAATTCAAGTGCGAATTTCAAAAGTTCCATTGCACAGTGAGGGATTATTGGTTTCATTTTCTAAAGATCTGTTCATACCTTGAGTAACAACAGTTCAGATTTATCTTTATGTGAATGAATCCAGATCGTAAAGCCATAAGTGGATGCAAAATCTTTGCAAGAATAGCAGCCAAAAAAAAGTGAAGGGATGGTGATAAGGATTCATTACAAAATGCATTTAAAGAATTTGTCTTGCATCACTGAATTAACAATTGCCATGAATAAAACAGACTATAAATAATGAGGGGCTTTAAAATAGATTGTCCCAATTATTAACTGATAGGAAACAGCATATATAATCATACCTGCCATCCTAAGTCTCGGAAACTCACATAAAGTTCATGTTTCTTACATGCTTGCTTTTGCTCACTTGTGTTATAATCTAGAGGAAGAAAATAATAAATTAGTAAGAAACATTGCTAGAGCTGACAATATTTAGCTGGTTTTGATCTCCTGACCAAACTGTATAGAGGAATGGAACAAGCAAACTGTCATTTACATTCCTAGGGTTGGTCATAAAGGCAGTGAAAACTTGGAGAAGGAAAATTAGCAGAGTAAACCTTGATACAATTTGTATATACAGACAAAATGATGCATACAACATTAGGAGAAACAGATTTACAAAATGTCTGTTTGCTGGCTGGTTAGTAACAACTCTGATCTCTATCTATGCACATAGATAATCAAAGGAGAGCAACTGAGACCCGTAAGGATAACATCATAGAAACATAGAATCATACAATCTTTACAGTTGGAAAAGAATTTTAAGATCATCTAGTCCAACCAGTTACCTCACACTGCCAAGCCCACCACTAAACCATATCTCTCACTACTTCTACACATCTCTTGAATATCTCTAGGGATCTGGATAACCAAGATATGGACACACATTTATATGTTGGCAGAAGTTTAAGTGCTAGCTAAAGAAAAGTAGCCAATTCAAAAGGTAAATTAATGACAAAAAATTGTCCTAAACAACAGAATTTCTAGAAGGCTGTTACTTAAACATCAACACATTTTGTACTCCTTCATTTTTTACCATGTTTTCTGGAAATATTCACTACTTGGTGATCTTTAGTTGATAATACTAATGTAAACAAGTAGGCCAAGAGATGCTTTTTAACGACTTGAATGTTTCTGTGCTGTCAGAGACGTGTCAGGATAGAAGAACACAGAAAACCTTTCATACATGCTTCTCTAGGACAATCTTAGTCCTGGAGAAAATCTATTGCTGTCCTTACTGCCCGAGTAACAGGAAAGGAAGCAAATACAGTCATGCTTTCATGACATTAGCTCCTCAGAGTTGGTTTATAGTGGTATTCAAGTGAGGCCTTCAGTGAGGCAATGAGGACAGGCTGTCTCCTCTGGTTCTGTATCAGGAGATGAAGTGTTGTTTTGGACCAAAATAACCAAATGGTAGATAAAAGAAAAAAGTTGACTAAAATTCAAAACAAGAACAACAACAGGAAAACTAAACAAAACAAGAAAGGCACTGAAAGAGTTTGGGGTTTTTGACCAGCTTTTTAACATTAAAATATTTGAGTCTGTGTTGAGGAGGTCTCTCAATCCAGAGAGATTGAAAAGCTCCTGGAAAGTTAAGAGACAGACCTTTTGCACATGAAATGAAACGAAAGGAGTTCTACAGTCTGTGAGATAAGTCATGGTGCTTCACTATGCTTGCAGTAAACTCTTCCAAACAGCCAGTCTCAAAGAGCTTTTCAGCAAATTTATCAACTGCTTCTTGCTACCTGTCCTAAACTGTGTTATCATTGCTTCTCTGAGTTCTCTTCAGTTTTTCTGCACATCTTTCTGAAGATGTGAAGGCCAAAACTGAAAACAGTGCCAAATAAAAAAAAATTAATTATTTCCTATTATTTCTGGATTATTTTCTGGCAATATATCTCAGAATAGATTTGCAGCAAAACCACGCTGTCAGATGACCAACTTCAGCTCTCTTTTTTATATGCTCCTGCCTAGTTGCCTAATGCCATGATCCTTAGGATTATGTTGTATTAATATAAATCAATGAATAGTGTATGGAGGTTATTTCTGATGATTCAAAAATGACAAATGTCACACTCATCTTCAAAAAGGGCAATCAGCTTAACCCAAATTTCTTGGAAGGCCATGGAGCAAATGCTCCTGGAAGATGTGTGCAGGCACATGAAGAACAAGAAGGTGTTTGGGAACAGGCAGCATATATTTACTAGTTCAAACTGTGTCAAACCAACTTTGTGGGCTTTTGAAGAACACTGGGTGTTCATCACTTTGCTTTTGGGAAGGTTTTTGGTAACAGTCTCCCATAGTAGTCTTAGTATTCTTCTGTAGGCAAATTGGTCAGACATAGTTTGGACAGGTAAAGAATACAATGTCTGGAAACTTGAGTGGGCTGCTGGACTCAACGGGTTGTGATCAATGGTGCAAAGTCTAGCTATCAACTGGTTATGAGGGATGTCCCTAAAGAATGATCACTGGTACCAAAACTGACTAATGTATTTTTTAGAAACCTGGACAACAGGAAAGAATTTGCTCTCTCTGAGTTCATAGAGGATACCAGATCTGAGAGGAGTGAGCAGTCATCCAAACAAACAATAAAATGTTGGACTGAATCAGATCCAGAAGAGACTCAGTGATCTATCAATCAAAACACTGACCCAAACTTTACTTTTAATGATAACATGCTTTTTGAATATTGTTTTTTTAAAAACAGGCTACATACTTATTACCTGTTGAATATACCTAGGCCCCAAAGAGTCTCCTGAGTTTGTGTCAAAAGCTGTGCACAAGTCAAGATATATCTATTTTCAGTACTAAATAACTTGTTCCAGTACTACCAGGCATGTTAAGTTACTCTTTCTAAGCTGTAATACCTCAAATCCTCATTTCGTTTTCAAGAAGCGTTCTTCTTTCCTATGGTATTTTTCTAGTCCTTCTGATTCTCAATAGTTATTGAAGGTACTCCACGGGTAGCTAGTTACCTGCTGCCACCTCAGATACTCTTAGTTGCCCCAGGGCATGAAACATCAAAATACATAGCCACAGCCTATGGCAGTGCTGTGTCTTTCTAGTGTAGCCACTGGAAGCAAAGCAGGATACCCTCAATCATCACAAGTTGTCAAAAATCTGTATGCCTTTAATATAACCAAAACTCCTTAGTCATACTTTGTGCTGATTTATCTGTACTTATCTAGCACGTTCTGCACATGTTAAAAGAAAGGTGAAGGTAATGGAAAGTAAAGCAACTTTAATGTAAAAGAAATAGAACTGTTTCACCGATCACTCTTCACAAGGATCTACATACTGATTTTTTTACTAATATCAGTGCTCGTAAGAAGTAAACACTGAGTTTTTCTGTTTCAGCTGTTAGTGGGAGTTTAAAATTCAGTCACATAGAATGGAAGTTACTTTGCAAAAAAAACTGTATCTGAAAAATATGGCAAAGATACATATATGAGAAAGCTGGGGAAGTCACAACCTGATTTTAGATAGCTCCCAAACAGGCAAACAAATGAAAGCTGAAGATTGTGCTTTTACTAGTTTTCTCTCAGTTATGATATTTAAATATTTAAGAAAGCATGCAGATTTTTTTTTGGCCTGAGAATATAGAGAAGTCCCTTCAGTTATAGGCAAAGGGTTGAATAATAAATATGTAAGTTTTCACACAAATGTCTTCATTGTCTTAGTACTCAAAATTATTTTAATATAGACTAAGTAACAGTGCATGAAACATTACCAGAACACCTGATAAGTTGGTCTGTATTTCCTAAGTAGACATATATTTGCAAAGCATCTAATGTATACAACTAAGAAAGTGAGACTCAGGCAAGTCTGTGTTCCTTCCTTGAATTTTATCTTTCATATATGACATTTATAATAAGATCTGATGCCAAAGATTCAGTTTCACATACTGTAGCTTCAAGGTCCATATGTTTATTTTGTCAAGAATCAAAACTATAGATTATTGTGACTAAGAAAACATTGTTCCTCATTATTCAAGGACTGCACTTGGGGTCCAAACTCCTAGATAGCAGAAAAAGCTGTGGAAGGAGAGCAGGAGAATATATTTGCAAGAAATTTAATGAATGTTTTTTTGGTTTTGCAGGGGAGATAAGGATATATTGGCATTCCTGTATGTACTATTACAAAGTAATGTGTTTTTAATTAGTTAGTGTGACACCAACAAATTAAACACAGCATATACAGTTTAGTATTGTTGCTTATTCTTATATTAGAAAAAAAAATATGTAGCTTTGGCTTTGAATTTTCTCGTGTAAGTCACTATTCAGTATTTAAATGTGGATATCCTCTAGTGTCCAATTACATTGTAACTCTTTTAGACGATCTTTAAAAAACAAATTAAGTTAATCTTTGTTTTAAGGAAGAGTTATGTGATGTACTTTGGGACTAAGTTGTCTTTTTTTTATTTACTTTAATTATTCTTCATTTTATCTACAGTTTGACTAAAACATAACTGAGTAAGAAACTATTTAATTCTCTGTGCATAGCAGGCAGGTGGAGTTTGAAGGCTAAGTTTAATTCTCTTTGCCTTTGCACTGCATTGAGGTCATCTTCTCTTGAAAAACTTAGCCACACAGGGATGCTGACATCAAACCTGTCAACAATCATCCAGCTGTTATAATAACTGACCCAAACAGATTTTGTTTTCTTCGTGTTCTGTTTGTGCATAATTTAATGAAGTATGTGTTGTCCATTGGAAGGGAAGAACTGAGCTGTCCAGTAGGGTTTTCCTTTTTGATGTGCTGAGAATGCAAATTAAAGCTAATCGGTGAGATCGAAGAACTTAGAAAAGAAGAAAGAAAAAGGGAGATGGTGAAAGACAAAAGGCAATGAAACTGGTCAAGTCTGGAGAACAAGTCTGATAAGCATCAGCTAAGAGAACTGGAGTTATTTAGCCTGGAGAAGAGGAGGCTGAGGGGAGACATGATCACTCTCTACAAGTACGTGAAAGGAAGTTGTATGGAGGTGGGGATCACTCTCTTCTCCCAAGTAATGAGTGACAGGACAAGAGGAAACGGCCTCAAGTTACATCAGGGGAGGTTTAGATTGGAGATTAGAAAGAACTTTTTCATTGAAAGATTGTAAGATGCTGGTACAGGCTGCCCAGGGACGTGGTGGAGTCACCATCTCTGGAGATATTTAAAAGATACATGGATGAGATGCTGAGGGTCATTTAGTGGTGAGTTTGGCAGTGTTAGATTAGTGATTGGACTTGATGATCTTACAGGTATTTTCCAACCATAATGATTCTATGATTCTATGATGTGGAGAGAGAAGTATAGCCAAAACTTGTGACATGTAAATGACAGCATATCTATCTGAGACTGCTTACATAATCTCTGGATATGTAGATGAATGTTTTTCATTGTCAATGTCTGACTTGATGTTGTAAATACAGACAGCTTTGCTGTGAGAGACACTGGTTACTTATCTGCCTTCAGCTTTGCCACCAATTCCAGCCTCCTCATATCTTGCTGCCTCCATCTCCAGCCAGAGGTCAATGCCTGTGCTTTTGATGCAACCATTTCTTAAGCTCACTTCATTTTAACTGTATTGTTTTCTTGAACTACAAACTTTTTTGAAGGAGATCTGGCATGGATCAACATATATACTGATGTACCTCTACAGTGATGCAGACAAGAGGCTTAAGGAGAGTAGGAGAAAAATTGTTTCATAATGCATATTTCACTAGAGATATTCTGATTTTTCTTGTTTTACAACAGCTCTGGAGCATGACTGGATGTACAGATGAAGCTGACCAGTGTTTTGAGACATACAGCTCTTCCTGAGGTAATTCTCATGCTGATGCAATTTGCTGGCGTGTGTTAGGGTTGACATTTTCCCAGTTTAAATGAGCAGGGAGCTTGTGTTCAGCTTTCCTGTGATAATCAAGGAAGCTTAACAAATCTGTTCAGTTCTCATTTCCTCGTAGACTAGGAACATAGTATTCAATTTGAAAGTATGATATTTATATTTAGGTATCTTGTGTGTACCATGTACCATGTACTCAGATTATTTTCCATTCCTCCAAAATAATGTGACTTTTCAAAATTTTCTAGAAAATATGAATATGAATCTAGGGAAGTGCATCATATGGTATCAGTAAAACAGAAGGAGCAATGTCTGTAGAAAAAAAACTGATCATATCAGAATTACAAAAAAAAAAAAAATCAAATTCAATTAGTCTACTGAAATAAATTGTGAGCACCAGTAGCAAGCTTAACTGATG
>WBNH01003218.1:300007-379057 GCA_013401255.1 Urocolius indicus | reverse complement strand
ATCTGTTCAGTTCTCATTTCCTCGTAGACTAGGAACATAGTATTCAATTTGAAAGTATGATATTTATATTTAGGTATCTTGTGTGTACCATGTACCATGTACTCAGATTATTTTCCATTCCTCCAAAATAATGTGACTTTTCAAAATTTTCTAGAAAATATGAATATGAATCTAGGGAAGTGCATCATATGGTATCAGTAAAACAGAAGGAGCAATGTCTGTAGAAAAAAAACTGATCATATCAGAATTAAAAAAAAAAAAAAAAGCAAATTCAATTAGTCTACTGAAATAAATTGTGAGCACCAGATAGCAAGCTTAACTGATGTGCATGCTTTAACCACATCTAAATTATCAGATGCTAAGTTTCTTTTAAGCTTTTATTGTTTCAAAAAAATCCAAAGAACTTCAGCAGTAAATGAAGAGGGAATGTTTAGTCAATACAACTTTATAAATAATGAATTGTTGCTGTTGCAGGCAACACTACGTGGTGGTTCAGACTGATCTCCCAGCTCTCCGACAGTCAAGGGAAAGGATCACTGCACACACGGTGTGGATGGTGCTCTGTCTCCGTCTCCGTGCTCGTCCCCGTCTCCATCTCTGTCTCCCCCTTATTGTTTATGTTATGCCCTTATATCTGCTGGCATAAGCACCTCCTCTATCTCTGCCCCGTGCCAGACCTCTCACTTCCTCTTCACCCCTCGCATTACAATCCGAGATCTTTCGGACGCCTACTACAACGAATAATTTAAAAAATGTCATTCTGCCATAGAGATATGATTTCTTTTTTACTAGTACAAAGCTAAAATTATCCAGTTTGGGACTTCTTTCATTATTTATTTATAACTGTTTCCTTGCAACATTGATTCATAAGGGGTTAGAAGTTAATTGTGCAGATGAGCTTTTGTTGTGTAGTCATACAGAATATCAGAAAATTTTACAATACTTAAAAAAAAAAAAAAAACAACCCTCAAACAAAACCTATTTGTAAGTAGAGATCCCTGGTGCCTTGACAAATGTCAGGGGCTTTTCAAAGCTAGTGTCCTCAGAGGGAACACGTGCATCTCTAAATCATCTACCTCATAAAGAACTATGCTCCTCAATGGGAACTAGAGAAACAGCACAGAAATTTTTTCTACCTATACACCATATACAGATGAAACTAAGCCCTCTATTGAAGGAGCAGTAATTCTTGCTGTGGAATAAAAGCCTTTTCTTCAGGTATGTTTTGATACTAATTTTTAACCTTAAGGTGAAATTGTGTTTCAGTTGATCACCAGTAAGTTTAGAAAAATAAGTTTTTCAAACAATTTTAATGATTTCTTTAGCAACTCAATAGCAGTTAAGGTTGTTAAGACAAAATTCATCCTGTGGAGTATATCAGTGAAAGGCTTACAAATTACATTATAGGAGTCTCTAATCTGCCACTATCTGTGTTCTGAGACAGATAAAAGAAATAAGTAATGCTAATAGCAGTTCTTCTCAAACAGATGAGTTCCACTACAGGGATTAATTCTTTCCACTAAATACCAGTTCGCTTACTTGCAGACATCCATTTGGTTTAAGGATATCATCTATAATGAGGTTTTGATATCATGGTACTAGATCTGCCATACATTTAGAAAGATACATTTCCACATCCTGTTTTCCAAAAAGTAAAAATATTTGTTCAAAAGTGAGAATATTTAGAAAGTGAATTTGTACCTCCAGCTGCAAGGAGCATTTCAAGGAAAAAAATGGAGCAAAATGATCTCTAAAGGTCTCTTCCAAACCCTAACATTCTATGATTCTATGAAAAGCTCTAATGGGACTAAAACCATTTTCATGTGCATTATTGTCAGTATCTTCCAAGTAAACAAGGAATTGAAGTTACTCCATTTGTGGATACGCTATGTATTTATATCAGTGCTTGTTAGCTGTTACGCACTCATAAACAGTTTACACTGTTGTGGATTGGCTAAGTTTCCTCATTTCCAGTGTTCAGATTTTTATGTTATATCTTGACTTCTTCAGCTGAGAGGCAGTTAAACAAGTCCAAACACTGTAGTTTGCTGAGGCTTCCTAGATAAGAATTTAGGGTACAATCCTTCTTCATTACACATAGCAAAGTTGTCATCCTGTTATCTACTACATAGGACTAGTTTCAGCCTCTCCCAAACTACTTGTCCATCTCACCATCCAAGAGCCCATGTTACTTGTAAGTGACCTGGCTCACAGAAGATAGGTCATGCTCAGGGACAACACAACAAAAGAGGTTTAAGCAAAGCTAGAGAGGCAGGTGGAAATGTAGTGGGAACAGAGTTTCTGACAGTTGAACCAACGAACAGCATCTTGTTGAGCTGCCGTGACTCCACTGCCTTTGAGCAAGTGCCCATAACCCCTATAAACAGGCTAGTAAATCACAGTTTCATCTTACCCCCAACAGCTGGCATCCGAGAAGACTCCTGATGACTACTGGATTTGTTGCGGTTCTGGTTTTTCCTTTTATTGTTGGCTGCTCTGACGGAACGGAAAAGCACTTCACTTGCCTTGAAGAACGCAACCATGAAAGGTTGCTTTGACTGGGGCCCATGTCTTCCAATCAGGCCAGCAGATTTAACATTGATACTTCGACCTATAAAGTAATGGAAATTGTAAATTAAAAGGTGAAGTTCTGCTCCTCCTGAAGCCCCAATGGGAGTTCAGCTGCTGACTGAAGGATGGCAAAGATTTTGCCCATAATCCTGAGTTTAGGTGATTAAGAATCCTAACTGTATTTTGTTGAATGCAACTTAAAAGAGAAAAAAATCCAGCAATTTACAAAAGTCTCAACAGCTTTACAGGTAGTTTGTCATTGCATAAATTTGTGGTCTCTGTGCTCTATATATCTTATTTTAATTCAGTCTCATGTACACTTCTATACAACTGAAAAATAAATGAGGCACATTAAACTCTGTAGGCTAAAGAAAGGATAGCGTAACATGGTTATCTAATTTTTGCATCACTCGAGTGTGAGATGTGGAACCTTATATCCCCAAAGCAAATCGGTAGCAAATGGAAGTGTGGAAGATAAATACACTTCTGTTTAAAAAAAAAATAAATGTTGTGCAGTGTTACTCAAACTGATGTTCATTCACTAGTAAAGGTAGAAAGGCATTCAGTCGCTCAAGAGAACAGAGTTTGAAATATGTACATTATTGACTCTGGTTCTGTTCCCAGGGGATGTGCATATTTCTTTAAAGTATTTGTTCAGTCAGGACTGTGTGGCAACCTCACTATACCATAGGCTCTAAACCTCACTAAAAGAAAAGAAAGCCAAACAAGTCACTGAAACTGCATCAGTGACATTTTAGCAAATAAACCCTTGCTCTTAACAGAATTTATTTTGGCAGCATAAACACTTTTGTGCGTACGTGTATTATGCAGAGCCCTTCAACCGTCAGAAAATGAGACAGTGTCATGTGAAGCTGTGCAGCTGTGCTGGGTGGGGGACACAGAGGTCCTTTAAACGGGAAGGTACGGGCGCAGGCACTGCGTGCGCTGCACGGCATCAGGGCGCCTGGGAATTCTACTCAACTGACTGGAAAAGTTTGCTACGCGGGCGACGGAGAAGCATCTGCCTCACAAACATTTAATGCCGTTAACTCGATCATCCTGAAAAAGAACTTGCAAATAAGCATAGGAGTAAACCTTATAGAAATAAGCATATAGGTTTCCTTTTCAAACACAAACTTACAGTGGCTGCACGCCAGAGTCTATATTTCTTAGAAAAACTCTATCACTGGCGTAAATGAAAGAGGCAGTTTGATTTGTGGTTAAAGTAGTTTCCATTCTACTTCCACTGTAACAAATGTATTAATTCAGCTCAGACTTCCTCCTTCTGGCAGCCCTTTTGCAGTAAAAAGAGAAATTAGAAGTTCCAGCCAAATACCATACCTTGAACTGACCCACTTCAATACATAAACACTTTTACAACATGTTTATTCAGGTGTAGCACTTTAAATTGGTTTAAGATGTTTCCAGTGACAGAGAGCCCAGCAAAGGCAAGAGAAGAACTGAGAAAGTTAGCAGTTATGGAGCAGAGTAATTGGCAACATATTCTGAACAATTTTGATAATTACTTTTTTGACTGCAAGGGAAAAAGATATTTGTTGAAGCTTCTGATTTCATTTTAAATGGCTTTTTAGTCCTGTGTTTCTTTTAATTCTTCTTTTCATGTGCTGGAGTTGCTATTAAATAATTCAGTAACATTAATTTCTATATGTTCCAATCTTCTGTTGTGAGTCAGATATGAAAAACTGTAGAGACTATTCTCTATTCATTGCAACATGGACAAACTAGCCTCTTACCACAGAGTTCCAAGTTTCCCCTCCATTTCTAGAGGGAATATTTTTACTATTTTTCTTTATTTTTGTTCCAATGACTTTCAGAATTTTAATTTTATCTGTAAAAGATTAATACCTTACTGGTAGACATTTTAAGAATACTATTAGATTTATATACTGAGGGCTGTAAAGATGTGTGGAGGTTTTCTGAATTTAAATCTAGATTCTCTGAATTTACAATGGTGGATATTGTATGCGAAGCAAAATATCCTTCAAACCAACGTGAACTCCCCTTAAAATAACTTTTAATATTAAGTTTCCTCTGGGTTTCCTTCAGACTTCAGCAATGAGATGGCTATTAAGATTCTACAAGTTAAGGCTTACTTGGTTATTCAAGGTATGGAGATATACTATAAAAAACTAATCCAGTAACCCACAGCCTTTTTACACACAGAAACAGCTTATGTGACTTTATTCCTTTACTTATTTGATCTTATAAGCAGCCAGTCTCAGCTTTGAGGACCCCTTTGTTCAATTCATGAATGGTATAGGCACTGGACCTGTTTCTAGTGAAGTCAACAGGAAAACTTCTTCTGACTTCTGTGGGTTCCTCATTAAACCTTTCTCTCTTGGTTTATCTTATACCTTAGCTTAACGGCAACTTTCAGAAAACGAGGCAATCAAAATATACACTGCCCTTGAGACGCTGTATTTCTTCTGAGGAGGATCTCTGAACTGTTTGGTTTGGAAATTCAAACCACATATGTTGTCTCCATTTTAGGTTGCTTCTGTGCAAAAGAAAGTTTGCATTTACAGAACTTCTATTATTCCTTTTTTCTTTTCTTTTTTTTTTTTTTTAAGTACATTTGGGAGATTTCCCTCAGTCTAAGAACATAGAGCTTTGTGCTTTCCAGAACAGGAGGCACTTCAGAGTATCCTGCCTCTGAAAATACACCAAGATTTCCACCACAGAAGTAGCTCCATCCGTGTGCCATGGTCATTTCAGGTAGTCCTCACCTTTGTCCATAGTGGGGATTTCAGAATACAGTAAGAAAAATCTTGCCCTAACCTGAATTGTCCTTTTTAGCAAGAAGTGCTCAGAGCCGTCATTTATAGTAAGCCATTTTAGATTCTAATTTCTTACAAGTGTTTAGAAAACTCTTGGCTTTAATGACAACTGAAAATGCAGATCTCTCCAGCATGCAGTTGTTCCATACTGTGGTATATTCTAAAATCATCTGAATGACTCAGGCTGACCTGCCTAACTACACTTTCACTTGCAGCTTCAGCTACATGAAACTAGTAAAACCAAAACAGCAATGTGTGTGTCTCTGCTCCTCTTCGACATCTCTTAACAAGAACTGAACTTGGTTAAGCATTCTGAAAAATAGGCTTGGTTTTATCCTTTCATAGTGTCTTTAATTGTGATGATTTCAAAGACTTTTCTTCTAGAAAAAGAAGAAGAAACTGCAAGAAACCAGTGGTCAGATAGTGTCTTTTCCACTGAACCTAGCCACTGCAATTGCTCCTACACCTAGAAAAAACACAGAAGCATAACAGATTGACTTATTCTGTGTGAGGACAATCCAGAGCCTTGGTATTCCTCATATTCTGGCAGGCACTTCTCAGTTCTGCTATGATAATTTATTATCTCATCTCCATATTGACAGGTGTATTCAGAGACTAAGACTTACTTGAAGCATTATGTTCCAACTCTGCTGAACTCCTTAGTCCTTATTCATGTGATTTTGAGTCTTTGGCAAGATATATTTGTTTGACTTGGCATTTAAATTTATTTTTGTTTTTTATTCTGTTTGATAGTAAAATGCCCTTAGCATTTTGCATAAGAGCTTATATGGAAGTGCCAGGTTGACTGACTGAATTGAAGGAATATTATTTGCCTTTTCTGAACTAGAATGAACTGTGAAGTTCAGCGTACTAAAATGTCCTACCTCAACAATCCTGATGGTTTGTTTGGGGCTTTTTTTATTCACGAAATAGGAATAGCACTTGAGTATTTGCTGTGCCACTACATCCACTTTTCTACTGTCACAAGAAGCCTGAGCGTACAATTCTCTTCGTGAACTGATCAAGCTCCATCTTAAAAGTTCATCTTCCTCCCCAGCTGCTCTGAATAGAAATGCAAGAGTCCTTCAAGCTTTCAGTAACAATCTGTCTCACAGTCCTGACCTGGAGATATCGCCTCATTTTTCATGACGTTCAGAAAGCTGACTTTTTCTGAGATCGCCAACGTGGATGCCAATGACAGCAGTAAGATTTGTGACTTGGCTGTCTCCCCTCAGGCAGCATATATTTTATGTAAGGCACTGAGCAGACACTAATTTTGCAAGAGCTTTCAGCCATTATGCATCTTGGCCAGATTTACACTGGCAACACAGGACAACGAGTGATTCCAAGATCCGTTATTTTGTCCTGAGTCATTGAACTGCAGCAAACCACTCATTTTGTTATGAAAAACAAGCACTTATTTACTTTCAAAAGTGTTCAACAAGCCACAAAACATATTTTACAGATTAACCACAACTTCTAGGTCACAATAGTTATTTTGATAACAATTTTATGTATTTCTAGATAGACAGGAAAACTTTAGTGATGCTAAGAACCCATTTATGGTTTGCTGAAAGAAAAAAAAAAGATTTCCAATGTCACACCTATGGTTTCCTCCTCATGGGGAGTGATGTTGAAAATGAGGCTTGAGAAAGGCCTTTTGGAGAAAGACCCTGCATATATAAGGTCCAATAACATACTCAAGTGAAAATTGCCCCAAGGCTCGGAGTCTGAAAGCTTGCAAAGTGGTTTTCAAAATTAGATAGAAACTTGTGTGCTTTTTCATGTCTGAACAGTGAGTGCTCTTGACAGCAATGAGGCCTCACAAAAACAATGGAGGTAGAGTTTGGCTACCAAACCTAAATGAAGACATAATAATAAAAAAAGGAGAAAATAAAACCTAACACAGATGTGGTGATCCGTATATAAGATATCCTCAACACTCCAACTCCAAAGTATTTTATACTGTCTCTATTGCATCACCTACATAAACTGTTATGCAAACTTTTCCTTTGGTCCACAAGTTTATTGATATCAACATAAAATATGCTTTTGAAACATATTTCATATGTTTTATTAACTCTTCCTCTCCCTGGAGGTTTTAAGGAATTCTGAAAAATGGGTGGTCTTGGATGGTCTGCTCAGCATTTCCTTGGCTTCACAGCCTCACTCAAAACTAAAGATTCAGTTTTTATTTTTAAAATATTATATTTTTGTTGGGTTTATTCAGTTCTGTTAAAGGAATTTTACTTACTGTTTTGTGTTGCTTTTGGTAGTCATAAGGCTCTTGAAGAAGTACTTGGGAATATGTTAGGAACCATGGTATGCTGTATAAGGTGCCAGTATCATGTATGCTTATACAAAAAAATCAGATGTAATCATACACAAATATGCTTGCTCAGTACTTCATTTATCTTTTCAATGCATTGTGCTTAAACTGTGAATGGTTTTTAAGAGTCCTAGGGCTTTTCTGCTCACTTCAAAATGTATTTGAGAAGACAATACAACCAGGACAGATTTGATTAATCAGTTATCCACCAAAGAATAAAATGGAAAAAAAGCCTTCTGAATTAAATGAAACACAAATGTCATTATGTCTAAAACACTGGTGTTGAGAAGCAGATGCATCCTTCATCTGTCTTGGAAGCAGGGTGTAGGGAGAATTGTACAGCCAGGACCAGTAAGCACCAGTAAGGGGTGGTGGCATAAGAAGGGCAAACAGCCCATCTCACCTCCCTGACTCCTGCTTCAAGTAAGCGTGCCTTCATTAACTAAGGGTGTGTTCACACCATGTGCTATAAAGGCACAAGAAAATGCTGACTGTACATCTGACCCAGCTGGAAGCAGGAGTTACATCTATCTGAGTCAATTAAAGAGTGCCCAGGAGTGCTCCCCAGGCACTGGAGCTGGATCACCCACTCTGCTGGGATGTTAGGGTGCTCCTGCAGTACTTGGGTCCTATGCCAGCTCCAGCTCAGAGTCCCCAGCACCCCAGTGCTGCAGGGATCTCTCACAGGGGGGCAGCTGCCATGGGGGCCACTCTGTTTTAGAGACTGAGAGAGTCATCCCTCCAGCTCATTTCACACCACAGTATTCCTGAGCATGTTTAATTTACTAGTGTAACTTTGGCCAAAGTCAGCTCTGAACCAGAACTCATGTAGCTGTACTTAGGCAGTGCTTGAGCCCAAGCTAATAAAACCTGCTGAGGGGCAGGATATATTAGCTTGGGTTCAGTGCTGTGCTAACATGGCTATATGGCTTCCAGATGGCTCAGAATTTAGGCAGAGCTATTGCCTGCCAAAGTCCATATATACATCAATATAAATATATATATCCTAAATTCCCTTAATGTAAGGACACTAACGAAAGTAAACTCACTCCTGATACTTTGCTTTGTAAATACCAGATCCACCAAGATTTGTTAAATGTAATAATCCAGTAGCATCCTCTAGAGCACCTGATGGCTACTGTGGCCATCTAAGTTTGGTGCCAAGGTTGACTGGGAGTAACATCAGGATGAAACTGATAAGTGATTTTAAGGTGAGGCTGGGATGCCGCCACAGGTTGCTATGGGTTGAAAACAAGCCGTCTACCCTCTCTGAGACAGAGAATGTGTCCTTTCTGCCTCTCTGAAGGCTTTGTAGGAAAAAGGGACCTTGGAAGGCCCAAGTTGAAAAAAAGGAAAGGTTAAAAAAGAAAGAATGTGTCTCTTAATGTCTCTCCTATCATCGCTGGAGAAGGACCTCACCAATCCTTACTGCAGCATGTAGGATTAGGAGTCAAAACCCCTTCCATGGGACACATGTCAGAGTGTGTTCCAGAGAGAGAACTGGCCATCCCCAGGCTTCACTTGGATCAAGGAACTTATTTCTTTCAAGTTTTCCTCTGCTCGGAGGAAAAAAAAAGACCCGAAGTAAGAGTCAGAGTCAGAGAGCTGAGGATTCTTGCTGCTCACCCACTTCAAATAGCAGGAAAGCCCAAAGAAATTTTCCATAGGGCTATGTGATAAAATAAATCACCTGAATCAGTGTAGAATTTTCAAAGTTACCACCAGTTTCTTCCCCTCTGATGTACAGGTGGATGGAAAACAACTGAGAGTGCAGTAATCTAAGAGAAGATGCACAACTATATGTCTGTGGGGGCTACCCAAGATGTTGCACTGACAGCTGCATACTTGGAATCTGGTTTATTCTGCAGAGCAATAGTCATGGTAATATGTTATCACTCTCCTCCATTTTCTGTAGGCAAGGTTCTCTTCAGCAATGATATAAACAGCAAAAGGAATACTATTGCAGTTATTTGTACTTCTCCGGTAAAAATGATGTTCAAACTCTTGCTAACTTTCAATTATTAAAATGTTGAATGTTAATACAAAGGTGCTGATTCACTGGAACACATTTTAATTCTTAGGAGACATATGGTATATATACAGGAAAAGCATTGCATTTTCGAATTGTTTCTGCATCTGCATTGGTTTTATGCTGCAATCTGTCTAACACCCGCACTTCCATCAGTGTGAAAATGATCACCTTTTGTTTTAAACACCACAGAGAGTTTTGGTGTCAAAAGGAGGGAATTGGCCAAAAGGCGAAGCTCCAGAATATTGAGGAGACATTTAAAAAGAGAACAAAAAAAAACTTGATCCTTAATTTACCACAGCCCCAGGGAAACAGTGCATTATATGTTGACAGCTTCCATATGTGTCATGCAAACCTTTATTCTTACTGTTCAAAATAAAATGTCCCATTAAGAGAAAAAGTCTACATTTCATGCTAAAACGGGATGTCTGATACCAAATACTGTCTTAAAGAAAAAAGTAAAAACATTCCAATGTCATGTGTTTTTTTTGTACTTTTTCAGCATTTTCAAAGGGGGAAAAATATGAATTACAACAACCAGACATTCTTTCAAAACTGTTCTTATCACATTATTATATTAAATAGTTTGGTTTTTTTTTTTTTATTCCTCAAGAAGACGTTATAGTTATTTATGCACTATCTTCAAAGATCACCAAAAAAAAATTATCCACATAAGTAATTGTCTAAAAAGTCACTGAAAGATAACTGTAAGAACAATTATTGTTAATGATAATAACATCAGTGGCACCCCAGAGTCCCACTAATCATTGGAATCCCATTTTAAAGATTCTTTATGAATAAATCTAAAAATTAGTACCTTTTACAGATTTCATTATTACCCAGGGCCCCAGTGCAGCACCTGAATACCTGAAATAGGGATCTTCTGACTTACAAAATCCCTTTTATTTTAATGGTCTGTTGCAATAGAAAGGTTAATGCATCAGGTCTTATCATAAATGTCTCCCCAGTTATGGTCACAGAACTCCTCTACCTCCTGTAAACTCAGTGGACAGCTGGAGGCATGAAGAATCATGCTTCAGACCTACACAGTCTAAAGTTCACTTGAGCCAAGGGAAGGTTTTTCAGTTGATTTGAACCAGTCTTTTGAGTTTTCACAGAAAACTGGTTGGAGGGAAGGTGGGTGGGGTCCACTGGGTCACAAATTGAGTCCACTACATACTGAGTCATGTATAAAAATTCATGTTCCATCTGTACACAAACGTGTCATTCAACTGCTGGTGTTTCTAATAGCTTCCAGAAGTAACTGCAACCCAATAAAAATAATCAAAGCCTTAAGAGCAAAATTGTAAGAGTAAGAAAGAATTATTTTCCTTATGCTAAGCTGAAGTTGTCTAGCACAGGTCACCTCTACAGCTTTGAAAACTTTAGTCCCTGGAAGGGCAGTCTTCTTGCATGAATAAACTGAAAAGAAAAAAAAAAAGTGAGGGAAGAGGGGAATTCCCATCTCATTCAAGCAGCTGTGTTGAGAAATTCAAATAAGTAAGGTACAGAAGGCAAAGCTGCTTGTAGCTTTGGAATTTAAAATAGAAAATTATCTATCACTTTTCTGATCTTATGAGTAGGTCAAGGAAATATTTACATAAACTATTCTTTTACAATCTCTTCAGTGTATTAACCTAAAGGTTTCCTTTTATCCGTAACAAATTTCCTGTGGTTTACTGAATGACTATAATTTTGAGGGTAGAACCAACAAATTGCTGGTTCCAGGGTTTCTTAATGAAGGCCTTTCATGGATATTTAATTTTCAAGAATTTCTATATTTGAATGTCCCAGAAAAAAAAAAAGAAAGAAAAAAGTCAAGGATGGAGTTTATTCTGGAGCAGGAAAGCTGGCCAGAAGCCAGTCCACCTAATTTGGATGCATGACGGAGGTGTCACCTCTCCAGAATTGTAAAGGCTTTAAAAATGGCCTCACAAAAGCAAGCTGCCTAACAGCCGCTTCCCATACAGCCCGAGCTCAGGTGTGCTGCCTTTCAAGGCTGTGGGAATGCAGTAACAACGTGGTCTACTTTGCACTTCTGCCTCCCTTTTCCAGTGACTGTATGCTGACCGAACAGGCAATATTAGGTGAAATGGTCATCTGCTTTGGTTCAAGCTTGCCAACTCCCTCTGTAAGCATCATGCCTAGAGGAGGACAGCTTTTGCATAACTCTCCAGCAGTCAGAGTACTTGCTCAAAAAGTATGAGAGGCTTTGTTCACAGCCCAGCTGAGCCTAAGGGAGAGATCACATCAAAATGAATGAGAAAATGTAGCGAGAAAAAAGAAAGAAGAAAAAAAATACTAATTCTTACACCAGGGTTTTTTCTGCTACTCATTAACATTATGTCTGCTAAGGTTTAGATTAACTGGCATCATAGATCCCTTGACCTCTGACATAAAAAGCTTTTTTGACAAGGAAGAGCTAAATCTGAAAGTTTGCTTGTAAAGTAGTATGGATTAAGTGAACCATCACAGAAAAAATAGCATATAAGTCTCTTTTTATTAGTTTCTAAAGAAGTCTAAGTAAAGAACATTTATTCTAAAAATATTATTTTGCATTGAGATGCATTTTCACTTTTTAATGACCATAACTGAATGTAGTAGCCCAGTGAGTTAGTACTAAGACACCACAGTTCTGACTTCAGTTTTGATAACATTCTTTCTATTTTTCAGCTAATTAAATTTTTCAAGATCTGAATTTTTAACCCATGTTATGTTAAAAAAAAAATGGAAATTATATTTTATTTCAATTTTTATTAAAAAAATATCCCAATATGCTATTGTTAACCTCTCTCCAACGTCAGTAACAGCGGCTATAAGATACCTTCTGAATTGTCTTGAAGGGGTTTTAATACATGTTTTTAATGCTTCTTTCTCCATGCTTCAGCCTAGAAAGTCCTTTAGAAACTTCCTAAAGGAAAAATACTGAAATTCTGCTTGAGTTTCCTTAATGTAATTGTCAGAGGAAGAACATGAAAAATGTTTATGGATTAAAAAATGTGTATGTAGGAGCTTTTATCCCAAAGTTCATTTAATTTAACTTAGTATTCCACAGAACTAAGAATAATAGAAAGTCTGCAGATTATAGCTATAGCAGGATAAGACTTGTGGTTTTTGCTATGAACTCTCAGCGAGTTGTCACCAAGTTAAAAAACACATGTCCAGAAAAGATTCCCAGTCAGAGATGACAGAGCATATACGGCATTATGATCTACAGTTATGATCTTACCGTCCCCGGTTTCAGCGCAGAGCTGCAAGCCCAGATTGTTCTGTGGATTAATCACCCAGTGATTGCTGGTCACAGTAATGTCAAACACAAACCAGCCCACATCGGAAGCTTGAGCCTTTCTTGTGTCTAACAGGAACAAGTCTGCATCCCTAAGTTAAAGAAAATAGAGGGTTAAGACGTTCAAATATTATTAATTTTTGTCCTTTATTTCCTTGTTGACAATAACTTCCTGGAGTCCAAATGAATAATGCTTTGACATATCCTCATCGCAACACAGTACAGCATGTGCTATAGCTAACGTGTAACTGTTAAGTATAATACAGGTATTTCCCCTAAGAGGCCTTTCTGAAATGAGTCTCAGCATGTAAAACTACAGCACTGGAAAACCTGAAAAATCCAGCTTCCTGATATAAATACACAAAATATATAATTGAGGCTGTGTATAAAGGATTCATCTTTCAGCACTAGAATGTCTTAAGAAGATTAACTTTTATAAACCATTCAGTGCAAAAGACTAAAAATGTCAAAATCATGTTCCAATTCCAACTCAAATTCAAAGGCAGAGTATTGTTAAAGAAATCTGTTACTAATAATGTATGACAGCAGCTATATCATATGACAAAACATGAATAGATGACAGTTCAGACAGTTTCATATTAGTACAGATGTTTAGAAAATAAGTCTCTATATCAAAGGAGAAATTATATATCTATTAAATAATTTAATTACTACATTTTAACCCTCCGTTCCCTGGTATATTCTTAATATTTTTTTTTCCCCTTGAAACTTTCCAGTAATTCAGAAGTGCTGCTCAGGGAAGTTACTAAATAGCGTTACTAAATGTTTAGCATGGATCGTTTATTTGCTATGTTTTCACATACCTCCTCACACAATTGGTTCCAGAACCACATCTATATTACAAATCATTTACTACAACGGCCACACTATACCCAAGATATTTAACTCTCATCAGTTTTGATTTACATGCTTCTACAAAGAAGCATGCATTATGAAAAACCATTTTCGTAATTTAGCCTTCTAAATCTAAATCATTAGTTATAGAATCCTAATTCTTTTCTGACATAAATAGTAATCAAAACAATAAAGTACAGGACAAATTATTTTATTCTAAATTTTGACTATCCAAGTCATCTAAAAGCAGACTTGACTTACACAGACCTTGGAATCATATTTTTACCTTGCAGAACACATGAAAATATGCCTACAGGTGATAGACAGAAGTAACAGGCTTTGTGTAATAAGTAGATCTGAAATCACCATGCTCCCGTCACTCTGTTCTTATGTCACCTAATCACAACAACATCACAGGAAGTTACTGTCTTATCTAGACTAAACATCATAAATGCACCTAGAAGATCTGATACTGAAACAAACCCATTCCATGCAGCTCTTGAATCTGTGATTGTTCAACACTCAGGAAAATAAGCTATGGCAAGCATATGTTAACTTACATGGCAGAAGTATCTGCAGAATCAGGTTAAGAGCTCAGAAATTATACAGAAGGCATTTAAAAAAACATGAACAGGCTCTCTTTCAAGTCACACTTTTTTTGTTGTTTTTCTTCTGTTAAAGTACAGTCTTTTGCTGAGCTCTTATCACTTCCATTCTAGTAGAACTGTGCTAATGACCACACAAGGAGAAAACATACATTCTCCCTCTGGAGCTAACATGAAAACAGTCTTATAATTCAAAAGAGTCTGACCTGCTACACTAGCCCTGAACAAATTAACAACATACTACCAACTGGTAAGTAGTACTCTCTGGAATCTTAAATGCCAACTTTTTTTTTCAGTAATAAGCAGTTTTATGAGAACTTCGAAGCTGAAAAGTTTAGTTCTCAGTGTGACTGCCTTAAAGACATTTATTTATAAATATTTCTTATATCATTCAGTGATATATAGTTTTAATAGAAAACTGTAAAATCGTTTGGAATAAAAAGTATTACAATATCACAGTGCTATAATTTCACATTTGTCTCGCCTCCTTCTAGAATTCATAATTGTTTTTCCGTACAAATTCTTTCAGCTCCAAAATTTTGCTGGGACTGATAATAAATGTTCTCAAAAGTCAGATGTGCATTGTCTTACATGCCAAATCAGAATAGGGCACTACTAATGATACAGTCCAGAAATGCCTATGAGGGATAAATTTCCCTTGTGAATGTTTCCTCAGCATGACTTTATTACTCTGCACTGCAGCAGAAGCTCATACGCACTCTTTGATACTGAGATGTCAATATTCTTTTCTGCATTCCTGCAAGCATAGTGATCTGGCTAAGACAATAGACTCAAAGATACAGGTTGTTCTCACCTATTAACTCAGTAAAAGAACTAAAATTTGGTTGTGTGTATCTGAAGGAAGCTAGAAATAATTCTCAAGAACACATAGTAGAATAGAGAAAAATACTCCAAATCAATTATCATGATTTAGTCAGTTACTACAGAATTTCAAAGTATTTGTCAGGAAAAAAAAGAACTTCAAGTTTCCCCCATTAACTGGTGTCATTCACTCAAACTTCTCATCACATTCTGTGACATTTTTAATTTTAAAATTATCCTTTATTCTGAGAAAATAAAAAAAAAAGGATTATACTTCAAATGAAAAACAGATGCAAATTTTGGCTTTAAATTTAAAAAATATTTCTATTTAAGAAATAGCCCACAACACATAATAAAAAAGTAAGGCATTATGTCGTAAATAGCCTGAACTGCAACAGTGAACACATTCAGGCAGAGTACACTGATTGGCTTTACCTTTATGGAGGCTGTTTAAGTTTAGTGATCTCAGTCTTGTCCCAAACGGCCAGTTGTCTACAGCAGAAATGCTACCACAGTCAAGAATTTAAGCAGAGAGGCTGCGGGCAGAACATCTAAGAAGTTCCACGTCTCCTGGGTCACTTAAGGAAGTAAAGGTGGAATAAACCATCTTTATTTCCTTGAAATGCAGCAAAGTTTTTGACCAGATCTAATCACGATTACTGTGTAATAGGCCATCCCCATGATGCTGCTTCACCTCTTGCCTCATTCCAGAAAGCTGCTGTAGTATCTTCATATCACTTGAGGATTCCCTAATGTGGGAAGAATCCTCGGGGTTTAGTTAAATTAGTGGCTAGCTGCCACCAGGTCATGAAGAAGGATTTGGCCTGTTGGACTACATTACTTTCATCATGAGAAAAGATCCGGGTAGGAGTACATTGGCAGGGCTGCGTAGGAAAGTTTGCCTTGCCATGAGCTGTGCTTTACAGGCTTGCTTAGAACAAGTAGAAAGTTTCAACCTCAAAGCCATAATATCAGCAAACTCTTGAGTGAATTCAGTACACACACACTTCAGCAGCACTGCTGCCACAGACACAAAAAAAATGTAGAAGACTAAAACATGATCCTTAGTCTGCAATGCAGAAACCCTAAACTCTGACCACTCCTTGCCTGAAAGCATTTCAGGACTGTGAGGTTGCAGAGCACGTGCAAGAGACACCCATGTTTTCTGTTCAAAGCAGAGAAGAGTGGAGAAGCAGAGTCAGATCCAGCAGTTTTGCTGTGGTATGGCACTAGTAAGGAGTGGGGGACGTTAGATAACTGGAATCATTTAATGGCTTTACAGGGACTTTAAAGACCTTTTAATTCCAACCTCCCAGTCAGGGGCAAGGACACCTTCTACTAGACCAGGTTGCTCAAAGCATCATCCAGTCTGGCCTTGATCTTTTCCAGGAATGTGACATCCAAAGCTTCTCTGGGCAATCTCTTCCAGTGTCTCACCCCTCTCATAGTTCTCACCCTCACACTCTGTAGTTGTAGCTTCTGAAAATTATGCACCTAAAATCTCACATATGTATGTTGAATAAACTTTAGGTGACAAAGTTAAAAATAAAATTAATGAAGTCTAGGCCTTATAAGAAAAATCTGGTGCTTTATGGCAAAAAAAAAAAAAAAAAAAAATCCCCAAACCAAAACAAAGAAAGATCTTGTAAGCTTCTGAAATCAAATAAGTAGCATATAATTGCGTGTCCTTTTTTCCAGCACTGTGCTTCCACTAGACGACGTGGATTTTTAATGTTTACAGATGGGAATAGAAAGTATTTATACATTTATCTTTGTATATTGAAATAAATTAAGATCATTTCTTCAGGGCTTCATAGAGACAGCTGTCTCTTTAACAAATCTGATAGTATTGTGATCTTCCTTCAGAATAATAAGCAGTTTTGCTTTGCCTAAAATAGAATAGAAACTAACTACTCAGAAAACATTTTTTTAAAATCCAAATTTATTACAAAAACTATCTTTTCCCATTAGTTCTTAAAAAAATAATCTGTTGAGTTTTCAGGTGAAGAGGTTTTATCACCTTAGCCTTGACCTGAGTTCTTTAGAAATATATGTTTTGTTACTTCCTGTTTCATCGCTTCCTCCAAGAAGCTTCTTTTAGAACCTACATCAAAAGAATGCTGAAGACAGAGGTAAAAAAAAAAACAAACTCACTGTTTCATTCACCTCTGAATTTGGTATGAAGGTAGAAGGTATTCCGGAGGGCTGAGTAATTCCCCTTCTGTTGGTTCTGCTCCATTGATGCAAAATGACACCTCATTCATAGTCATAAATATTTTGTAACTTGATGTTCAGATATCTCACCTAGAAGGTACAAGCTCAAGCTTCTGTGGGCAGAAATGAGATTTGAACTCTAGCCCAGTGTTCAAGCTAACTGGTGACAGAGCAATTTTTTCGTTCAGAATACCCAGCAAGTTTAGGCTGCCATTTTATTTTGCTTTTGCTAAATATGATCAGGTTATAAATATTTTATTTATTGCAAGATGAGAGAGAGATTTTCTTTATCTCAAAACAAAACTTTTTTTCCCCTCACTTTTCTGGGAAAAGACATAAACTAATGTAATTGAAAACCCCAAATTTTGTGTGTATGTAGTTTGTTTTTCAGAAGCATCTTGGAATTCCTACAAACTTTCAATGAGAATTTTCAGTCACTTAGCTACTTTGGTGAAATCTAATCATTTACTCAGTTCTTACGGAGTCTTACAAATACGTCACGGACAGACCTCTGAAAACTCAAGTGTAATATCATACGTGGCACATAGGGACATGGTTTAGTGGTTGGCTTGGCAGTGTTAGGTTAGCGGTTGGACCTGATGATCTTAAAGGTCTTTTCCAACCAAAATCATTCAATAATTCTCTGATTCTGTGATTTATTTTAATTTTCAGTTATGGTGAGCAGCATGTGTTAAGTGTGCATGTTAGTGCATGACTTTCCATTGTAATTATATTCTATATAATATTAAAACACACAAAAAAAGCCACACTCTTTCAAAAGCAACCAAATTGAATGGCCTGTCTGCCTTTAAGGACCTAACTGAATCTTGGCTTGTAGTACCCCAGTATCAGCAAATGGTGCATTTCCCAAATCCAGACGCTTAGACTGTGCATATAAAGTCCACCATTTGCTCACTGAGAACATGAACGTTCATCCCCTCTGAGCATGAATAGATTATTTGATGACATGCAACTCTCCATTAACCTGTAATAAATTATATTTAAGATAAGTTTTATTTTTGATCAGTATTTGTCATTGTTGCCTAGAAATTAATACTGAACAAGACACAATGATAGCAATGGTGCCTTGCTGAGGATACGCTTATGATTAGTTGTGGTCTCCCTACTTAAGATAGAAACGTGAGGTGTTATTCAACATGTGATATGTTCATGCCAACAGGGTACCTGTTTGGATACTCCTTGATGATCTGATATACGCTAATCTGAATGGTTTCATTCTCAAAGCGGCTGTTGCTCCGATCTTTGTATATCCGGAATTCGGCTGCTGTCACTGCCTCTCCATGCGGGATCTGAGTAAGGTCAAAACGAAACTCTTTGTAGTGCCTTCGCTGGTGAGAGAAGTCCTTATCCCTTTCAACTGTGAGAAAAAGAGTTGAATGTAAATTAAAGAGGTGAAACGAATGTCCATTTCCCATGATTAATTGAGCATTCCCTGTGCTTGAGAGTAAACAAACAGCACAATATAAAACTGTGCAAATAATAAAACCACAAGTCCAGACATACTTCCAGTTAAAGGAAATTCCGCCAGCCCAGTGTCTTCGGTTCAAAAAAACCCCAAAACCTCAGTGGCTTTTATACAAATTCCAGAAGCTGAAGTGGAAAGAATATAAAAAAAAAAAAGCTGAAAGGGGGCATGTTGTAAAGTAACTTGAAATATGGACTATCTGAAATCTGTGAAAGGACTTAGGACTCAGCGTAGTCATAAGCACAGCAACAGTAATGTCAAAGTCATAGATGATTTTAGAAAACACTAATTGCCACTAATAGCCAGGTACATGAGAGAAAAGACTGACTTTGCTTGACTCTTTGCACTTAACAAATTCTGGAGTGGTACTAAAGTGCACTGTGACAACTATATATTTAAGACACAGTTACATCATATAAATTAACACATGCTGTGTTCTAATGGCAACATCACATAAATTAACACATGCTGTGTTCTAATGGTGTAAGTGTCATCTTGCCACTGGTCAGAAGGAGTCATGAATCAGGCTTGAGTGGTTTTGGCATCCCAGCAGCAAAAAGAGAACAGTCCACATTTAAGAAGTCCCCTCAAAACTGCTGTGGGTGAGCAGGTGCAGCTCTCTCTGTTTCTGACACTGTCACAATTTAAAATAAAAAAGAAAATAACCTCATCATTGCTTAATTCAGGATTAAGCAGAATCATAAGGGGCAGTAAACAGATGATTTTCATTTAATTGAATGTGCAAAGTATTTGGGGTTAATTCCACTGTGTGCTGCAGTTCTGACACTGAGTTAGAAGTGAGTATTAGAGTAGAATATGTGTTTTGAGTTTGCAAGGGAAAGGCCACAGTACTGACTGATGACCATTTTATGGGATTAATACCTCAGACTTTATGTATACAGGCAGAAAAATGATCCCTAGTTTCCACTGCCACAGCGTGCAATATATCATTGATCTATGAAAAATATGTGCTCCATGGGAAGAGAGTACACCTGTCTCATGAGGTTTTACGGATGGTGGACAAAGCCTAAAATACTCAGAGCTGAGATTCAGTATGGATAACCAACTAAACATTTATGACTACACCCAGCTTCACTACATGCTTCCTACTGTAAACCCCTGCTCTTTTATTACATTTTAGTATTAACAGTCCTCTGATGTGAGGGAGGAACAATGGCAGTACTGAAAAAGCACATAGTTAGATCACTAAATTTTATATTTATAAATAATAAAGTGTATCTGTTATTACTATATATGTATATTTATACTTATATGTTCACTTACATGTACACATAAGCAATTATTTTTCTACACACACATTATGTTTGTATGTGTGTGTATTAACAGAAAAATAGATCTAAATCTGAATATGTGTATTGTTATAATGTATATGTGGTCTTACAAATAAAAATGCACTAAAAGACAAAAAAAAAGCCCAATATTTTGAGTTTGCCATATAAATGTACGGTTATGGACATACTAAAGTGTGAGCTATTGAAGGAAAAGTATTTACATTATTTTCACAGCAGTACTTGTTAAGTCACCTGTGGCCATGTAGCTAGCCCCTTACAGCAATACTTCCCTTTCACCCTTTAGAAAATGAAAATTATCGTTGGTTTTACAAGCATATTTTTTTAAATGTTGCCTTAAGAACTATCACAAACAAAATATATAGGCTATAAGAGTACTTTATCTTCAGTGAAAATATGTCCTGACCAACAAAAGGAAAATTGTCTGTTAACTGTGAGGTTTACTTGCCTCAAGTGTATATTTAGCCTACACGGGTTTACCATCATACACTATGTAGAAAAAGTAAAGCAGAAAAGAGGCAGAAGCATGTAAACTGGCTGCTCTATACCTGAAGATGAATGGGCTGCTACCGAAGAGAAACAGGATAGTCTGTTTAGCAGTTCCACTACCCGGTTCTAAACTGTGAGATATAAACAGAAATCTGACTTGAGGTTTGGGAGTTGTTGGCCTTTTTTATTTTTTTTAATGTCCATGTGAAGCCTTTCATTTTGGAGACAACTTGGCAGAGATTAGCACACGCAAATGTACTGAACTGAAGGGGATGTTTTTCTAGTACAAGATTCTGCTGCAAGTTTCTAAGGTTATAACTGAGCATCTCAAAGCTAATGTGGAATAGATACACCAATAACCTTAAAAAAATATATATACATTAAAGGCAGACAGTGTAGTCACGCTTTCTGATATCTCTGGTCGTTATTTATCCAACAACTATTTACCAGCATGCATGGGTAACTGAGCACTGCTCACTATGAGTAAGCATTGAAAAACTAGACGCTGAATACATTCCTGGCCTGTTTAATTTTTCTTTTGGTTTGAGGTTTCCTTTTGTCTAGTTTCTTACACGTACCTTCTAATTAGTAACATGAGTTTGGAAACAGCTGTTGTCTTGCTATACGTTAATAGTTTGGACAGAAACCTTTATCCTGCTATAGCATCTGTAGGGTTCTCTCTGGACCATTCACAACTATTGACAGAATTCTGATAGCTGCTTCCTGATGGGCCTAAAATTATTACAGCTCTCACAGAGCGATACGTATCTGTGTTTCCATGTCCACGTACACCCAAGGAAGAGACAGTATTGCCATCTGAAAGGGACACAAGTTCAAAACTTGTCCTTGTGTCAAGACAGCATCTACAGGTAGGACAGGACTTGGCAGTACTGACTGTCTGGGGAAATGAAGAGCTGTAGAAACAACACCATGAAAAACCCTGAGCCCAGTCAAGTCTCATTCTATGCAATGAAACCAGAATCTCAAGCTGAAAATTTCTGTTGGTTGAAGTACAAAACATTAAAAAAAAATTTTACAAATTTAGACAAGATCTTGCATTATATAGTAGACTGGGGAAAAAAAAAGCAGTGATGATGTTGCAGTAATGACTAATGGCCAAAATAATAGCCAAATTACAAAAGCAAATAAATATTGGGTATTCTAATACTGAAAATACTACACACGTCTTGATCCCTTCTGCATCTAATAAATGCCTTGTCAGGGAAGACTGTGAATGCTCAGTAGCGTATATCTCAAGTCTTTTGCCCTGCTGAAATGGCATGAAGTGCAGGGAGGCACTATGACTCAAATATTTTTATTTCACATGTGACAGCTTTTAAACATTGGCAGCCCAAAAAATGTAGGTTTAAGATTTTTGAGTATTCAGTTCTTCCAGAGCGTTCTCATATCTTTCCAGTTCTGCTCAGTTCATCTGCCAAAAAGCATCTCTGTGGGACTGATCACAGCATCTAAAAACCAGTTGACCAGAAAATCAGGAATATCTTTTTTAACCATTGCAGGAATTTCATTTTTCCAAGTAAAAAATATTTAGAATGCTAGAGTCAATGCTGATTACAACAAATTCTTCATTTGCTCTCGTTGATCAGGATACTTAGCATTAACTTTTAAAAATTTTATTTTTATGCCACCTGAAACTAATATATTCAGCACTATGGTTACATCAGACAAATTGTGGCTCAAGGGAATATCACAAACACCTGTGTCTAAGATGGGAAAGAATGATATTTTCCACCCATGTGGCAAACTGATGAAATATTCATACTGTATTAACACTAAGTCAAACTCTAAGAAGAATGAAGACAAATTTACAACAAAAAGATATTTTGGAAAAGGAAGAGGTCATCTTTTACACCAAGTGAAAATATCATGCACTAATTTTCATTAGCAAAAGCATTTGTCCTCTGGAAAAAAAAAATACAATGGGCAGTGTAATATGTAATTGGTATTTTACCAATTCAGCTATAAATGTCTGATTTATTGTTGACTGAGCTTAAAAATGTAAAAAGTACTACCAAAGAGTTCAGGGCATAGTGCATGAGGGAGTATGAGACTATTATTAGACTATTCATTAGTGATTAGCTCCCTGCTGACATGTACTTTGTTTTTCCTGAAGAGTTTGGTATGTAGTGACACACAGGGAAAGTGAAAGCTTCTTTGGTAAAGCAGAGAACAAACCAAAGGTATGATGTAATATACTGATTTTAACTGGATTCACAAATAGTGAAGCCTCACTAACCAACTTAATATCATTGTCACATATACATGCCAAGGCATAACAGAGGGTCTTAGAGACCAGGAGTAACTCTAAAGAGCCATTTACACTAATCTCACTGAATTTCACTGTTTGAATTCTTTGTAGAAGCACTAAGTAAACCAGTCAGTTTTAATCACTTCAAGGTGATAAAGGTTACAGTAAGCTGATACACTACAAAGAACACTCGTTTACATCTTGAATATAATGAAATGATAGTTTATCTACAGCGAACACTTGTGGTTATCTGACAAAACCAGGTCAAAGGTTCCAGGCAGTTTCTCCTGAAATTACTCAGTGCTGCCTCTAATGACTGATAATTGAAAGCAGAGGCTGGAAATATCAAATGTGGTAGGTGACAGATAAGCAACAGATTAATGCAAGTACTCTTTTACAGGACACTAAAAGGTCAGAGGCCCTAGGAATTAGCTATTGTGCTACTGTGAAAGGACAGACATCAAATAGCTATTTACCTCATTCTTGCTCCTCTCTCCAATGCTCAAATTCTAGAAGCGCACTCTCTCTACTTAAAGTGACTCACTTTTTACAAAATAAGCGAAGAAATGTCTTGTATGAGTTGTGGATAGGCGAAAAGATGTGATGTTGGAGTACAATGAAGGAGTTTTGTTAAAAAAAACACCTACAGTAGATGTATACATTTGAATTAAGTGCATCAAAGTGAGGAAGCACATTCATTAGAACATCATTGTTAGTTGAGAAGACCAGATAACAGATTTAAAATTTTTTTTTTTAAGCTTTGCAACTTTATTCAGCTTTGCAACTGTATTAATGAACATAGACTTTGGAAACCTAGATTAAATTTATCTCAGCAAGTATATCATTCACCTTTTTACTAGTTCAAAAGCTTGTTGAAGTAAATGGCAGCCTTTTCATTCTGCCCATTGGCCTTTGAATGATGACCACAGTCTTCTAAAAAAAAGTTTTGGATGAAGTGGATTTTTAAAGTCTAAGTGTGATGAAAAATGCTTTCCCAAAGTGATTATTAAAAAAAAAAAAAAAAGCAGACAATGTAAATACTTGTAAACACTTGTCTAAACACTACTGCTAGGTTTAATCCATGGTAAGAATACTGATCTGGACTCAGAAAATCTATTTTGAGTTAACCATTGAAACTGATAAAAGAAGTCACCTGTCCTTAAACGATTGTTTCGGATACCAGAGACAACTGCCTGATACAGTCAGTGGAGACACACTTCTGTTTGTTAAAGGTCAACTGTCTTGCACCAGCCAGTAAGAAGAACAGATGAGTTTATCTACATTTCTCCTTTAGACATTTGCCAATCTAGAGGATAGGCTTAAGAGATAGTCTTTGCTCAGTCAAGGAGTATTTCAATCCCTATCAGCTGGTTTTGTATCCTAACTGCTAGGATGCTGTGTAACCCAGCAGTGGGACATCCTGGACAACTGCACACATGAAATGCAAGGGTTGAGGGTCAAAATTAGAATGAAATAAGTTAAATTAAATAACTGCTGCAGCTGCCCAGACAGAGGTCTGATGGAACATACTGCCACACAGGTGTCAGGCTGAAGTGTCAGCCCTGCTCTTAGGATGGCAGCAGTGAGCACACCTCAGCACTCCACTTGGTGACATAGCTTCTCCAGGAGAAGGCAACTACTATAAAGAGTATCAAGGAGTGCAAGAGAGAGACTACAAGAATCACATCCTACCCTTCCTGAGACAGGCCCTACAGGCAGACAGAATGCACAATACAGAGGATTCCCTATCCTCTCTCTATCTCGCTGAACACAACGACTTACAAGACAACGGGCAATGGCAACAAGTTCCTGCTTGGCTCATCTCCTTTGTGACTGCCTCATTTTCCCAGATGCCTCTACATAATAGTTATGAAACTGCAAGTGGAATAGAACAGTAGTGAGTACTATGGTTCATCTAGTTTGGAGACATTGCTGAGGTTAGTTGGCCTATGCCCTTCATCAAAACTGCTGCTATAATGAGAAAAAGATGGATCACTGTCGTAGGAGACTCCCTTCTGAAGACAACAGAAGGCCCAACATGCAGACCCGACTCACTTCTTAGGGAAGTCTGTTGCTTCACTGAGGGTTAAAAATGAGAAGAGAAAGCCTTCTGCTCTGGTACAGCCATTGGATTTATAATCCAATACTGATTTTTCAGGTAGGCAGTGATGAAGTTGCAACATGAAGCATGCAGGCAATCAACAAAGACTTCAGGACCCTGTCATAAAAGAAAGTATGTGAATGTAGTCTTCTTGGACTTTAATAAAGCCTTCTACACCACTTTGCACAGCATTCTTCTGGAGAAACTGGCTGCCCATGGTTTTGATGGATGTATACATTGCTGTGTAAAACACTAACTGGATGGGCAAGCCCAAAGAGTGATGGCGAATGGAGTTAAATCTAGTTGACAGCTGGTCACCAATGGCTTTCCCCAGTATTGAGGCCAGTTCTGCATAATAACTTTATCAATGAGCTGGATGGGAGGATTGAGTGCACCCTCGGTAAGTTTGCTGATGACATCAAACTGGGTGGGAATATTGGTCTGCTTGAGGGCAGAAAGATTTTTCAGAAAGACCTGGACAGGCTAGATTGATGGGACAAGGCCAACTGTACGAGGTTCAACAAGACCAAGTGATAAGTCTTGTACCTGGGCCACAACAACCCCATGCGATGCTACAGGCTTGGGGATGTGTGCCTGGAAAGCTGCCCAGAGGAAAAGGACCTGGGGATGTTGTCAATTGATAGCTACCTGAACATGAGCCAGCAGTGTGTCCAGGTGGCCAACAAGACCAATGGCATCTTGGCTTGTATCAGAAATAGTGTGTCCAGCAGGACCAAGGAAGTGATTATCCCCCTGTACTCAGTGCTGGTGAGGCCGCACCTCGAATACTGTGTCCAGTTCTGGGCCTTTCACTACAAGAAGGACATTGAGGTGCTGGAGCGTGTCCAGAGATGGGCAGTGAAGCTGGTGAAGGGTTTGGAGAACAGGTCTTATGAGGATCGGTTGAGGGAGCTGGGGTTATTTAGACTGGAGAAAAGGAGGCTGAGCGGAGACAAGATCACTCTCTACAACTTCCCGAAAAGTTATGGCAAGGTGGATGTTGGTCTGTTCTATCACATTACAATTGATTGGACAAGAGGAAACAGCCTCATGTTATGTTAGAAATGGTTTACATTATATATCAGGATTTTTTTTTTTTTTTATCATCAAAAAGGTTATCCAGCACTGGAACAGCCTGCCGAGGGAAATGGTGGAGTCACCATCCCTGGTGGTATTCAAAAGATGTGTAGATGTGGCACTCAAGGACATGGTTTAGTGGTAGATATGGCAGTACTGGGTTAGCAGTTGATGATCTTAAAGATCTTTTTCAACTTGAAGAATTCTATGATGCCTTAAGTAAAAAATTTAGGTAGGGGTTAGAAATAGGTGGCCTCAAAATTACTTTCCACACATATCCTGTCTTAGACACAAAATTCATTGACAGAAACTTAATCCAAATTCTGATCTTCCAACTGAAGCAAAACTATTTTTGTAATCAGTGAGACTTTTGCTTAATTAGACAGTGCAGAAACCTCCTCATCTTTTTCCATTGCAACAGCTCTGTTTCTTAAAAACTGCTTTATTGCAGTACTATATATTTGAGTTTCTCTCTATTTATTATTATTAACCTGTATTTATTATTAGTTTGTTCTTAAAGTAATTATAGATTTACAGTTGTGGTTTTGAATGAATGATGGAATTGCTTTTACATAAAATATGCTTTCTTATTAAAACACAAAGCAGAAAACTTGATAAGTCATATTCTGAAGCAAGTTACACTGCAGCAAGTTTACAGTTATTTCACAAAACTCTTTTATTTTTCAGGTCAGCTACTGGCACCAATGAGCAACATTTGGATATTTTGCTTAACTTAATTAGGGATATTTTGAAAAATTTTTATGAAGTACTGTGCACTTAGTGGCAGTTTCAATAAATTAAAAATTATATTTTTTAATTGAAAACAGACTTTTAATGTTAGAACATAATTATGGAATCATGCATTCCATAATTGCACAGAATTGCTGAACTGTATGGATTGTTAAACAACACAAGTCCAAATAAAGTCAATGAAAAAAAGCTTCAGTAACTTGAACAGAATCTAGAGCAACAATGGAAAGCAAAAGCATAACTTAAAATAATAATTTAAAAACAAAAATACATTTACTGGAGTTCTCTCAAGCACATATCAGTTTTCTTTCTTTATCCTTCACAGATGAAACATATTTCAGTATACCATACTTTAGAAAAAAATAAGTTAGAATATTCATATGTCTTACCAAAGCATTTAGTAGTACATCTTTAGAGAATGACCAGGAAAGCACCGTTCTATTATTAAGTTCTTAATCTTGTTGTAGTTAATAAGATCTGATAGATTCTTGTGATCTGATCTAGGTGAACCTGCTTCTGCAGGGCGGTTTGACTAGATGATCTCTAGAAGTCCCTTCCAACCCTGCTATTCTATGATTCTGTGATAAACAAACCACACATTTGAAAAAAGTCAAAATAGTTTGAAACACTAAATTATTCCTAAGGTAGACTTTGACATTATGTGATTTCTACTTTCCAATATCCTCAAAACATATGCGCAATGTGTTCAAACTTTAATAAATGCTAGGCAACAACTAGTTACAAAAAAAGTTACAAAAGAAGAAGTTACAAAAACATGACAGAATATAAATGAATATGTAAATGGATCCATTTCTCTTTTTTATTTTTTCTTAAATAATTTTAAGAATTAGACCTGAGTTAGTAATTAAAAGCTTTCAGCATTCACCCTGAGCAGGAAAGAGTTCCCAGGGACCATGTAACAGCGTCTGCCAGAAACTTTTATAAGCACATATATAAATAAATGCCTCGACCAAAGAGGCATAACTGTGCTTGGCTTTCTCACGCATAATCTCCCAGGTGTTCTGTACACTGTGAGATTACCTATGATTCCTTCTTGTTACTTCATACTAAAATATGGGATAAAATAGATGCCTTAAGGAAATTTCTGGTCTTCATTCAATAGCCAATATTCTGTTGAAAATCTCATTGGTAAACATATGTTATTAATTCAATTTAACTCTTCTTCCAAGTCAAATGCACTTGCTCAACAAGTCAAAACAAGTGCTACGCTGCTCCAATGATAATTAAATGCTGGAAGCCTTTCAGTTGTTAATACAGAGTAAATGGAAAAGCAATATCCTGCTTTCCTTATGCTGGTTTGATCCAGGCCAGTGCAAGAGTGGTGGTAAGTAACCAGAATAAAGAGAGTGAACTTTGGAAGGGAAAAAATATGAGAGTCTAGTCTGGGTATTACCACAATCACAATATGTAAGATAGTTGACAAAGTTATTCCTCAAAATCTAATTTTTCTTTTGGTTTCAGCAATATAACGCACTGTAACCTTCAGCCTCCCGAATGCAAAAGTTCACTCCAATTGTTTAGCTGTAGCATGAAGTACAACAAAAGATACACTGCACATATGCAGATTTTAATTCTGCTAACACTGGTAGAATGTGTCTCAGATGAAACTTCTTTTATACATTTTAAAGTTGAAAGTGCAGATGGTCAGAGCTCTTAAAATTAACAGTAAGAGGTCATATTTGGTCCTTTTTGGTGCTGTCAGTAGTAACACTTGCCAAAAGAGAGAAGGATCACAACCAAGAGTCTGGTAGGAGGCAGGGGAGAAAAAAAAATAGCATACAGCTTGTTATTTTGAATGAAATAAGTAAGGACTCTGTGATTTCGTTATTGTTTTAAGTCACGCTGCTTTACAGAGTTTTACTGTTTTCACAAATACCCACATTAAAAATACGTATCTACAAGATTTTTGGTTGTGTTCATTTTCATCAGTAATAAATAAATCTTTACTTGAAAGAACAGGACAGAGCAAAGATCACTGTATTATGTAGTTCTGAGATAATGCATAGATAAATTAGCTAATCCTTACACCACCAACTGAGGCTCTTACTGCATTTTCAAAGATATCTATTTTGCCTCGACTTTGGCAAAGCCAGTACCTTTTGATACCATCTGTCAATAGACTTTCATTTTTTTCTCATATTTAATTTTGTTTTTTCTCTAATCACAGATCATCACAAAGAAAACTAGCAATTATTCCCAGGTTTCTGACTGTGTGTGAAAGTCAGGATGTCAGATCAACACAACCTCAAGGTTAACAAATGACAGAAAAAAGGATCCCTTTTGGGTTCAGCTGCAACTGAATAGGAACAAAAGTAATACCTCTGGGATCCAATGGTCAGAAAATAGGTGTAAGTTATAACTGTTTTGACACTGTAAAAGTATACAGATGGAACATAACTTCTGAGGAAGGTGAAAGGGCATATATCATCATAGGGCAACTGGCAGGGGAGTAAAATCTAAACATTAAAGCCTATTCTATCTTCCCACATCTCCTAGCTCCTGCTCATGTTAACCCTCTGTTCACTTCCACCCAGAGGTGGCAAGTGACTCCACCACTTACCATTCACACATGTCGTCTAATAAACTCTATCCATCCATTTCCCACTGTGGAATTTGTCAGAAAAGCTTCCATGGAAGTTGTATCTGCATGCCAAACTGGTTACGGCTGGATAAGTACTATTTTCTGCTTAGCTTATGCTCACATTACTCGAACTCATTAACACTGATCAAACATTTCATAAAAAACAGTCCAGATGTAACAATGATGAGGAAGGGAACTCTCAAGAACATCTCATTTGCAGAGTAGAAAAATGCTTTATTGCCTAAACTAAATGAAAAACTATTTTTGATGTCCTATCTTATAGATTGGATATTAAATACATCTGCAAAAAAATATCTGGTCACAGCCCACATGCTTAGCTAGTTTATCAACATGGTTCAAACGAATTCAGAGTTCCTCAGATTTACCCTTCAGGTGCACAAAGTATAAAGTATACTGGGCTAATCACTGCACTGACTGAGTCATCACCTTAAAAAGGTGTAAGCCCTTATTTTGAAGGTCTGCCCTGTATGCTCTCGCTATTGGCCAACACCGGGGACTCACCTAGGGAAGCCTCAGCAGTGGTGCTGAGAAACAGAGTTATGGGGCCAGAAGCACAGCAGCAATGGGTCCTTGAAGACATTACACCCGGCAGCAAAAAAGGAGGCAGATGAGAAGGAAGATCAGACAGGAGACTGGGCAGTAGCGGTGAGGGGTGGCACTTTCAGACAGCAGGTTTTAACAGTCAGTTTGGGAGCTGGCTGTGATTTTAACAGCCTGTTATACTGATTCAAATCACACTCCTTCCTCTGCAAATCTGTTAGTCTAATCTGATCATGATTTATTCTTGCAGAGAGAAATTATTTCACCCACATAAAACCCCCCATATGGAATAAGTACTCTCAACAACAAGAAGGAAAAAACACATGGACTTTTTTTTTCCCCTGAAAGAAACTTAAATTTTTCCAAAGTTAACAAATATTTCAACCTTCTTTCAGGGCAGAAGCTCACTAACTGATAGTGAATGAAAAGATCTCTGAGTTAGTCATACAGCATTACACCTGCACTGTCAGAGGAAAGGAAAAGCAGTCTTCCCAAAGAAATACTTGTGTTATGAAAGAGCTCAAATTAGCTCCAGGTAACAAGAAAATAGGTTATGATTCCTCACAGTAGGTTACTTTGGACAGACTTGAGGAGAGAGACATATGAGTCTTAAAATGACGTAAAAAACAATTTCCAAAGTAGAAAGAAAAAGCATGACACTGAGCACAGAACTATTCATCTAACAATTGTCTGAGCAAGATCACCGCTATGTTCCAAACCCACTCACCCCAGGAGTGATTGATGTTAACATTATAAGGCAAGAAGATGATCAACCTTCTCTGTAACCACTCTGTCACAGGGTCACAGAATGGGCCAAGATTGTAAGGGATCTCAAGAAGTCATCTGGTCCAACCCACCTGCTCAGGCAAAGCCACCTAAAGCTGGTTGCCCAGGACTCTGGACATTCTTGTATCATTCCTTCATTTTCACTGTTATTCCACCTGGGACTGCATTTCTCATATACCTTCTAAAGTGTCTGATAGACACAATATCCAGGGTGATTGTAGAGGTATGCATTTTACAGCATACAGACCGCCTTTGCTGTTGCAGATGTTTGTACTATACCTTTGTTTCTATTAAGGCTAGAAGTGACTACTGTCCTCATCTTTGGTGACAGGCCTGGTTTTCTTTTTCAAGTAATTAAAAAACATATGTTGCTCATCTCCAAAGCTCGAAGTATCACAGTCTCTTCTTTTAGGGGTTTGCTTTCACAGCCATTTTGATGAATGCACACTCCCTACCTTTGGACAAGTTGAAGCAGCAAGTTTTAGTGGAGTCCACAGGAAATCTCACTGATCCAGGGTGATATAACATTAATAAAAGAAGCTTCATTCCTATGTAGCATCTTGTACAGGATGAACAGGTCATAACTTACTCCAGACCTGTGCCCATGGAGCCAAGGTATCAGTTCACACATGTGCTGTTTCATTGATTCATGTGATGAACATTTTTTATATTGGTTATCTCTTGGACATGCTAGCAAGCACATCCTTTTTTTCTTTCTTCCATTTTTAAAGAATACATTCAAATATCGAGAAAGCAAATAACTGTTAGGAAACAAAAATGGAGCCAATATTTCATATTCAGTCCATAGCATAAATTGTCCCTGAATGTCTCATTACCACACATATAGATATGAAAAATATATATGTACATGTGTTTAAAACTATTGTTTTGAATGTATTTAAAGATATTATTAATATTATTTATCTATAATCTCACTGTAAATGTGAACTCATTATGATATACAGCCTCAGTAAACATGACTATTAATTCAATAGTTTAAGAAGTGACAAAAAATATATTACTTTTTGAAGACTCATAGTCAATAGATACAAGATGACATTAATAAAGGAGCAGACCAAGGAATCAAAGAAAAGGAGAAAGTTTATTTTGAAGTAATAACTAATTTTAAACTACCTTGATGAACAACACTGCTTTGCATCACACTATTTGTATCTACCTCTCAAAATTCTGAAAAATAAACCAGCCCTCCCTGAAAGTCATCATATTTAATTGTATGATTTCAGTTATACTTACTATTGCTTAACACCGAAGACTATTTAAACATTAACATCATTTGAATTCCTCACTCTGATATTCAGCAAATTCTGTGGCATAATTTTAATCATATAAGCTTGAAACTTAATTCAACAGTAAAAAACATTTAAGTATACAAATGTAACTGTGTGTAGTTGCACTGTGTGTTTAACCTTTGCTACCTGAAAGTCTTAGTATAGATTTTTAGCTTTTATGATGCTGATCAGCTCGTGGTGATAATCACGGGCAGTCCTGTGTCAGCTTAGATCCTCACAGCACAGCACAGAAGCAACTTGTCTTTTTTATCTAAAATATGACTCATGCTGGATGACAAACCATTTACAATAAGGCCACAATTATGTGTAGCTTACTATTACAGACAATTAGTTCTTCATGGCCCTTCACTCTTCAATAAGTCTAATTATCAGTATTTTAATAAAATATAATTAAAGGTGTGTTCTCTCGTGATCCTTAAAGTTTTGGGACTATATTTTCACTCGGTATTAACCATTTTATAGCTCCTATTCCTTCTCATTTTCATTCATTTTAGGAAAACAAGTTTACAATAATCTTATAAATCAAGTTCTTGGAAAGTGAGCTATAGAACAGTAACAGTAGAGGAAGCACATACATATATATATATATATATGTTCTTTAGTGAGAAGTGATGTGGTCAATGCCATGTCTCTCAAAAGCCATCAGCTATAGGAAAAGCATTATAAAATAAGAAGTATTTGAAGTTGTCTTCTGAGCCTTTAGAGTGCCCATTTTCAAGAACTGCGTGTGTTTCTGGTTGTTGATTTGTTTTCATTTTTATTTTTCTGCAACTACAGGAGATAATTGCTGGTCTTTAAAGAAACCTTAGATGTACCCATAAATCATCACTCACAGAAAATCTCACCATGAATATTATACAAATCTTAAAAAGCTCATGGGAACTGGCAATTCCAGGGAAGCAGAAGCAACTCTGAAGTTTTGGAAAACCACAGAGAGATCACTTGTGGCAACAGAGATTTGTTTCTTTTATATCATCATATGTGAAGTTCAGCTCTTGCAGTACTGTTGGGAGGCCTCTCATTCCTTCCTTGATCTGTTTGGAGAAAGCTCCAAGCTGAGATCAGAGAGGACAAGCACTTATCAGAACAAAGAAAACTGTGATATTATTCTCAAAAGTAGCAAGGATCCTACATGGAAAAGGAACGGTTTAGGGATCCAATTTTGCCAACAACTGGACAACACATAGCTCATATTGACCTAACTATGAGATTACTCAGGACCTCATACCACTGAATTCTGCTGCTGTTTTACTCTTCAGCTCTTTGGAGAAGATCCGTAAACTCCCCTCATTTCAAAATGTTACAACAGGATGTAATTAAGTACAATTAACAAGCAGGTCAAATGGTCATCTGATAAACACTGGCCCAAACAGGCAGCCTGAAAGGTCAGGTCTGCTAAAACCACATAGTACTGATGGGAAAGAATATTATGATTTAGGGAGGAAAAAATCCAATGACTAAAACTGAAGAGATTTACATGCTTTCTATATTACATACACAAAGCCATGCACGCAGATTGATACACATGCACAGATTCCTGAGAGGCACAAACCTATATTCTGAGAACAAGACCTAAACTAGCCATATCTCTGCTCTCCATTGCACCAGATCTAAAATCTCGGGTTTAGTACTTTGATTCCAGTGTTACTTTTTCATTATTTTGCAAAGCTGTCTGTTTTAAGAGGAGTAAATAGACTTGTTGTCCTTACAGAAGGGATTTTTTTAGCCCTTTCTAAAAATAATGCTTGAAATCACCATGAGGAAACATGACGTGCTGCAAGGCTTAGGAGCCAGGTATTTTACAGAGTGTACAGACAGAGTAAAAAGACGCTTCACAAGAAGAAAGCTATTCCAGTACCCTGCAAGTTCAAAGAACAAGACTGCATAGAAGTGAAAATGAACACAGAAGTATTTGCCCACCCTCATTTCATGGACTGGAAAACAGGGGCACATGGTTTTCATTCTCTATCTGAGGCTCTTCAAGTATTTCCTCTTTAGCTGCTCAGACTTTTCACTCTCCATCTTTCAGGTTTAGACTAGGCTGAGGCCAGAACAGACTCTGCAAAACATTTGCACACATTTTATGTACAAGGCAGCAAGGTAACCTGGTCAGGAGTAGCAGATTAACCTTCAGGATCACTAGCATGTTATGACTTGCAGTTAATGACAGATACTCCAGCTGAGGTAACCTTGGGAACAACTTTCCCAAACCTATTTTCCTGATGGATCTCAGCCATCGTAAATCACCACAAAGACTAAAGCTGTCATGGGGCTATATGCTATGCTTGCTCTGGCTCCCACAGCTTTATCATCCACACTACTGTTTGTCCATTCTTTTGATTTCTCAGCTGACATTTTTGCAAACCATATCACTAGAATCCCATGACTCCAGGCATCAGGTGCCATTTGTCCGCTGTTCCAAAACCAGACTCACAAATCATTCAGTATCCCTGCTCTTTCCGCTTCTATAGCCTAGGTTTGTCAGGACAGAATTCAACATCTCTGCCTCCAAAACCGGTGCCATCTATATTGTAGAAGTCCAACACAGTATCTTTTTCAAATTAATTTGCAGTACCTTGTAGTTGAATACCCGATCTGTATTTCCCCCTCACTTTTAAGAAAGGGATGTTTTAACTGTCTAGACAAATTGCTATTAATTTATAATAATTACTCTAGATTATGGGTACAGCTTTTCCAGATAATATGAATAGATAGCTTCATTAATTTGACTACAGTCAAATACATGTGAGAACAATAATAATTTCATTTAATAGACACAGTCTACAAAGTGACAGAATCACAGAACCACTGAGGATGGAAAAGATCCCTAGGTTCTCATGGGGGCTGAATGAGTAGTATTGCTAAGTCAGTTGAAGATCAGACTAACAGAAATTTCAGCTGTCGAAATGCCTACCTCCTCCTGATTCTTCTCCAAAAAGGGAGTTAGGTGGAATTTTGCTTCCACAAGGCCATTGTTTGTCAGCTATGGTTATAGATCAGGTACCCACAGTAGCTGTCCTAATTAGTTTCCTAGGCTCTGACTCACTAATAATTGTGTCAGTTTGTTTTGAATTACAGTGGGAAAAGAAGTAAAGATACGTTCTGGCAAGGTCCCACACGTGCCATTGAGTTGTATAACGGTGGTTGATAAAGTCAAGTTCTCAATCTATTGCACCAAGCAGTTGCTCAAAAAGAGCAAGGACTAAACATCTAGAATTGCCTTTTGGAGCATCTCTCAATAATAGCTGGAAGTTTCTTATGCAGAGTTGTAAAACATCTCCTTTTCCATTTATTTTCTAGTCATTTTTGGTATAGAAACAAATTCATAATTCAATACAAAACACAAACCAGCTCCTGCTTGGTGTACCCCACCCACAAACTTAAATAATGTAGTTGTCAGGGTTGACAAGTTCTGCTTGCTGTAGCATTTCTGTGTTTTATAGGAAATTTTAACCAGGGGTGTTATTTTAAGAGATGAGCAAATGGGGAAACCCCATGGCCTAGCCAATAAAATATGAACTTTAGGTGGAACGGAGCACTCATAAATATGACTCAGAACAAGGGGATTCATTGTTTCTCCCGACCCCTTTTAGCTGCTCCTCTGATCTCAACCTCTCTGTGTGCGTCATGGCAGCACTCATCCTTTAACCTGCGGTTTTTAAAAGCCAGCTTCTATGTTATTTATGGCTGCAAATGTTAGTAGCTCGTCTGCGTACTCCTGTACTCCCGGCACACACTGAAGGCGGGGGGATGGGGGGGTGATGGTGGGCCATATTCTATTTTGCAAGGATGAAAAGTTTTGCCCAGTAAGTCAAGTGCCAGGAGAGGTTGAGGTAGCTGCTCTGTCACAACAGATTGAGAAGAAAATAGCTCTCTTCACCTTCAAAGCTTATTAGGAGAAGAAATCCATACTTGGACTCATTTTATCTTTTTTTGTACATTACCTGTCTTTATCATTGTCTTGGGCCTTTCTCTGTCTGCATGCACCTTCTTCTCCCTACCATGAAGAACTTCCCTTCACTTTTGTAACTCTACCAGCATGGGAAATGTTCTTAATGCTATAACATCACGCTCCATGTAAGGCACAGATGAGTGGGACTAACTGCCCCAGTAATACCAGTTCCTGCAAAGCCTCCGTCTCTATTGTGAACATTTCCCATGTCCAGCAGGTCTGTGTCCAGCCCCCTACATAGACCATTGCCTATTGAGAAGAGGGCTGGCCGGTCTGTAATGCCTTGCCTGTGCTTTGCCACTTTTCTCTCATGCCTGCTTTCATTCCTTCCCTCTCCACCTCCTGTGCTGTCGCCTAGTTCTCGGCCTTTAATCCCTTCTGCAGTCAAATGCCACTGACATACAATTAAAGTTCAGTGACCCTGCCTAGACCGCAGGGGTTAGAGACAAGGGAAAGGACAAGTAGGAGAGGATGAGGAAAAGTGTGGGAAATAATTATTAAGCCTGGTAGCAGCCAGAGCTCTCCTGAAGCCCTGGGGAGCCTTTCTTTAGCTGGAGGCCACAATTGGCACTTCATAAACTGTTCATTCTCAGCTATGTGGAAACACCAGAGGACACCTAGAATGATCAGAGTCTAATCAATCAATTTTCTGCAAAACTCTATTAGTTTGTAGACCTACGCAAGCAAGCGGAAAAGAACTGCCATGGCTAAAAAGAGAAGAAAAAGGAACCATCCGTGTCATAATTATCTCCTTAACTCGGGCAGTGAGTAGGCAGGTAGCCATGGTAAAATTCTTTGCACAATTTAACATTCAAGGAAAATAACAACAGGAGTGATACATGTGTGAGATCACATATGTGCCAGAGTTGCCCTGAGTATCTATGCAATCAGCCCTGGGTTTAGGAAGTGAACCAAGAGGCTCTCCATCCACTCCATGGCAGGCAGATTCCTCCCCTAATACCCTCCATGCAGAGGCGTCTCCTTGAGCCTCCTTCCTGCTCTTTCATGACTAGCCAGAGTCACTCTAAGATTGTGTTTTCCTGGGAAAAAATGTACTGTACAATACACACAATCCCCACAACCCCACCCAAAGTCTGTGTTTAGTCTGGAAAGGAGCACTTTATAAAGAAGAAGCGGAACTGGGTCAGCCGTTCTTCCCAATGGGAAAAAGATTAATAATAATTATATATATTTTTATATATCCATACATATATATAGCTTTTCACTATGCACGTCTAACCATCTGCTAAATCAGTTTATCTTCAGTTATCTGCAATTTCTTTCAAATCCGTCAGCAGGGAAAGTCAGACAGTTTTATACTCCAGTTAATGGAGAGCCTGACATTTTTTTGGCTGGATAGATACCACAATTTACTTGGATTTAAAGTGTTAAATTTGGCAAAAAATTAATTGACAGTTATAAAAACATTATTTTGTTAGATGATATGCATGGCTCACACACAAACTTATTTTGAGGTAGGTATATAGTTCATAAGGTTCACATAATACGAGAAATTTCAAAGGAAATTGAAAATATTTCTATATAAAACAAAAAACGTAGTATAATTAAAATAATAATAATAATATGGTGAATATTTTCTGCTCAGAACAATCCCTAACAACCTTCTCTGTCATCACAAAAAAATTGGTTAAAATTGCCTAATGAATTGTAAGGAGCGAGTGAGTATTTTTGTGGAATGTCATGCAGTGAGAAAAGTCTTCTGGTTCTATAAATCAATAAATTTATTTTGCAAAAAGCTGTCTTATTATTTAACTTAATCTTCGAAAGTTATTTCATACTTGGTAGTTATTTCTGATTACAGACCTAGGTCACAACAAATTAGTTCATCTAACTGACTGGGTGACAAAAATTTCGTTAAGGTAAAAATCACCAGCTTTCAAGATGTCAAATGAGGTCTACTTTGAGTGAAGATTAAATGAGACTCACTTGATATAATTTGCTTAAAATTTTATGTGAAAGAGTGAAAAATGGCATCCTATTGACTTTGTGTTTCCATTCAAAAAAACTTTACAAATGGTTTCCCATTTTTTTCACAGTATTGATCCAATTCCACTATTAAATACATGAGTCTATTTGTTATTTAACAAGTTTTATCTCTGTAATAGCATCCCGCTGTTCAAGGCAAGATAATAGCACTATTTCCGTCACTTCAGTTAGGACTGTGTCAATATTTTCATTAGAAGTCTGCATTTTACAGACTAAAGCTGTACCACAGCCAAGGAAACTCAAGTAAGGTTAAAACTAAGACAGAGACATCTGAAATCCAGTGGAAAAGAAAGAAAGAAAGAAAGAAAGAAAGAAAGAAAGAAAGAAAGAAAGAAAGAAAGAAAGAAAGAAAGAAAGAAAGGAAGGAAAAGTGTGCTCATTCCTAAGCTTCAAGGAGGGAAGTTAATGGTCCTGAGGCCTTTTTGCAGGTATCCTTTGAACTCTGTTCCCCTTTCACAGATCCTGGTATTTTATATCCCTGGCTGATGATATGTTAGCTGTGAGCAGAAGGCTGTAGAAACTGAATTTATTTAATTTAAGAAAGTAGCTACTATATATGCTCCAGATCTGATTGCAGTTAGGAATCCTTTATTTTTCATGTCCAACGAAAATATATTTGTGCAGGTATTCACTGTGGATTGATGTACTCTAGGTTTCTCAAAGCAGTTGTACAAAAGTTGTTCTCTGCCATGTTACCATTCTCTGATGAATACAATGGGCTGTAAATTTTGTGAATTTATGTATTTGCTTAGTGATTTTGGCTTTAGAGAAGAGCATAATCTTAAAGACAGTGTTCAAACTTCCAGAGAAGCTGGAGATATATGAACAGTTCTCTGTACCTCAAACAGGCAAAATTTCCTTTGATTTCAGCAACTAATTTAAGAACTGACCACAGCACGTGTGTTTTGTGGATTATTATAATTAAGATTCCAGAATCACCTTGTGTTTGAAAATCAAAAGCTATACTTTCTGGGGTGTACTGGTTACCTTAAAAATCTCTGTAACATTGTATCCTTCTTTAAACTAACGTGTAGGTCAGGGTCACAAATTTTACAGTGATCTTCACATTTGAGTTTTTGAAATTAATTTTATATGCTAAGAAAGAAAACATAGCAGAAAACCATAAATCTTGTATATATTTATCCACTTTCTTGTAGAAAGTTCATATCAATTCCTAGGAAAATACGGAAAAAGAAAACAGTGCTGCTTAGCAAATGCAGCAATCTGTTTAGAGAAAAATTTACGGAAGTGCTGTAAACAAATGAAAATAAAAGCCATTTGAATTGCATGAGAAGGAAAACTTAAGTGCAGTGGTTTTAATGATGTCTTTGATGCTAACAGAAATATCAGTGCTTGAAATGTTGAAATGTAGTGTATAAAACTGCCGCTGTTTCTCCAAACCTCAGTCATATACAGATTTTTTTATTCAATCCCCCACTTTTGGTGAGAGGTGAAGAGTAGGAACACTAACATTTATCTTAACAAAGTCCTTCCCTAACTAAATAAGCAGAAAAGTGAGCAGAAAAGTGAGTAGGGCTAGATAAGTATTATCTGTTCTTTGAGGAACAGGGTATCTTATATATGTCAATCTGGGAGACTGGCCAAAAAGAAGATGCCAGAACTCTGAATAGTCAGGGCTTTGCACAATACAATAACATATAATTGGATTAAAAAAAATAAAAAAACACAAACAAATGAGGAAAAGGAAGTCTTGAACTTGTAGGTGATATAATCAGATCTTTGAAAACATTAGTGTGTTTAGTGGAGGATTTATTCTTTGACTGCTAGACCAACCCCAGTTAACTTTTCTGTTACACCCATCAATATTTACAGAGGGCTGTCAATGCACCCAGTCTTATAGAAATTCAGGATAAGACATAGTGTCTGTCTTATCATATCTTTCAAGAAAGAAAGAGATGAAAATACTGGTATAAATGTTAATATTAAGAGCAGGTGTTTACAATTGTAACTTCAGGAGAAGTCAATGCAGTCTTGATTTTCTTCCTGGTTGTTTGACAGAATTATAATTGTAGTTCCCTCGATGATTATTTTTTAAATTTGTTCTTGAAAGTTAGGGGTTTGCAACTCCGACAGGTTGGCTTTTATCAAAATTAGAATATAAGTTTCAGGTTTTATTTTTAAGCTAAAATTATTTGTCACTGTCCACTTTTTTACTTTACTTTTAAATCTTATTCAGTCTTTTCAATCTTGTGCTTAATAATTCCTATCCAACATAGGAATTATTGTTCAACTTGTATTTCTTATTTTAATATATATCTCTTAAATTATTGTAACTGGCCACAACTCTATAGAAATGCTTCAGTTTAAAATATCAAGATGATTAATAAAGCTTTGTAAATACACCTTATGTAATTAATGGCGTGCAAGTATGAACATGGTGAATACTATTTCCAGAGCAGATTAATTTGATGCAAGTTGACTAAGGCTTCAAATTCAAAACCAGCTGAGTTATTACTGTGCTGCATCAACATTTATTGATTTTAAGGTACAGTGTTAGCATTCACTTATCACTGAATATTTTTCCCCACTGTACATTAAAAGAGTTTGCCCTCATCTGTCATGATCTTATACGGCATAAATCACTTAAAATGGTTACCTGTTTCCTTGATTTATTTCATTTTTATGTTAATTATACTGAAACATGGGATTGTTTAATAAAAATGTTGAAGCTAATCTATATCGGTCATCAATATTTCTTATGCATGTTACACGATGGAATGTGCAATAAACCACAACATCCAACATGCATGGAAGGGCATTTAAAGCGAATTAGGATTTAGAGCTGAGACACATTTTAATTTTACAGAGGCCAAACAAAATCTGGTATTTACATAGATTTTTTTTTTTTGTAAGTTAATGGCATCTATTAATCATAACATTAGAAAAATAAAGCATCTCACCCTCAGTTTTCACAGTTTGGAAATGTAAGATGAGCTTTAGCTTTTCAAAATTATTTTTTTCAGGCAACACTGGCTTCCAAACAAAATGAGACAAATATTAGAAACTTCCCAGTCAAGGTAAGACACCCGTGTGGAAGCTTGTGTTCTTCCAGAGAGGGATTTTGTCTGGGGAAGCGCAGTAGGATCGCATTAGGACACATCTGCCACTGAGCCTTCAAAGACTTCCACTCAAGATTTCAAGAAGTTCTCTTGAAATAAAAAAAGTTCCATGAAATCAGTGCCTAGTTCCCATGTAAATAGTGGTCAGGCCGACTGATAAAATGGTCTGTGACATTATTTACTAAGAGTATTTGTCTGGACATGAGGAAAATTTTTGCAGGATCAAGGACTAGACTAATCCTTAGGAGATCAGAGCTTTTTCTATTTTCCTTTATAACACTGCCATTTTAAATTCATCTGACTGTAGGTAGTCAGGGTAAATCAAGGCATATAATGATAAAATTAATATATGGATAATCCATAACTCTTTCTTAAAGATGAGGAACACCTTTTCAAAACACAGAGTTTTCAATTGTTTCTAATCTGCTATTTCAGGAGCAAAAGCAAGAAGCAAATATATTTTAGAGTTGTGGACATATGTTACTCTTAGGGAAAAAGATTTCAGAATTGAACACCTTCTTATCTGCCAAATAATTAATGAAAAGTAACTTTATTATTATGACAACTAAACTCTAGGGTGTAATTTTCCTAGAAATCCGAGTAGTTGAGGATTTTAGTATTTGGAAACATTTTTAATCCTGCAGCAAGGATTAAAGACCTGGTAGACATAAAAGGCAGAAAATGTGTGTGATAATCTGAAGGTATTTTGGAACATGTGTCGTTGTTTAAAAAGTTTCTACAGAAAGTATTATCCTGGAAAGCAAGAGTTCATCAGATTTTGTACAAGCTTATTGAGAAACTTCAAGATTCCAATTAAATCTCTTGCTATTCAGATCAAACAAGAAGGGTTTTTTAAGCTAGCTTTATGAGTCCTGCAGCATTTAAAATACTTATAAAAATAGTAAATACATTTCATGAATTATTTGCAGCTTTCTTAATGAGTTTTAAGTTGCCTTCTATTAAAGAAATCTGTAACTGCTTTATTAACCACAATGTAACTGGTAAGCATGTTTATTATACTCAGAAGCCAATATAAATTAGTTTTATCAGTTTTTCCATCTGAATTGATATCATTTTCAAAAGCATTCTTTGCTTGCATGTTTCAGATGTTTAATTCTCTACTTGTTATTTAATTTATTTGACACAGAAAACAAGAAACATTGCAGACTGAGCACCATAGCAGTATAATAAAACACAGTCTGTGGTTATTAAATAGAAATAACAAAGAAACAGCAACAGATTATTTAAAATCCAGCCATCCAGTTGAAAAGATAATAAAAGTTTGACTCTTACCAACAGAAAAAAAATAATCTAAACAACCTAAGAAGTGGTTTTTTTTATTTTAATCAGAAATGGCTTAACTTTTCCCTTTTCATAACATTCTAGGCTTTAAAATATTAACAACTGATGTTTGTTCATGTCTGAGCTTTAAGCAAAACAGTGAGGGAAATAACTGAGGAATAGGCATAAGTGTTTGATTTTTTGAGATTTAAAAAAAAAAAAAAGAAAAAGGAGTTAGTTGGCCTAAGGCTAGAATTTTCATTACACCAATGAAAGAAAGAAAACAGAAGCCAGCAGAGGGGAGTTATAGAAACTGACTTTATATAAACAGCAAGAAAAATCTTTTTCCATGGCCACCTACAACGTAGCTACTTTACCATCAGTACGACTTTTCTTTTACCAGTGGCAGAGCAGCCCGGGCCCAATCCTGCCGTTTCAGAACAGGTTACAGTCTGGCCAAGGGGTCTGCCCCTCACAAGATCAGGCTAACAGCTTGTCAAAGAGAGCAGAAACAAAAAATTTTTACACATACCTAAATTGACAAAGCTCATGACCATGTCAGCATCATTCAGAAAGTTGGTGTCGTGCAGGCTGGCTAAGGGAGGATTCTGTGTGGTCAGGGGGGTCATGCGAGATAATTGTATTCTCCGCGAATATCCATTTGGAGAGGCAGGGTATCCTTTCCGTAGCCCTCTGCTCTCCCCTGCCACTGATCCCTTTAGTGAATATTCCAGCTCTTCAGTATCCTCTTCATTTGTCATGGCATTATACAGGTCCAGCATGAAGAGAGGTGCAGAAGAAGCCTGCTTTCCAGGTGAAAATGGTCTGGGTCTGTGAGGTAAACCCAGGATAGAGAGAATCTCTCTTTGGATCTCCCTTCTCTCATGGTTCCGCAGCCTCCTGTAAATAAAACTTGAATGGACATGATTGTCTCCTAAACCTCCCTGTGCGTGACCTGCCAGAGCCCAGCAATTCCAGAGCAAGCCCACGAAAGCTTTGAGCGCAGTTAGGTTCATCTTTGAAAAGAAAAAGGAAAATTAAAAAAAAGAAAAAAAAAAAATCTTTTCTCCTACTTGTTCTGAGCTTCTATGAGGTCTGCTTTCTCAGTGGCTGAAAAACAAAATTTACCTATTCTTCATGTCAATGTCATCTCTAAATGTAACATCTTTGGTGATTTCTCTCCCCCCACCCTGTTTAAATATTATGGAATGTGTCAGGTTGCAGTTATTTCTAAGAAAGCTGAAATTCAGACTTCCAATTTTCCACTGTTGTTATCGTTTTTTCTGCATTTATGGAGCAGAAGACCAGTATTTTGTCAGTTGCCCTAGGCATTCCTATGTAAACCTTAGATAACCAGGTCTTTGGTGGGGAGTTGTATTAGCAAGAGCTGTTCTTCTGACACATTGTAGTTCCCAGAGTTATCTTCCCTTGTTATTCTGAGTTCTTCGTACACCTTGCGCTCTTCCCAAGATAAAATCCCGAGTCACAGATTTGTCTTGATCTGTACCTTGGTGGTGTAACACATATTTGTCCAGCAGCTTGGTGATAACTTTAACATCTTTTGAATCGCTTGAGTGTAAAGTAATTCTAAAGCATGTACTAATCAAATTAATGTGTTGCCATGAGTTTACTCGCAAAAAAAAACCTTCTGTAAATCCATTCAAGCCTTTTCTGTTTCTGAACTGTTATTTCCAACTCTAGCAGGCACAAATATAACAGCTCTCTTCAAGAGAGATCTAAAGACTAATGTAAGCACAACCCTGCTGGGAAAGAAGAGGCTTCTCATTGTAATTTGAAACGGGTATAGCAAAAAAGTCCTTAACCCTTCTCTTGCCAGGCAGAGCTTTAAGCCTCTCCCCCCCCCTCCCCCCCCCGCCCAGTTTGCAGTAATACACCTAATTTTGGCGGTCGGCTGGGGTTTTCCTCACAGTTTGCAGCATCAATTTTAACTTTAATAACTTTAGAGTGTATGGATAGCTATGGGCATGGTGTAATGTGGAAGCTCTTGTGAGTTTCCTTATGAGTCTATGTTTAGTAAACTTCAATAGGGAACTCTCATAACAGACTAAAATAGAATCTCATTAATTCAAGCAATGTTTATATTTTAGGTACATTTTGCAAACAAAGGTGACCTTTTTAATAAACTCTGTAGGAAATTATTGGTGAGGCTTGATTCACTCTTCTCTAAAAATGTCGGGAATGAAAACAAATTTATTCAGCAAGCGAGATTTCAAGTTGTGCACAGCCAATGGTGTAATTATGGTTATATTCACAACTGTCATAAACTGCAATTTGCAATGATAATTTATTCAAAGTGCATTTTGACTCATAAATCGCTATACTACACTTCCTAGTAAATATCAAAAGCTAAGATTTAATCCCACAGCCTATTATTAATCGGAGAGAGAAACAGTTTAACTGAAGAAATGAGAGGTCTCAAATAGATTTTAAAGCTGTCGAAGCTAAGGTTCAGCTTAGAATTTTCGGACAGATAGTAAGTGGTGCTTTCCTTCCGCTAAAAGAAAATCGCAGTGTTGAATTTCATAGTGACCAGATTACTGGTGGTCATTTTTCCCACTCCTACAATTTGTCTCTGGTCTTGAGGAAACATTCCTTTGATGAGGAGCAGCAAAATAAAAGGAACAAAAAAGGTTAATACGTGACACTGAGGAAAAAAAACAGGTATATAAAATGCATCTTGTCGGGTTTTCCCTTACATGACTAGCACCTACTCAGCAAATCACACAGTTCTTGAGTAAACTTGGGAGTGTGACAGCAAGTATAGTCACACCCTAAGAAGCCAGGAACAATTTATCTAGTATATTAAGCACAAACGAGCTTTTCTCATATATTGTGAGTCCTAGCCTATATTTACAGCCTAGTCCAGCTATCATTAAAATATAATTGATTCTCTCTCATAAATCAGCACACATAATGGACAATGCTTCTCCCACGGAAGAATTTATCTCATACTAGACCTGCTAAATTAACTCTAAAATTAATTATGATGCTACTTTGCAAAAGTCCTGCTTTTCACAGCAGAATGGTAGCCAGAATCAGAACACATTTTCTGTCCTTATTGAAGTTTTTCCCTCAAAAACCATTTCTTATAAGAAAAGCATTATTTCCTGGTTTTGTTTTGCTTTCACTTGTCCTGCTCAGACAGTTGCAATGATACATGAGACTTTACCATACATATGTCTCTTTTTAATTTGGCCATCACGTATTCTGCAACAAGGTTTCTTTCTCTTTTTCAGCAATATATTTCCTTTTTTTCCCTAAGCATTCATAAAAGCCAGTGGATTGATTGCTCAGAGGATTTAAGTCCTCAGACCATCAGTACGCCCAGCAATAGAAACTTCCTATGTTATCCCACCAGAGTGTCTGCAGTTCCACATTTAAGCTAACCTTTTCCCATTTAAAAAGCCAAAAATGCCCTCAGGTTTGAGGATGCTTTTATGTAGTAAACATTTTTCCAGATAGAAACTGAGTAACAAAATGTATGAACTAGTAATAGTACGTTCAACAAAAACCGCTCATGTTATTTTCAGAGAGCTCCACAACCAAACATGTAACCTAAATACAAAGTATTTATTTCACATTAACCTACCCTACACCAAGGCACCAAATATCCCTCACTAGAAGACAAAAATAAAAATAGGGTTTTTATTAATATAAACACAATGTCCTTCTGTAATAACCCCAAGTTCCATAAACGATCATGGTTAGCAGGGGTATTTCATACATTGGAGAGAGAGACAGCTCTAAAAATAAAGTCTTTACAAAAGAAATGAAAGAGAGCTCTAACAGCTGATAGGTCCCATTTAATATTTCCAGTGTCATTCAATTTACTTCCAAAGAATAAATACCCCATACAATTTCTGCATGGCAAGGTATTTTATTTGATAATTTATAAAACTAGATTGGCACAGGTATCTGGATGTAGTTTGGGTTCGGTTTCAAAGTCACCTGAGATTCAGGTTTCCAGTTTTAAAACAAAAAATTATTCCAAGCTGTTTGCATAATATTGAAACTTAAGTGTCACCTTTACACCGTTTGTAGATGCCTTCAAAACTAAATAACAATTGAGGTCAGTATAAAGTATTGACCAAAAGTTAGAACCAGGGATTTGAACAAGATGTCCCAGAGATTAGTGTTACCCTGTGCCTAAAACCAACATTTTGAAATACAAAATTTACATAGAGATAGACCTTCTTTCTACCCCAGATGCTCAACCTGGAAGCAGCGCAAGAAATCATCTGATGCAGCCTTATCAAGTCCTTTAAAAATAAAAGGAAAACTAAAATGACTCCAGAAGCAAGCTCCCATTAGGGACATATATTTGACACAGGAGTGCATAAACAGCATTGCACCTGGAGAGTGAGGTCTCAGAGCAGCAGATCACTGTTCAGGCACCCCTGGCAGCATGAGACAGGAAGCAGTTGCATGAATTTCTTAAACAATGTGGCATATATGTACATGATGAGTGAATTCAGAGCTCATTATGGTAGTGCTAACCTAAACAATGTTAGAGAGAGTATCACAAGGGAAGTAATGAAACCCAGGAATCTAGATCTCGCCAATCTCGGATTCTGATGGATCGTAACATTGCAACAGTGAAAAAAAACCTGAAACTACTCAGCAGGGCACTGCAATCATCGAGGGTACAATTGTTTTTATAGGCAATGCTCACTACTCAAAAATATATTAAATCAGTGGATGGCTACTGAATGCAGAATCCCTATTTGTTCTCAATATCACATCAACTGAGAGTGACTTCCCACAGCAATGCTCCTCTGTAACTGTTTGACGAAACAGGCTAAAATGCAGAGCCTTTCCAAGAAAAGTGCAGTCTAAATCTGAAACCTAAGCATGCACATTGAATGATCCTGCTGGCTCTTTCCCTCTTAAATGACCAGCTAAATTTGGCATGCAGATCAATATAATGCATAAACAGATGATCCAGCATTAGAAATGCAAGTCTGGGTTTTTTTTTTGTTTTTTTTTTTTTTTATCTCTCTGCAAAAGGTGCATGGAGAAAGATTTTTACAAAAAGGTTTTATGAAAGCAGGAAAATCATTAAAGGTTAAAACTACAGATTCCCGGGCAAAAAGCAAGCAAGTCATCTGGAGTCTTCCTGGGACAGAAACATTACACAGACAGCTTAGTAAGCATACCTCTTATACTGCATGCATTCAAGCCAGATTTAGAACAGTACAGACTGCATGAGGTGTACGTTCGAGCCTTTGCATAGGTTCCAAATGTCCAGTCAACAAAACTTGTATAACATATTTCACTCAGTTTGGGATTGGGGGTTTTGCTGTTATTGTTGTTTTCTTTAATCAGTTTGGATGCTGTATGACAGCTCTATTCTTATTTTTCTGTGTCAGTGAATATGTGTCCTAAAGCAAAGGGAATTTCATTTTTAGCGGACACGGTGAGAAAAATGGTAAAACTATCTGTAGAAATCGGCAGCTCAGACACGAGTATGGTATTTGTAAACATTGTGTATTGATATAAATCCCTTTTATTTCAAATAATCTGACAGCATTTGCTAACTGATAAACAGGAATCACTTCACATGCAGAAACACCACCATTTTTGCAACAAAAAAATTTCTTCAATGTTATTACTTTATTTGACTTAAGGAAGGGAAGATAGCTGTCCTGAACCACAAAGGTAGCTGTGCTCCTCAACCACAGGGGAATTTTGGGATAACCACTGGGATTTTACCCAACATTTACACACTTTGCACATGTTCTTGAGGATCATTAAGCATTATATAGAGAGATCACATCCATTTTAGGCTGCAGGCAGAGGAATGCATTGCAAAATAATACTTGCTATGTGGAAGTGTTCACAATTTAGATTACAGTGCTATTTATTCAGTTACCAACCAGTTTTCTTTAGCTAAAGAGTTTTTCATCATAGATTTCAAAAGCTTGGGCAAAATCACAAATCAGCCTAGGAGGTAAGTCAGCAAGCATTTTATGAATGGCATTTAATAGAACACTTTGTTTAAAATTTACAGAAAGGCCTCCAGCTTTAAGTATAATCATCTGTGAAGTTTGTTCTATTCATAGTGCACAGAAAATGTTGTAAAGCTATCAGCACAGAATAGTCTGTAGCATTACAGTTACACTCTTCTTTAACACTAAGAACATGGAGAAAAATAATTTTGTAATCTGCCTGAAGTCTTTTTTTTTTTAAACTTAGTGTGTTCAAGGACTAGAAAAATATTGTTCCACATGTACTCTTCAGAATATGTGAACAACAAAATATACAATTAGTATTATAACCCAACACCTGAGTGCCATCATTTGCAAAATTTACAAATGCAAAGAGCTCCCAGAAATCTCCTCTGGTTTACAATAAGCCTCCAATTAGTTTTAAAAAAGGGGGGGAGGGGGTACGCGACACAACTGCACTGAGGCAAATACAAAACAGTCAAGAGCAACATTTGTTAAGTAGCAAAGCATAGCACTTTTAAAGAGGATTATTCTTGGCTCAGCTTGTAGAGGGTTTTACTGCACCCCAGCTGCAGACTGGTACCTGCTGGTCTCTTTGCTCTCTGGCAGCAGCACGGCCACAAGCATTTTGTGGTGTTCCCCGCCCTGAAGCGCCTCTTCAGGGAACCTCTTCTGCCTCTTGCTGGCCGTCTTTTTGTTTTCAACTACGGATACGCATAGAAATTCATTAATTCCTGAAGGGATGTCTGCTAGGTAGCTGCACTGCACAATTGTTCATGTCGTGAAATACTCTACCTATCTAAATATAGGAATTATTTCTTCCCTTGAGCGTTTCTGCTTCTAAATTCTATAGCCGTGGCTTTAGCACCTCTACTGGCAACTGGGTGATGCAGCAGTCTCTCAATGTCTAAATTAGTTTGGAGGGTTTATACCTTTTTCCTGGGCTTTGTTTTATATGCATTCTCCCTCTCTTTCCTATACTTTCTTCCATTATGTCTCCCTACATTTAGTCTGCTACTTGGATGTGCTGCCTCTGATCTCAGATGGACTATTCAGCTTTATAAACTTTAAACCTTCTTCCTCCACCATCTTTTCTGCATTTCTTCTTTCTCTCCCCACATAGCTGTAGACAGATGTTATTTTCTTCTTTTAAAGTCACTTCCTTTGTTTAGCAAAGTTTCTCCCTTTTTAAGAGATCATCTGGCCTCTCAGGCAGTAAAAGAGGAGCTGCTGCTTCACTACTTCCAATTAAGTGAGTGCTACCATGAATCACGCAGTCCTTGAGAAAGCAGGCATTTCTGGCTGATGGAGGAGGGTTACAAAACAAAAAGATGTGCATGGGACCACTGATACGCAATGCACACCCTAAACATCTTTGGGGTTGTAGTGGTTTTGCCTGGGCCAAGTTTTGGCAGTGGGAGGAGCAACAAGGGTGGCTTCTTTAAACAAAGAGCTGCTAGAAACTTCCACTGTAGTCGATAGGGCTATTGCCAATCAATTCTAAGATAGACCTGCAGCTGACCCAAGCCTGGCCAATTAGTGACTGAGGTAGCACCTCTGTGAAGAACATATTGGAGAAGAAGTTGCTGCATGGCTGCTAAACTGCAGCAGCAACAGGGAGCAAGAATGTGAAAACATCTCTGCAGATACCAAGGTCAGTGGAGAAGGAGGGTGCTTAGGCCCTGGAAGAGACATTCCCCTGTGAACTGTGGTGAGGACCATGGTGAGGCAGGTCCTGCCCCTCCAGTCCATGGAGGCCACTGGGGAGCAGAGATCCACTCGCAGCCTGTGGAGGACTCCACACCAGAACGGGTGGATGCCTGAAGGAGGTTGTGGCTCTGTGGGATGCTCACCCTGGAGAAAGCTCCTGGCAGGACCTGGGAGTCTGGGGAGAGAGAAGCCCACGCCAGAGCAGGTTTGTCAGGACTTGTGATCCTGTGAGGGACTCAGGCTGGAGCAGTCAGTTCCTGAAGGACTGTTCTCTTGGTGGGTGACCCACACTGGGGCAGTGTGTGAGGAGCTGACCCTGTGGGAAGACCCCATGCTGGAGCAGTTTGTAGTGAACTATAGCGCATGAGAAGGACTCACACTGGAGAAGTTCAAGAGGGATTGTCTCTTGTGGGAAGGACACCACACTGTAGCAGTGGGAAGTATGAGGAGGCCTCCCTCTGAGAAGCAGCAGCAGCAAAGTCTATCTGTAATAAACGGACCGCAACCCCCCTCCCCTGTGCTGCTGGGAGGGGGGAAGGAAAGAGGTTCATGGGAAAAGGGAGAGCTGTTTTAAGATTTGGTTTTATTTCTCATTTCCCTGCTCTGTTCTGATTGTTCATTAGTAAACCAAACCATTTCTCCCCAAGTTGAGTCTGTTTTGCCCGTGATGGTAAATGCTGAGTGATCTCCCTGTCCTATTTCTCTCTCCCCTATCCAGTGTAGGAAGGAGAGTGACAGAGTGACTTGGTGGGCATCTAGCATCCAGCCATGGCTAAAACCCCCTCAGGGGTATGCTGACTGATCTTTCTATGTGGACTGTTTCAGGTGTGGGGATCCATCAGGGAGGCAGGCCAGAGATAGCTGAGGAGCTGGCAACAACCCAGCTATAAAATGCTGTGAGGTTTTCACTGCACCAGCATTTTTAGGAAAACAGACAACATCAGAGTCAGCAAAGACTCAGCAGTACAATACCAGGGATTTTGTGAATTGTTCAGTAATATCAGGAAATGATGTTCTGCTGCACTGTTTCCACACTAACCCACTCAGAAAGGCCGTCATGTGTTTCCTGTGTGTTTGTACCAAATTATCACCGTAAGAATCCTACAGATGGCAGCAACCAAGATGCACTGAGACAAGTGTGTGAACACGTCACGGAAACCATTCAAACTCTCCAGGGCTGGGTCTATTCAGTTACACAACATGCAGTAGCAGTGTGATGGTAGTGGCTGTAGCACAAGTCAAAAGAAGTCTTTAAAAATAAAATACTGGTTTCCTGAATCTCCCTCATTAGACCATACTCCCTTCTAGCACATAATGCCTTTATCTCTTGCAAAATTATTACAAGTGGACATGGCTGATGAAATTTATTTAATCAACAATGGGTAATTGTTGCCAAAAACTTACAACAGTCTGTTCAAGCCAGAAGTTGTTAAGCTGGCAAAGCAAAGAAATAAATCAAAAAGCTGGTTTATGCTGTTGGCTAGAAAAACTATTTGTTTCCATCAGTGCTTTGTTACCGTGGTTGAGGGAAAACTGGAGAAGGTATATACCTACTCTGCAATGAAATCTGAAGTTGAAAGATCACTTTAGCTGCTAAACTTTTCTTTATGTAGTCAGAGGTCTGAAAGCATGATCTGTATGATGTTAAAGAAAGCGAGTAACGTTATGTCCCTCATGAACCAGGCTTGAGCAAGAGGAGAGTGATTTACATTGCAACCTTTGCATCCGAAATGGCACTGTAATCTAAGCATGGTAGAGACACACAGAAATGAAGTCCTTCGTTTCTGCTGCTTTAGCTTTACTACTTTCAGTACTTCTTCCTTAGCATCCAGACCTTTCATATGGAACAAATGGTATTTCCTGGAAGAATTCTAGATAAGCCATGTAAATTCTAAGACAGCTCCAGATGCAGAATAGGACTGCAGAACCATCTTTCCCTTTGGGAAGTGAATTCACAATGGTATTTTCTTAGGTTTTACTGTTTCTTGTTCAGTGCTACTCATTAAAAAAAAAAAAAATCTATCTGCCCCTCTAGAAACTCAGCATTGAATTGTAAACTGGCTTTTGTTCATGCATAGCTTAGATTAGGATGGTACATGGGGAACCTTTTTACTCAGTTGTTATGTCTAAGGTGGTCGCTTATGTCTAAGTGTAGCTTACTTCTGCATAGCCCAAGTACACAGGTGTACCTTTCCCACAGCGATTTCCTAGAGCAGAGGTGCAGTATTTTCAGAGCTCATTTTCTCCCCTTTATTATCCTTTGATGCTAAAATGTGTACTGGGGCAAATCAAACAGAATTTGCTATAACATTTAGGCAAGTATTTTCCGTATGCTTCTCCGAGCATCGCTATTAGAAGCAGATGCAATGGGGTGCCGAGAAAGCTTCAACCTCAGCTGTGTTACTCACCTTTGAGTGGGTTATCACTGCTGCATCTAGCTCTGGCCACATCTTCCTCTGGCATGAGAAGGGGGCTGGAAAGCCAAGGCCAGTCTCACGGCAGAAACATTTTGCAATGATTCATTCTGTGGCCAAGGTTAACTAGTTTTTATTTGTTCTCATTTTTTCGTTGTCATTCAAAGTTAATCAGTTTTCACTATTTCTGTAAGGAAATGTGGTTTGTTTCCCCGTATTTACGGACCTTCAAAGAACAAAAATCCTCTGCTTCCAAGCAATGAAGGATCCTCTTGATGTAGATGAAAAAAGGAAACATGTTTATACTACAGGGTGCCCAGAAAGCTTCAAAACCATAAAACTTCTGGCTTGTTTAGTGCTCTCCTAAAAACACAAAGATGACCAAACAGATTATTTGGGTTTTGTTTTTGTTTTGGGTATTTTTTTTAAGAAACAAAACTTCTTGGTCTAAGAACTTCTTTGCCAAGTTTCAATCTAAAATTATTTTTTACAGCTACATTATAAATTGCTTAAAAATGGGCTTTATAATGGAAATGGTGACAGACTTCACTATGGCGGCACTCGCAGGCGCCAGCGTAATTACAGTCTTCTGAAGACATAACTTATTACAGGCTAAGTGGCAGAGCCAGTATTTTGTATTTTAATTAAGAAACCTGGATTTTGTTTGTAATAATTGACTGTTACGCCGCCCCTCTTGCCAGGACACTCTTGTAAAAGTGACTCTTGCCTCTAGTAGTCCTTCTTTGTTAAATATTTTAAATACGTTTTACATTGTTGAGCGGACGATTGCTTGCGTTTTATAGGTCATTACTAACTGTCTTTCGGTGACTTCGGTTGTTGTGTATTTTTAACGGTGGTTTTGGTTCCTCTGATCAAACCTGGGAAGGTTCACAGTTTAGACCCCTGAGAAGCACCGGAGTGCAGCATCTGCGTGACCTGCCCTGGCCCCTGCTAGGAGCTCTTCCAGCCTTGCTCTGCCACTGCCCGACTCGGACGCTCGCAGACCCGCTCCGCCGGCCACGCCGGGCCGCTCAGGCTTTCTCCACGCCGCCGTGTGAGGGCAGCGCAGCCCGGCACCTCGCCTGAGGAGCGACGGAGCGTTTCCGCAGCCTCTCGCCTTGCGGACGCAGGGCACCGCCGCGCACCGCCCGCCTCCGGCCACGGCAGCTCCGTCGGCGCCGGCAGGGCCATGCTGCCCCCTGCTGACCCCTCCGCCTCCCGCCTCGCCCTTCCTTCCCCGCTGTAGCACACACACGTCCCGCTCCCTCAACCGCCGTCTCTGCCGTTGCTGCTCGATTGCTTGTCGCATGTTGTTCGTGTTGCTGGAGTGGGTGTCCTCCCTTAGCCCGCAGTGACACCGGCGTCAGCCCGTACGGTCCACGGGTGCCTAGTTTTGAGCAGAGAACGGTGGTGACAATTAGGCATTCAGGGAAGGACTTGCATTTGCACAACATTAAGTGGGTCACACCAGGACATAGTGGTACCACACTAAGCTTTCAAAACAGATAGAAGTGCTTAACATGTTTAACTGAAAAGCAAAAGCAGTTCGGGACTAAAAGAATACGTTTCTCAGGTTATTTTGTTGTTGTTGTTGTTCTTTTCCTATGCCTGACTGGCACTGTGTGGAGCTTGGCACCATTGCTGGCAGCCCCTTCTCTCTGTTTGGCCTCAGAATTATGCTGTTCTAACAAGCACTGTTCAGTGCTTTCCCCCAGGACTATCTACCAACCAGAGAGATTATCAAAGTTCATTATGTCACTTCCTTTCTTTTCCCCAGCACACTCTCAGGCTAAGGAAAGAGATAAAGTAGTCAGCCTTACCAGCAGATCTCTCCCTGCTTCATCCTACAGAAGTTTGTCTTCTGCCAAGAGGACTTTCAATGAGTCCTTGCTGCCTTTGGATCTTCCAAGGGGAGCACAGGGAAAAGAGCAGAGAAGGTAATCTAGCAGTGCGTGGTTTGGGGGAAAAAAAAATATAAATCAACAAAATAATGGCATTGTCTTGTGATTTTCTTTTGGGCCCTGAAACAGCTATCTGTATTACATTACCAAAGAGTTATTAACTATGGCCAAACAGCTGAATGAAAATGGAAATACAGTATTTGTTTTTATTTTGTATCCCCGGAGAACAAAGGCAAAGTGAAGTGAAATTTAAGGGACAAATGCAGCTAGAAAATTGACAGAAAATGCACAGAAATTGTATTACAGGCCTTTCTCAAATATCTGAGGTTTCAAATATAACTTTTCACCAGTCTATTGGATGGCATTCATTTCAACTGTGTGGGGAAGAAAGGCTGGAAAAAATGCTTCAGTGATGATGCTTAGGCAAAAAAAAAAAAAAAATGGTGAACAAGCAATAACGTAAGGGATGACTGGAAAGGCTGGCACCTGAACCAGGGTGCGCACATCTAGCCAAGGTCCAGTGAGGTCCCTAAGAACAGCAAAATCCAATTGGTACACTGGCGGGTTATTTTCTGGACGCTGACTTGCACTCTGCTTTTCATCATGAGAGAGAGGGAAGCTTCTAAGGTGAGATTTCAAGCAAGTTACAATCAGCTCATGCTATGTGAGAGAAGGAGCAACCTTGTCTGGGTTGTCCAGAGGGAGAAGCACCCAGCACCACACAAGCAGGGTTGTGGAGGTGAAAGCAAGGAAGCAGGGTAGGATGATACCACAGGGATTCAGAAAAGTCTGTCGATCTGAGGGTGGATAATAAAGAATCATTGCAGTGAGTGCTACTGTAGGTTCATTTCCATAATTTTTTCTGTGATGGACTATATGCTAAAACACATCTATATCTGATCCTCCAGATACAGCTCAACCAGTATTTCATCACATAGGAAATAAGAGGGACCAAGAGACTGTGTGTGACAATGAAAAAGAAAGAAAACACCAGCCCCATCATCTGACTCCTTGATCCAAACGGACTAAATTGATTGGCTTGACATCATACTTATCAATTCCACATGGGGCTTTTTGGGTTTATGGCCTTGTTTTCAATTCCCAGAAAAGGATGCCTACAAAGGTGAAAGCAGAAAACAGTGGAGCCCATCTCCTAGAAGTATGTATTTGAATGCAGCACTTTGTAATTTTGTGCTATAGAAGGGAAGTTGATAAGGCCTTTTAAAATTAGCAAACAATGTGAGAAGGAAGAGGTATTTCAGAAATAAAATTTAGAACAATGACACGGTGGACAAAGCAAATAAAAGAGGATAATTCTGTCTTCTACGGTCAAGAGGAGGACAGCTGCAGACACAGGAGTCCCTGAAAACCAAGAGCTTTTCCTCTTGAAGCATCTCGTAATGGGACTTGACTTATCGTCAAGATTTATGCTATTCAAGAAGAGGGAGATAACCCTCCTGGATGCATTCCTGTGTGAACCTGCTTCTGCAGGGGGGTTGGACTGGATGATCTCTAAAGGTCCCTTCCAACCCCTACCATATGATTCTAAGATAACCAAAAATACTATGAGGTGTGACTGCTGGAAAACAGAATTGGGTGTAAGTTTCAGAAGAACGATATGCAAATAAGAAACTAATGAAACTAAACCTCTGCCAGCAGGTATCAGTATGGGGCAGGGAGGAAAAAAAAGAGGATTAAGGGTTTCTGTTGGAAATCAAATAATGTTTTAGCAGGATTTGTCTAAACAAAACTTCCTATACAAATGTAGGAGAGCTAAGAGCAAAAGTTTTATTTTGTTTACCTAACAGGAAAACTTTTCTGTCTCATGTCATTGTGTAAATAGAAGAGTCATTAAATCTGAGAGCTCAACAGAATCTGAACAATAGGATTATGGGGCATCATTAGCTGTTGTCAATCCACGTGCAGGTTCTGCAATCATCCTCCATTTGTTCTCCAAATGAAGAGTGGAGCATAACTACTTCTCAGCTGGAATTGTGCTGGTGACTTCTGTCATAACACTGGAATGATAGGAAATGTTGGCCAAATCATGCAGGCTGTAGTCAGGCAGTGCACTCAGTGGGAGATTTTCCCTCTGTACTGACTGTGCAAATGGGCCTGGTTTCTTTATTCACTCAAAGAACTTGATCCTTTTTCTTTTTTTTTTTTCCCTCTGTGTGTGTGCAGCACTGGAGAGTGGCTTCAGCGCTGTCTGTCTATTTAATGTGATACCAGTCCAGTCCACGATGTACCAACTCCTTCCTGCGTCGGGATGGAGTCAAATTGAAAGGTGCATGTTACAGCACGTGAGCAAACTCGTTATAGTTAGTGGTAAAATGTACTCTGTCCCCCTTCCAGCAGAGCACTTAATCATATGCTTATCAGTTTAAAGGATGACTCAAATACTTCAAATTATGAACACGCTTTTATGCCTTGTTACATCACACCCAGAAAGTTTGCACCATTAGCCCGGATTAATATTAACCAGAGACTGAGAGAGATGAAACGAGAGAGAGGAGTTTAGAGCCAATTGACATTTCAAGCACTGCAACACACAAGTGTGATATTTTGATCCTGCTAATGCTTTTCAAATGATTTGTACAACCACCTGCTTAACAGATGAGGTCTCTGATTAGGAACTTCAGTCTCTGATCTTCAGCAGTAGGAATTTTTTAAAAAGTAACCCTATTTTTAAGTCATCCCATACTATTCCACTTGCATTTAAATTGGGTGTCATTGGTATTTTGGCTTCCTGAGCTTAGAACGTCCTAAGGTCTTTTCTTTTTCTAAAGCTGTTTCTCTTATTTACTGTGGATGACATAGTACCCAAAAAAATCAGAAACTATTGCAGTTGCATAATGCAGCCCCAGCAACCTCTCGGTGATGATCAAGTGAGGTTGCTGACAGAGCTACTGATCAGACCTCAGTCTGTCACAGCTTCTTTTTTTGCAGCTACACACACCTTTTGCCTTCTGAACCATGGGCACACTCCATTCTTACACACTGATTGCTTCTAATGAAATAATACAAGAAGCCTGAGAAAGATTTGATTGATAATAAGCTAAACATGAGCCAGCAATGTGCCCTCATGTCCAAGAAGGCCAATGGCAGTCTGGGATGCATCAAGAAGAGTGTGGCCAGCAAGTCAAGGGAGGTTCTGCTCCCCCTCTACTCTGCCCTGGTGAGTCCTGTGTCCAGTTCGGGGCTCATCAGCTCAAGAGGGACAGAGAACTTCTGGAAAGAGTCTAGCACAGGGCCACCAAGATGATCAGGAGACTGGAACATCTTTCATACAAGGCAGGACTGTGGGACCTGGGGAAGAGGACACTGAGGGGGATCTTATTAACATTTACAAATATCTAAATGGTGGGTGTCAGGAGGTTGGGGCATCCCTTTTTTTCTATTGCAGCTAGCAACAGGATAAGGGGTAATGGGATGAAACTGGAACACAAAAAGTTCCACTTAAATATAAGAAAAAACTATTTTACTGTTCAGGTGAGGGAGCCCTGGCACAGGCTGCCCAGAGGGGCTGTGGAGTCTCCTTCCTTGAAGATCTTCAAAACCCGCCTGGACATGTTCCTGTGCGACCTGATCTAGGTGAACCTGCTTCTGCAGGGGGGTTGGACTAGATGATCTCTAAAAGTCCCTTCCAACCCTACCATTCTATGATTCTATGATTTGTGCCATAAAGTAGTGAAAATAATGCTTTGTATGGATGATATAAAATAATATTTAGTTACTGAGTTGTTTGATAAAAGGTAATAAAAGTAACGTATCAAACCAGAGAACTTCAGCCATTAAGACTCAAAAGAAGGTTCCAGTTGCATGAATGCATACATGAACAAGAAATAATGATAAATGCTTGGAAAAAGGCTTTGAGAGAGAATCAAAAGCCTGACAAAGTCAAGGAGGCACTCCAAGGACACCTAATTGTCAAGATGATATCGTATAAAAAAGTTTTTCATTGTAACTCAAGAAAATGCAGGAAAAGTCTGACACTGTAAATAATTGTTCACTGTAAGTTTCTCAGAGAAGAAAAGAAATTCCAGTTGATATTTTGGCCCAAAGCTTTGTGGTTACTATCACTCTGTAAATATGTCATCTTTAGGTCACAAATTGATTTTTTTTTTACACACTTGGGAAAAAAAATGTTAGCAATGACCTGTAAAAGCAAGTCCCCATCATCACTTTTAATGGTAGTTTGAGGCAGAAACTAATAAGAACGCATTCACTCCCCTGCTCACTAGACATTTATCTAGAGAACCAAGAGTAAAAGCAAAGACATACACACAGCCTTAATTAACTCAGTAAATGAGAAGGTCAAAAGCAGCAGTTGGCTTTTACATGACATTTATACTTGTGAAGGAAGTTTGTTAAAGACACCATCATTTACATTTCTTATCTCACCTTCCATTTACAGAAATGGGAAATTATCTGCCTTTTTATTATTACCAGCTAAAGAAATCAGTTTACAAACATTGCCAATTACTTGCCTCTAATTTTCCATGGAGGTGGCTTAAACAACTTGAAGCTGGTCTATGTTGTTTTTCTTTTTAATTTCACCCTTACAGTGCCCAATTTGGTTTGGCAGAAACAGCTGTGTTGGTGACTTACTTAGGGGACTTTGTAGTCCAGACAACAATAACCACTACTTGATCACCTGGAGGAAATACGACTCTTGTCACTGGACCACTGTCTCTCTGGAGGCGGCTTGAGGTCAAATCCATCCTTCCTAACAGCAAGCACTGCATGAGGCTCCAAAGTATTATTATGAGATAAGTATGATGTGAAGGCTGAAGTCTTCACAGTGTAGTCAGGATACATTTCATGCCTCAGGCATCTTCACCTTTCTCCAGAAATTACAAGCCACTAGAATTCTGTGCTCTGTAACTCTCCTAAAATGATAGCACTGATCCTCAAACACTCTTCAGCTTTTCTGTTTAACAGGAAGTAGGTGTGTGAATGATGCCATTAAACAAACAAACAAACAAACAAGCTTTATTTCTATCAAATGATTCTTCCATAAATATAGAGAAAAGTGAACTATTGACATGTACCACGTCAACAGTCTGCAGTAGCAGGAAGGATCTATCTGACTTTATCCAATACACGTAGAAGTCATTTTCAACACACGTGTGCTATTTATTGCTCACAATGCAAGTATCAATGTATTGCTCTTAGTTAAAAAAAACTGGTACACTTACAAACTGTGTATGTCTAGAAGACAGGATAACGCTGAAAATTAACAGTCTCATAAAAGTCACTGAAATGTTGATGAAATTAATTGAAGAAACTATTTATTAAACATCTCAAGTGAATTATTAAACCAAACACATAAAACGTCTAAAATCTATAAATAATGAATTTTAAATCTGTCGGAGTATAGGTTAAATATGTTATATTAAATATTGTTCAGTCCCACTAATAAATTTTCTTAAACAATCTTAATCTTGCTTGCTGGTTTATGCTAGAATAATATACAGCAAGCACTGGGATTTCCCTTAGAGCTTGGTTTTGTATAATAACAGAATTCACCTTTTAGGGAGAAACACAGATTTACTATCCAGGAGACAGCTATATGACAATCTTGATTGAGAAGCTGGTCACACCGTGGGCAAATTTAATAAAGGAATAAATCAAACAGTAAAATAATTCTCTGAGGAAACTTACTTCATTTGAGGGGAGAAATCAAGTTTCACCAGTAACCATAGTGAGTTCATATTATTGCCATTGTTTTTGTAAGTTGTTGCCATGACTTTTTTGACTTTTGGGTTAGATTGGACTTAAAACACAACAGATGGCTACAATTATGTGTCTGTAACTTTTTTTTTAGATTAACTAAACAGAGCACAATAAAATAAACAGGCTTATATTCCAAAGAGACTTTAACAGTTTGAGAGGGCTGTATGTAGTTATGTAAAGAAAAAAAAAAACAAAACCCAGAACTCTCTAAACTCTCTATACCATAGGAATAAAGCATAAAGAAGAAATTAGTTTCACAAATGTGCTATATTGAGTGTCTGCTTAATTCCTATAATTAATTTATTCATTTAGCAATTTCAGGAGCATTGAATAAAATGAAATCATGTTATAATTTTGTGGTTATTTGGGGTCCAAATGCATTCCTTTCAACAGCACAGCTTCCATTGGATTTTATCCCAAGAAGTGCTAGCTTGGACTCTTTGTAGGGTAGTTTTTAAATAAGCACAACTTAATTATAATATGTATTATCTAGAATGAGTTTTGATGAAGACTTTAGATCAATTGCTCTTTAGAAAAAAAAAGAATTAAACTATGGGACTTTGTGTACCAATGGACTTAATGAAGGGCAAAAGGAAAGGGATGTAAAGGAAGAGAGTGCTGACTAAACAACACTCCACTAAATCAACTACACAGTGTGAGGTGAGCATCGTTGTATCTTTAAGGCTGTGTTTTGTAACATAGATTATTTTAGCACAGGGTATTTTGAAGATTGTCAATGGCCTCAACTATTTAAAAAAACAGGATATATCTGACATGTAATATTAGCTTAACCTTTGAGCTTTCTAGCATTGTTTTTGGGTTTTTGTTTTCAAATGTGTCTCAATTTATTTCTTCTTTACAGCTCTTCAAGCTATTAAGGCATTTATAATCATATCTTTTGGATATATGCATAGGTTACTCAAGACTTCAGGTATTATTACCAATGTCTTGGTTTTGCTCTGCCTGGGTAGGTCATCAAGGGGAATGAGCCTTTCTGCTCCTGTCACACCCCAGGCTGCTAAATCCAACACCTACAGCACAATTCCACAGTTCAGTTGCTCATAGAATCATAGTATGGTAGGTTGGAAGGCACCTTTAGAGATCATCTAGTCCAACTCCCCTGCAGAAGCAGGTTCACGCAGCAGAAACTGTTTTTTTTTCAGAAACGACTGTAGTCTGTTCAGTGACTACCTAACCATACCTACAAGTCTGACATGTCGAACTGAAGTTCTGTAACCTAAAGCCAACAGCTTTGCCCTCATTAACAACATAAGGCTACTTAAACTTCACGAGCTGTGGATCCTATAGACAAATGCAGAGTAGCAGACACTTGGAGTCATAGCGTCACAGAATCATAGAGTCCTTTCAGTTGGAAAAGACCTTTAAGATCATCAAGTCCAACCACTAACCTAACACTGCCAGGTCCATCACTAAGCCATGCCCCTCAGCACTTCATCTGTGTGTCTTTTAATTATCTCCAGGGATAGGGACTCCAAAACCTCTCTTGGCAACCTGTTCCAATGCTTAATAACCCTCTCGGTGAAAAAGCTCATAATAATCTTCAATCTAAACCTTCCCTGGCACAATTTGAATCCATTTCCTCTTGTTATATCATTTATTACTGGAGAGACTAACTGCCACCTCTCTATAGCCTACTTTGAGGTTGTGGTAGAGAGTGATAGTGTCTCCTCTCAGCTTCCTCTTCTCCAGACTTGGACAGACCAGTCTGAAGGACCCTGTTCTCTGTGGATATAATCTTCTATTTCTTCTATGACAAGCAGCCATAACTTGCTTAGGAAGAATCCTGCTGGCCTCTGGATCTTTAATGGTATGATCTCTGAAGGTCCCTTTCAACTCCTAGCATTGTATGATTCTATGAATATCTTCATTTTTCTGTGTTTGTGGAACTCTATCCTCATCTCTAAGTGCATTTAGCACATTTCCAAAACCACTCAATAAGCTTTGGGCTGCACTGGAGAGCTTTTGACATGATCATGGCAGCACACTGAAGTATCTAGACAGTTTCTAGTAAAAAATGTTTTCTTACCTCAAACAATAAGAAAGCGGTTTCTTGATTTTGGTTCTGTTGACTCAGTAGTTCTGATTGATTTCATCTTTTCGCTCTCATCCCTGCTGTACACAGCTTCCATGGGACATTTTCTGCTTTGAAAAGATAAATTTTACACTACTTACCAAGAGCACAGAGAATTTTTAAAGTAAGAACTTATCTAAGCTGTGAAAGCAAAGGTGACAAGCATGAGAAATTTAGAAAGCATAATAAAGGCACAATAAATCATGAGACACAAACAGGATGTCCACTTCGGCAAAGCCCTCCTGCATATGCTAACCTTTAAACACATGCTGAAATTCATTGAGGCCAATTCTTCTTAATACTTTATTGGATCAAGGATAAGTTGTAGAATACAGTAAGTAACAAACAAGGCCAACAGGCATGACATATTTTTCAAGATTTATTTCTGCACTTTTACTGAAACTCTGCATACAAAACAAGGTAATTTTGCCTGCATGATATCCACAACTTTCAGTTTCTTATGATATCAAGCTCACATTTGCTGTAGCACTCTAATTTTAGAGTAAAATTATTGGTAAATCTAAACATAGACACAAAACCAAAGAATAGTTTGGGTTGGAAGGAACTTTTAAGGGTCATCTAGTCCAATCCCCCTGTCATAAGCAGGGACATCTTCAACTAGATCAGGTTCTTCTGAGCCCATCCAACTTGACCTTGAACGTTTCCAGGGATGGGGCATCAACCACCTCTCTGGGCAACTTGTTCCAATGTTTCTTTCTTATATCTAGTCTAAATATTCTCTCTTCCCTTACCCCTTGTCTTAGCACAACAGGATCGGCTAAAAAGTTTGTCATCATCTTTCCTATAAGCCCCCTTTAAGTACTGAAAAGATGCAACAGGACGTCCCCAGAGCTTTCTTGACATCCCTGATCAGTCCACTTGCATTGGTGACCAACATGTCCCCTCTGGTTGGCCTGTATGTTGCCTGGCTTAAGAAGTTATCCCCAATGCATTCCGGGAGCCTCCTGGATTGCCTGCAGCTTTTCCAACAGATTTTGGGCTGGTGAAGTCCCCCAGCAGGATGAGAGCCTGTGGGTGAGATGCCTCCTGTAGCTGGAGTGAGAAGGCTTTGGCAATAGGCTCCCCTTGATTGGGTGGCCTGTAGTAAACACCAGCCACAAGCTTCCCTCTGTTGCCTCAGTCTCTAATTCTTGCCCATAAGCTTTCAACCTTCTCATGATTGTTCTTCAGAGATGGTTCTTTACACAGTGTGTTCAGGCTGGCTATATACATCCAAGAATGCAAAAGAAAACTGGAAAAAGAGTTTTGCTGTACTGCTGACACTTGTTCCAGAAGTACTGTGGAAAACTGCAAAGGATGAGAGGAAATAGTACTGTCTAAGTCCAGCTATACCAGGACTCAGATGGATGCCAATTACACCAGCACTTATAATTTGACTGACATATTGTGAGCATGGTTTGTAGAAAAGGCTTCGCTGAAGGATATTCACAAACTCTGTACACAGTCCTTTATGAAATACAGCTTTTGCTTAGTTTGGTTCATTTTCAGTTTAATACTTACTTCTAATGTATGGAACATGCTTTGTTTCTTACTTCAACAGTTCCTTTAAAGTCAACTCTTCATTTTAATTCTGGCTAGTTAAATGTTTCCTAAGAATCTTTATAAGCGGTTGAGGACTACATGAAAAAACACTGAGGACGCCACATGAAAAGGAAAACTCTACTCCAGTTCTTTCAAACCAAATTCCATCAGCTTCTGTTGAAATCATGAACTCACCACTTTCTTTACGAGAGCAAAGCTGACACTCATGAACTCGAACACTCTCCAGAAATCTGATTTTATAAGATCTGATGAAGGATGAAACAGTGAGGTCTTAGATTTGTTTAATAGCTGAAGAGATGTGACCACACCAAAGTGTGTATGGGAATTGCCAGGTTGGTGCGAAGAGTTTGAGTTCAGTTTTGCAGTGCTATTTATATGAAACTTCTCCCTCTCCTACAAGAAAACTGATGGAGGAGTTTTCTACAACTTGCTCAAACACTTCATGGAAAGGAGATTAGTTTGGCTTTAATTTAAGCAACTAAATTGAGTGTTATTACTGGAAACAGCTCTAAGCTTTTCAATTCCCCTAATGAGGTCCAAACTTCTATGGATGCTATCACCTGAGACTACTGTAATATTTTATTTGGATTTAAATCTTTAACTTGGCAGCACTGCTGTGTCTCCGTGGACACCTCTCATTTTAGTTTTATATTCTCCCAGGTGGTTGATTACTTATCCCCGTAACAAGATTCCTTTTCATATCGAGGAAGGTCTGACCTCGTTTCCAGCACCATACTGAAATTTTAGCAGACATGGGATGTTGTTTTTGTTTGGCTTGTTTTGCTATCACAACCAAACAATCCATTATATTGGATTTATTTGACGGATTTTTTCAAGGCACCTTAATTTGCTGAGCTTCTTTGATTCTTAATGTCATTTGGAACTAATCTCTTCTGTTAACATTAAAGCAAACTAAGAGCCAAGATTTTTATGGGAGACAGGAAACATATATTTAAAGGAGTGCCATGTTATCTTTTATAGCAACAACAAAGGGAATATAGATCCAAATATACCCCCAAATGACACAGTTGATTTTTTTAAACTGGTTTAAAGTGTAAGTCTTCTTGGAATATTTATATGGTATCAGCAAAAGCATTAAAACCTGCTTAGAACTACAACCACAAAACAGCATTACCAGCTACCTTAACCTGCACAGAAGTCTGGAGGGTCCTTGATCAGTTGGAAATGTCATCAGAAGAAGCTATTTCACAGAAGGAAGTATTAACACTTCCCTCTGTTTAACACTTTTCCTCTGTTTTATGTTTAGCAATAGAAAAGTAGGGAAAAAATCATCTTGGCAAACATTTTAAAGGAATACTTCATGTATATATTAAAATATACATATTTTGTACACAAGACAAGGCATTTCTAGGACACGATACTATTCTGTGTGAGAGACCCCACTGAAACAGTTCCCTAAAGTCATATAGAGGGAAGCATTGTACCATGCAGAGAACGTTCTTCCCAATTTTCAATAAAATGCTTTTGTTTAGACTAATTACTCCCTATGAACTGTTGAAGACAGTTAATTTCTATGGCACTATTAAGATATAGGTATAATAAATGTTCCTTGAGATACATGATTGGTGAAATAATAGACCTGAAAATGCTAGCTGAAAAGTCAAGGTTGAGCTCACTTAAAAATGTAGTTAACAGTCAGCATATTGCTTCCACAAAAGAGATAATGAAAACAAACCTCACAATGTTTATCTTTTCTGCCTAATAAAGGGATGAAGAAAGGAGAGCATAGAAACCCTCAAACATCCAAATTAAGATCTAGTAAGTGAAAAAATAATTTGTTTGTATCAGTGTACTCCAAGCACACCAAGAAAACTGAGTTTTTTTTCAGGAGCTACTCTGAGGACTGTCCCTGATGCTGAAAGTACAGAGAGGTACCTTTGGATATTGTTAGAAAGCCTCTTCTGTCAAGCAAAACAAGGTACCTGGAGTCAGTCTATGCTGAGAATATGGACACTTTTTATGCTCTGCCAGTCCCAGTTTTCTTATCCAGAACAGCATATCCTATTCTCTCACTGGTCATCAGATCATATTTATCCAGATTAGAAAAGAAAGCTTATGCAGGGAGCAGCATGCAGTAGCTGACAGATGCAGACATCTGAAATGGAGAGTGATGAATCTGGCCTGCTCCCTTCCCACCTCAGGCCACAGTCCCATGGGCTGGCGTGTGCCCAGTCACCTGCGAAGCATTGGGACTGCGAACCAGTAATTGGCCTAACACGCACAGTGACAGAGACAGCATTTTAATTCATGCTGCAGGGATGCTGTGTGCCCTCTCTGGCATAACTATCCTCTCTGGAGACATTTGCTATGAAATCCAAGGAATAATACACCACCTATGTGAAAGGATCGACTTTGCAAAGGCCCATAACAGATTGTCCCATGATTAGCAAAGGTCATATTCTGACTCTAAATTGCTTTTTCTTAGCCATTTCTCCCGAGTGTAATTTCAACTTCAGAGTACCAAACAACAAGAGTCATTCAAAGAAATAACCCCATTTTCTTTTTTTTTATTACATAATTTACTCATTTTCTCTAGGCTTTCCTGGAAATAGATAAATATTCTGTGCCAAAAATTGTCAAAAAGTTCAGCCCAAGGCAAAGCCAGGATATAAAATCCTACCATGAAGAAGTGTTAAAGTTGAGAATATTGTAAGGGGCTGAAAACTGGGGATTAGAACTGACAACATTAAAAGTAAGGGTGGTTCCACTAGTCTAACATACAATTTACATAATACCTAGGAAACACTTAAAGTCACAAGGACAAGTTAATGATGTATAAGCTAATTAAGGCAAACTTAATGAGCCTCAAGTGTTTCTTTAATTTGGAAACTTTCTACTGATACTCGGCAGTTCATCTGTTCTGCAGATATAAAACAATAGGGTAAATTTTGCTGGAGCTAAGTTCTTTGACACCCTTTTGCTTTCCACTGAATGTTTCAGAATATATTCCATCACTCTCAACCTGAGACTGTTTTTTAGGCTTTCTAGCCTGCAGATTGAAGCCAAACTTCTATGGAAAACATTCAGAGTGAACAACAGCATTAGCAACTGCGCTATTTGCCTGATTATAAGAGAAGCACTTTGGGAAAAATCCATCAAAGCACATTTACATACGCGTGTATGCTAGAGAGAGGGGGATTTCTACATATATATGCAGTGCATACTTGCTGTATTATTCAGTGAAGATTCCAGCTGCTGGAACTGCAAATGCTCCAGGAAGAGCTGGCAAAACAAGGATTGCTGCTTTGTCACAGTGTTGTACCAAAACCACATTCGACTGAACGTCTGTGAAAATGTTAGTGAAAACTATTCCTGGTAAAAAGCTTGCCATTTCCATATAGCAACTCAATACACTACCTAATATAAAGCACTTAAAATACATATAGTATATTACATATGTCTCAAATGGTAGATATATATAATATAGCATATTATTTGTCTCAAAAGATGATACATATTACAATGGAAACATTACAACAATAGTTTTCACATCAATTTCATTGCACCTTTGCAGATTCTTTTGGATAAATACACTTTTCTATGTATTTATCTCATATAGAAATTTCTATAACCTATGTATGATTTCAATGCCACAGAGATTTTTGTAATCAAACTTTTGTGGTCTAATTTTAACATTTATTTTCAGGAAGATTGGGCCTATCTATTCAAAGGAATCTGGAAAACATATGACCGGTTATGTTTCTCATAAATACAATCTCTGCTATTGTGGGTAAACCCCAGCATTTAAATTTGGAAAATGTGATTTTGGTAGTGTTGGATATTTCGGTACAAAGTATCTCCTGCCATCTAGTGGGCAAAGCGTCTCAGAGGCTTTCTTCAGTCAAGGCTCGTCCACCCTGCTCTGAGAACCAGATAAAAGAGTGCTTGCACTGCTTGGAAAAGCAACTGAAATCGTTATGAGATTAACAACGAAGCAGGTTCACCTCTGAAATCTCCTTCAATATAAATATCTCTCCAGAAAAAAAAATTCATTAATGTTGCATTCTATTACTTAAGACTTTAAAACTTGGATGTGTTTAGTACCGTAACTTTATCTCGTGAAGTACTTCAAGGTATGCTTAAAGCTAAGCATATCAGGTACACATCACAGAATCGTTTCAATTTCAAGATAAAGCCTGAGACGGTTTGCTGTCAAAACATAAAGGATCGAAAAACAATGTACCTATACACTGGTTAAAACTTCTTCCAAATAATGTTACAGTGCTTTCAAAAATCCTCCCAATTACTTGTAGACGATTACACTCAGGATGCCCAAATTAAAAAAAAAATTACTGCAGAATATAATGAGATGAGAATCTCACAACATTCAGTCCAGATAAAACCAAAGACATCATAAGAGTACCATAAGTGGTGATTAGTTTCCCTCTTAGCTGGCCTTCAAAGGAATTCAATACCTCAAATAAGAAAATCAGAACTTTCAGTCCTAAAATGCAATATAGTAGTGTATATAGAGACATAATCACATTTCTGACCTCAAAGTACACCTTGGAAAGCTGTGTTGGGCACTTTTGTAGGACGAATTGACAGGAATTCAAGAGAGCTCCTGCAGTGTTCCTCCATGTACCCACAATCAAGCAATAAAGGAAATTACAGCTTAAATCCACAAAGACTGAGCACAGAGAAAGGCCAGTGCTAGGGCCTGGTGTCACAGTAATGGCTATTCTAGAATTGTAGAACTGTTTGGTTAGAAAAGACCTTTCACTGCATCCATTAGGAAAGGGTTTGTGTGGTGGCTTGGCCCCTACTCTCAGCAAAGCTCTCCCACAGCCACTTGCTCATTCCTTCCCTTCCACTGGGACCAGAAGAAAATAGACAAAGCAGGAGTGAGAAAGCTCATAGACCGAGATGAAGACAGATCATTTACCAAGCATGGTCTTGGTAAATGGAACAGGGAACTTAATATATTGTCAATATATTGTCAATTAAAATAAACATTTAATTAACAATTCAAGTATTTGGAAACAAAAAAGAAAGTGCTAAAGGAAAGAAAAACATTCCTCCTGCTTTTCCAGGTTCAACTTTGGGCACTTCTTCTCCCCAGTATCTCGCCTCCAGTCCTTCCTTCCAGTGTATCTTGCCCCAGGTCACACTTGGTCCCTTTGGTGAGTTGACAGGTGGCACTGGGGATGAGGGTCAGTGCACAGTGGTTCCTCTCTGCTGCTCCCTCCCTCTCTCACTTTTCCTGTGTTCAGATGTGTGTCCTCCATGGGTTGCAATCCCTCTGGGGGGACTGCACCTCTTACTCCTCTGACCTTCCTGTTGCCTCTCTTGTTTCTTCCTCCTTCCTCCATTCCCATGTGTGTGCCCTAGCGTTTTGCCCTTTGTTAAACCCATCTCCCCAGGGTTCCTCCCCTCACCTGGACTGCAGGGCTCAGTGGGCTGGAGCCAGCTGGGATCGGTTGTGTCCGGCTCAGGGCAGCCCCAGCCTCTCCTCACACAGGCCCTGCAGCTCCTGCTGCTGGACTCAGGGCACTCAGACACAATATGGCTTGAGGTCTAGAGAAACTGATTACTATTAATCAAGGTTTTAATTAGTTGTTTTTCCTATAATATTGAAAGTAGCAGTGAAGGAAATCATACATTCTACACTGGAAGGTGAGTTATTACAGTCAAAAGAAAATGAATACTAGAGTCAAGTTAACCACGCATGTTTGTTGCATTAGTTGTTTTCCCTCCACAGGTCCCTGGTAACTAAAAGCATCAGGGAAATATTTATATACTGTTCCTGTCTAGCTCAAACCCACCTTTTTTTCAAGTGACACAATGGTCTAAGCATTTACACTAAATTTAGCAAACTAATGTAAAAAACAACAACAAAATCAAGTACAATAGCTGAACTAAATTCTACTGGGTGATAAAATATCTCTCATGTATGAAAGAAGTATCCAAACCTCTCCTCTGTGGCCATCTTGTAAACTCTCTCTAATTCTGAAACAGAAACAAAAAGAACACCTGAAAGTCACAGTTTGGAATTTTGCCTTTACATCCCCATATACTCCACAGCTGTTCCTTTCAGGTGGCCGAGTAGGGCTGGGGAGGGCAAGCCGGTTTGCTGGAGGCACACCAGAAGATGACTTTGGTTAACACTGAAAGCTAGCAGTTAATATTTAGATGAGGATTAGCCAGCTGCCCTACATGCCAAATGGAAAGAAAAGATGAAACAAACTGTTCTATATTCACATCTGAACCTCACATCATATATTTCTCCCAACAGAAAATGAGCAGGAGAGAAAGGAAGTAACAGCCAAAGCTGCATTAGCCTAGGTCTCAAAGCTGCCTCTCAAGTCACACAGGAAGGTACACTTTCCAATAAGGAGCTTCTCAAGCAATTTACAGTTACTGTCATTTACAGATGTAATGTTATAGAAAACACCCAATTTGTTAGTGGACCTCAAACCTACATACTTGTTCAGAGCACACTTCTAGCCAAAGGTCAGCACAGAAATATTTGGGAGATTCATCTGTCGTGTGAATACCTGCTACAGCTGGTACAGCTCATGCTTGATTTAGAGCAGAGACTCAACTGCCGATCTTCCATATCCACAGTGAGTGTTTACTACTCTTTGCTATTTTTCACAGGCTGAAAAAAAACTAGACATTAGCTACCTAAGCAGCTGGCCTGAATTAGGATTTTAACTCAAGAAAAAGAAATATAGATGAGGAGAGATCTAGGTCTGCCACAAAAAAGAAGATTAGGAACAGCACTGCAATATTGAAGTTCTTTAAAAATACAGCCCAAGATGAATTTATAGCCAACTCTAGTAGCAAAACACAAAAGAGAATCCCAGTTTAGCATTAAGCCTGCAGAAAAAATGCTACTCTTTTCTTTTTAATATTATCAAACTCATTAAAACTTGTATTTCTTGAAAATCCAAACACAAATAAACCAAACTACTTTGCCATTCAAGGGTGATTACAAATCTTTGACGGAGAAGCACAAACAGCTACTATTCACAGATGGTATCGTGAAGCAAGTAGATAAAAAACATTTTTTCTGCCCAAAAACTATGTAGGAACAAAGTAATATTAATAGAAAAGAGTCTGAAAAGAATAAAAACAGTTTAATCCAAGAAATTGAAGGTTTTTTTCAATTTATGCAGCAAGATTCTGGATGTATATGCCATTTAAATAATTTATGACTCTGAGACGAGTGTTAATTGTAGATGTTGCAACTGTGTCTGATATGTTGTCAAGGTTCATAAGACTTTAAAGTTTATTAGAATTTACCAAAAGGAAAAGGATGGAAATAGAAATCATGGCTTTATGGATTCCAGCATTAGCTTCCATACCAGACAAAAAGGCAATTCATTAAGAAAACAAAATGCATCAGTTTATCCCTTGATTAACTTGCTATGATTGCATGAGTATATTGGAAAAACACAGAGTGCTGTCTTATTTAAAAATTATAATGTCATCATAGAATTAGAGATAATGTTGCAAATCAACCTGATGAGGAAGCAGAAATAAAAGTCTATACTCCCTCTTTTAACTGATTTTTTTTTCTTGAATTTTTTGCCTAATCAAAAAGTTTTAGTTTTTCTTGCTTACATTTATAATTAAACAACTCTGTAATTCATAGTATTTTTTTCCCCCTGTTTTCTTGACTCACCAGCAATCAGGTGCAAAGCATAGTTTAATAGGGATAAGATAAAGTTGTCACAGTGATATGAGGATCTAGGGAGTCTTCCTTTTTCCATCAAGAGGTGTAAATGTTCAGTGTCTTCCCACACTTGTGCAACCATATCTTTATACCACCATGCACAGTACGGACTAGCTTCCCTTGAAGTATCAGTTATCCCAAAATAGAATGCAGAAAAATCAAAGCAACTGTCTCCAGATTGTGCCAATACATTTCTTTGTGTAAAAAATTGCTGTCTTTTTAATTTTACCCTGCCCACAGCGAGCCATTTCAGGGTGACAAAAGGGAAGAGTTTTAAAATGCTATTCACTAGAAGTTTGCTTTAGACAACAATTTTATGTCAAGGGACTACAAGAACTATTTTGTAGTTTTTTTTTTATTTGTGGATTGCTAACTTTAGCATACATGTAATAAATAGTAATAACCACTCTAAGCAACAGCATAGACTGACCTTTAAGCTATGCAGGAGTCATACTGAACAAGAGCTGATCATAACTGTATTTTTAATTACATTCTCTTTTTAATTACCATTTAATCAAACAAATGTCTTTCATAATACTGCCCACATCCTCTTAAGCAATCAGTCCATTTTTTTTATATACAACCTTACAAAAAAGGTCACAACAAAAGTAAGCCATTAAGTTATCACAGATAAGCCTGGAAGTAATTATGTAAAGCCAAACAAATCCTGACAGAGGAATTAAACAAATCAAAGTTCATTGTTAGAAGGACTAAAGCCTGACCCAGTAACCTCATGTGTTTGTTCCTCAGATTCCATGAGAAGAGAAAAAGAGGTCCTCAGAAACTCAAGATAAGAAAGATTACTATTAAACATGTTTATTAGCATGGCAGTTCTGCTTGGACCTCATTGTACTAGACACAGAGCAGCAAGTAGACTGCCATTGTCAGCAAGTCACATTACTAGTTTACATAAAATTTATGCAAACTAGAAATCATCTGTTTAAAAAAAGCAACTGTCTAAAACTTCATTAGAATATTTTTTCAAGTGGTTTCCACTGAGATTCAGAGCCAGTCCCCAATTAAGCTTGAAATAGGGACTGTTCCATGTCTCATCAGACAGGATGTAATTGAGGGTTAGGTGTAGACTGGGTTGTGAAGGGTGGTGTGGCTTTTGTTTTTAAGACACTTTATGTTTTTATTTACCCTTCAGAAAAAAAATGTATTTAAGCAAGCCATCTTTTTTTTCTTTTTTCCCCCAGATTGCTGCTCTTTTAATCAGGAAAATCATTGTGTGATGCCCAGCATGTGCCAAATGTAATATTTGAGAAGTCAGTTTTACTGATTTACTTTCAAAATATCATGATCACCCTTGATCAACCCTTGCAGAAGAACCAGACATATTCTAAAGAGCTAATATAGCTCAGAGATGTTAATTATGAGACCAAATGAAAGTACCTAGTCAAAATCTGCTGTTAACTACACTTTTTCAGACATGGATACGATTTAATCAATCTAGATCATAGGAATCAAACCTTCACTTAATTTAAATCTGTGAAACATCCCTTAAAATGTCTGAGAGATGAAGATCTGCTCCTGTTTTCAAACTTCCTTTGCACAGGGCACAACCAGAAAGAGAACTACACCTCAGTGTAGTGCCTGTCATTAACATAAGCACAAAAGATTTTTGTAGGATTATGTTAATTTTCCTCTCTTAGCTTACAGATAAAAGAAGAGAGATATTTCAGTCACACAAGAAACCAATACCCCGTAAATATAAGTAGTCTAGTATTATTTCCATTGCGTGAAATCACAAATGTTTAGCCAACCTTTACAACCCACTTGCATTGAAGTTTTCGTTCATTGAGGTCGATAGGTTGATGCCACGATGTTAATTTCAAACGACTGAGGATTTTCTGCTAAAGGACATTAGCTTTTAAATAGTAAAGACAAATTCAAAATTTTGTACACCAGATGGCAATGTATTCTTAAAAATGTCTGAATGGACAGTTTGATGATGATCATGAGATTATTGCTGTTTATTTCTGAGTACGGTACTGATTAATCTGTTGATGAAAATAAGGCCAACCAAGATGACATTGATCCAACTACTCTGATGAACAAATCTAACTCTCCACCTAAAACTCTCAGCAGACTCAACAGGGTAGAATTTTTACTTCCTTATTTGAAGGGCAATGTCTAGTATTACATACTCAAATTGCTTAAGTCGAAATTTCAGATTTATACAAGCAGTTTTATTGTAGACACTTTTTAATTTGAGAATTTCTAAAGCAATCTAATGAAAAAGGACACTTGGAACAAAAATCTGTAGTAAAACAGCATTAGTGTTCAGCTGCACATCAGCAAGTCTACAGGGGTTCATCTGATATCATCCAACCCTGCATTAACCTTCGTCATCTCTAACAGGTTGTCAAGGAAAAGGGCCTAGCCATGTTCAGTACAAGAGGTCAAGGTATATGGGAAACCTTAAAAATCTCCTTCATAAGAACAGAAAAAAAATCTTGAACGTGTTTCTTAGATTTTTTTTTTTTTTTCAGCAGTAACATAGCTAAACCACACTGGCAAAAGCTTTGCACAGTGACTGTGTGTTTTGCAATCCTAGATATAGAGGCTTAAGTGTAAGAGCCATATAAGTATTTAGCATAGCACCATAATAATTAAAACTGTTTCTTACAGAAATTCTTTTCTTCGTCTCCATGCTGAGAATTGTTTTTTAGTTGTTCATCCAGTTGGGAAGAAAAATGAAATGAGCCTTCGAACATAGTAACCCCATGGAGAGAAATTCAAACAAGTTCCAGCAAGTGAAGTTTCATGATCCCAAACACAAACATTCCCTTATAGTTCATGTGATCTTTGTCTCTCAGTAGCAGGGACTTAGTCTTTCAAGGTCCATTCCAACCCTTGAGATTCTGTGATCAGATATTCAGTGTAGATCCAAGCTCTCTTCTAGGTTCTTGGTCAGATCTCAGCTTTCTACGGTGATGGCTGGAAACTTCCTGATTGTCTCTTCCAAAAGCCTCATCTTAGTCACTCAGCTGGAAGTCAGTATTAATCCTCCTTGTCACAACAGCTGTGCTTCAGTGTAGTTTCACCTGTCTTTCACCATCTTTTGTCAGCACCACCCAGATAGACGACAGCGCTGCTTGTCACAGATATGCAGCTTGTTCTTGTATCTCAAAATGTATACTTACCTCTTTTCCAAAATCCCTGAGAAATATGTATAACTCAAAATTAGGAAGTATGGCTATGAGGGAGGTGTCGTTATATTGCTCCTGAAATTACTTTATGTGCTGGTAGAGTGCCAATCGGTGCCAATCTAAGTCAGGATTGATTGATTTTGATTTTGTGTTTAAACTCATCTCCCTTTCAGATGTAGTCCATTCCAGGAGTAAGAAACTACTCTTAAGATCATTATGTGCCTCTCTCACATCATGACACATTTTTAGGAGCAACAGTTTACAAACAAAGTAACAGATATCTTGAAAATGAAAAGCTGTGCATGAAGATATCCACTGTTTTTAAAAACAATCAAACAAACAAAAAACCCACACCTCCAAGCAAAACTATATATTCAACAGCATTTTCCCCTTTCTTTTTAGTGTATATTAACAAATATGATATTTTTTCTTACCTCTTCTCCCTCAGAATACCACTCTCAAATATGAACCAAACTTGGGCTCAGAAAGTGAGTCATGTGGGATGCCAGTTTTGCTAATACAAATGTTGATTCTTTCTGCTTACTTCAGTCAATAAACAAATAATTTTATGTTTTCTTGATATAAGGACTTATGTCTTACAATCGTTGGCCTAAAAATGATTTTAAAAATAATTTCTGTGTGCATGGACTGTGGAAACTACATACTGTTTTCAGCTAATGTATACATATGTTGACCATATGGTTAGAAGATTTAAGCCTGTCCTGAACACTTACAAATATTTTCCAATAAATCCTGTGTTACCATCTCTACTCTTCCTGATACAGTGATTTCTTGATAATCTAGATACATACCATTCCCTCTATGTTGCAATATTTTAAGGGATTTTTGATTCAGTTTTGTCTTTAGATGTGCAGTCAGAATTCTACCAAGCTTCAAAGGAAACCCAGTTTCTGTTTTCACAGAATGAGTTCAATTGTTCATAGAGTTTATTTTAATGGGATAATAATGCATTGTAATATTTATTTATCAACTAGGCTATTTTCCAAACAGGGAAATAAATATTTATTAACAGAAATTGAATGAACAAGGTACATACGGTGAATTGCAAACTCAATGCAATTCCACTGATTAGAAAGGATGTACAAAGAGTCTAGGTCAAGGAAAGAAAAGCTGGGACTATATTTAACTGAACTCTGACTCCTTTGTAACCTCCCCCTTTACTCTGCTCTGGTGAGGCCTCATCTGGGGTCCTGTGTCCAGTTCTGGGCTCCTCAGCTCAAGAGGGACAGGGAACTTCTGGAGACAGTCCAGCTTGGGGCCACCAAGATGATCAGGGGACTGGAAAGGCTGCGGGAACTGGGGCTGTTTAGTCTAGAGAAGTGGAGACTGAGGGGGTATCTCATTAATATTTATAAATATCTAAATGGTGAGTGTCAGGATGTTGGAGCATCCCTTTTTTCTATTGTATCTAGCAACAGGATAAGGGATAATGAGATGAAGCTGAAACACAAAAAGTTCCATTTAAACATAAGAAAAAACTATTTCACTGTTCAGGTGAGGGAGCCCTGGCACAGGCTGCCCAGAGGGACTCTCTTTCCTTGGAGGAAATCTCGTTCCTTGGTGGAATCTCTTTCCTTGGAGGTCTTTATGACCTACCTGGATGTGTTCCTGTGCAACCTGATCTAGGTTGACCTGCTTCAGCAGGGAGGTTGGACTAGATGTTCTCTAATAGTCCCTTCCAACCCAACCATTCTGATTCTACGATTCTATGATATAGTTGTAACAGTCCAAAATAAAATTTGACCACTTACATCAAAGAGCCCGAGTCCAAACCAATGATATTTTCCTCCCATTTTGCAGCTCTTTTGACCTGGTGGCTTTTATTTCATCTAGCCCTAACAAGGATGGCCAATGCTACAGGTATGTGGCTACATGGAGTTTAAAATTTTGTGTAGCATGCAGTATACTTTGATTATGCCTACCTTTGCAGCTATAGGTAGGACATTCCTGAGCCTTAACCTAACCCACTCAGGTACTCATCATAGTCTAAACATAAAGACAGGAAGCTTAACTTTAACAGCAAAGCCTAGCTGGGAACCTGCTTAAAAATTTTGGCAGCTGATTCATACTGCCGTCGCTACTGTGGCGAGGCCATTACTGCAATGTACCCAAACCAATTGGCCTAAGCAAGCTCAGCCACGCCTGCACAGATGGGGTCATATTTTACTTGCATGATAGTTTGACCATCTATTTTAAAAGTGAAGAAATTACTGAATGAAATTCAGAAAGCTAAGGTTTACAGGTTTGTGCTTGCTATAGCCTTTTTCCTTTTTGAATTTTATTCATCCTCAAGCCTCCTCCATTTAGCTCTTCTGAGTAGGCTTTGCCAGAAATAGCAAAACACTCTGGAATATAAAATTGTGTGCTGACATCATTAAAGTGGAGTATGGCTCAAGTAATCTTCATTTGTGAATAACCATTGTAGAGAATTATGAAGTACCTTGATTTTCAGAAATTTTGTGCCGTTACACACTCCTCCACTGCAAGTCAATCATTACACCCCTTCAAGTCAATCCTTTTTATGGATCTGAAATTGGTTTTGAAAGCTTATTAGTCACTCTTGGGAATCTGAGCCTTTTGTAGCAGGTCGTCCCAAAAGGAGATTATGCAGAAGTAGTAGGATTTGCCCCTTTAGAACCTGACAATGCTGAACTTTATAGCAGATGGTCATTAGGTGATTAGTTTGTACTAAAGAAATTACCATCCTCTGCAATTTACCTCTGCTTATGGTGATCAGATATAGTCTGTGAAAAGAGAAAATATAGTATTATTAAAATACATAATTTTAATACTAGAGCAAAACTGATAACCATGAGGTAAATGACTAGGCCTATCTCTGCAGTATCAATTCTGGAAAATCGTATCCAGCAATTTCCATTTTGATCAAACAGTGTAACATTTCCTAACTAAGTAACAAGGTTTTATTTATTTCCAAAATCAGCTATTCAAGAAAGACAATGTGATACATTTAACAATAAAAAAATCCTGTTACTTTCCCAGTAAATTTTAGGAAATGTTTTGAAGACTGCAATATAGCACAGTGTGAGTTGTAGTTCATCTATCTTGATTCTTCTGACCACCATATTTTAAAGGAGGAGAACTGAAAGCACAGTTCTAAAGCCCCTGGTGCAGGCCAGGCTGTAAATAACTGACTATTGATGAATGTTTTACCAACAAGAAAATTGCTAGTCTCCTTTGAAGCAAAAGAAGAAAACTTTTCACTGGAAAAGATTTTGAATGTGAAAGTTCAGTTAGATACTGTTGACTGAAGTTACTTGACTCTGACCTCCTAAGTTTGCATGAATCATGACAGTAGGCTCAAGTGCTTGAACAATATCTAGACTGAAGTGAAATTTCTCATTAACTGAATCTCATAGTCCATATGAAAGCTGTAATTTCCCTCTGTTTCCTTCCTACACTATTCAGAATTCTCTTAGCACTTGCAAATTGAGACCTGCAGGAGGAAATTCACATCATCAAACTTCAAGCAAATAGCTTATTTTTTTTTTCTAACATCTGTATACAGCTAACAGAGAAACAAGCCCCTTCAAAGGGTAATTCTGAATAGGATTAGTGGATTACTTCCTATGGTAATGTCTGTCTATGACGTAGGAGTCTAATTTAAGCATCTTTTTGAATACCTTCCTTTCTCTTACAGTTTCCTACACGTGGGAATACAGGGACTTTGGTATTTAAATTACATGCCTAAATTTGACAATGTGGAATAAGCCACATGTCCCTCCACAAAAGATATGATGAGGCTGTATGTTGCATTTTCATGGCTTCAGCTCAATACACTTTCACTGATTAGTGATATCGTGACATTCTTTGCCACCACCATGTAAAGCAATATCTCCCTTTCCTTTACAAGTAAAATAGCATGTTACTTGGTCACCTTTTGTCTTTATTAATTGTTAAATAACCATTTAATGTAATCAAAAGGGAAAGAGGGGAGCACATTATATAGCTGATATAGCTATATAATATATAGCTGCCAGGTATGTATCTGTAACAATTTCATTCTGGTCTTCTGTCATGGTTTAGCAAGGAGTTGCTTTTGCTTAGTAACAGGGGGAGCGGGTTGCAGTGAAGACCCGGTAAAAGTTTTTTAGACTCTCCCCCGACTCCTGGGTTCAGACCCACCCCCCGGCCTGGCTGGGCCAATCTGACGCCTCTGCGATCACTATTTAGGGACGGGAATTTGAGGTGCCAGG